>OX465264.1:10069963-10260963 GCA_949987775.1 Aproaerema taeniolella
AATAGTTGATCTTTTTTAACAACCCCCCCATGAGCATTTTGTAGTCGAGGATGGCTTTTGGTGTCCTTGCAACGTTATAATATTTAAGCGTTCAAAATGGATACATTAAGTAAACGCCTAAACAGTTTCTTGTACCAGACTATATTTCTAACACGCTCTTTGGGAAAATCTGATAAAAGTTTATCTTTTTTATCAACCCCCCCATGAGCATGTTGTAGTCGAGGATGGCTTTTGGTTTGTACCGAAAAGCACCATATTTTTCCTTGGCTCTGATTTCTGTTGGATGAAAGGTTGAAATCATGCATACTAAATTTATATCTCGCCAGAGACATATGGTAAGGTCATTGGTTTGAGTAAACACAATCTCGTCAGTCTTCATCTCTCTCTTTGTCATGGATTTTATTGACTGGGGCATGAATCCACGAGTGACCCGAAGTGGGCCAAGCACATATCTATCTTCTCGGTTTTAAGGCATCTTGCAAACAGCGGAGAATTGTAGAAATTGACATTAACGAGTGTACAATAGGTACCTTAGGTGTCTGTGCTGTGAATATAGGCAGTGTTCCCATTAATGACATCAAAATATAAAAAACAAATATACAAAAGTGGAGCTATAAGTTGCTCGCAATATAAAAAAATCCTCTTGGGAAAACCATCTAAGAGTCTCCGTTGTAAGCGACGGTTTCAGTGAAATCGACACCTACAATAGGAGTTCTAGGAGGCCTGGCCCTGAGGCAGGCAGTGGGGCTGGCGGTTGCTTAAGCTACTATCAGTTTTTGCTAGTAGCTTAAGCTGCCATTTTATAGCTTAAGCTATAAAATATAGGATATTCTACAGCATGTCTTCTAGGACATGTTTATCGTCCGTCAGTAACGACCTAGTAATTTTTCTTGCCTTTCCGTCTTAGAGACTCGACCCCCATTGAATCACCATCTGTTGCCATGATTTCACAGGTTCAATATGGATTAATTCATTTTTAAAAAGGACACGTTTGCGGTAAATTAAAAGAGGTATTCAAATCTTTTATTAGTAAGGCCAAATGAGATCAAATTTTGCAAAAAAAATAAGTTTGTAAAATTGCGCGGGGTGGGTCGTGGTGTGATAATCAAAATCTAAAACACACCACAAATCCTATCTTAAGGCCTGGCTAGTCTAATTTGCTAGATACAAGTAAAAAAAAGAAACGTTTAAATACTCTCTTATGTTTGGCTCAAACACATGTCATAGCAAGATCACAAAAACAAAGAGACAATATGACACTAATAATATTAATATGTTGATTAAGTTTATAACGTAAACTACAGCTTTAACAAAATCATTTTGATTTTACGGCATTAAAAAAAAGTTTAAAAAATCCTCTGAGAACGAGAGTAACTATTCTAAACAACATAAGAATTTAAATTCAATTTATGAATAAATTTAATGCCGATATATGTATTTTACAAAAAAAATTACGGTGTTCCTTCTAATTTATGGGCGGGGGTTGGTCTAATTCGTCAAGCTGGTATCGCTTGGCTCTTTCAAAGCACGAATTAGACACACTCCTATTCTTATTACCTGTCCGGTGATAAGTCTGGCGAATGGTCTTGGGGGAGAGCGCAGGTCGTGTAGATCCCCAAGGCAAGGCTGGAGGATTCTCCTTCCCGTGGTTGCCGCCTGTTATTGGTCTGGTTCCTTCAGAAACAGACATAACTAAAACTTCTAGCCAAATCATTTCATCTCCCACCCTTCTTCCTATCCCACTATCCTTAACCCTCATAATATTTGCAATACAGTCACATATTGCAGATATATCCATCATCTCATCAATCAAATTCGGCCTTCGTGCCACTTTTTAAATATGGATCAAGCGGGATTTAAAGATAATTTACCCCAGATCGGTACCAGTAATTTCACTGGAGAATCCGGTCGTGAATTTGATAATTCACGCTGTCCCACGTATTCTGGGGGGGACAAAATACCGCAAAGTCAATCAATCGAGCTAAGTAGAAATATAAATATTGACACTCAGTTAGAAACGTTGCTTTCTCCGACTCCTTCGGAAAACATGCAAGGTGATATTATAAAAGCCATAAATAAAAATCAGAGAAAGAGAATAAAACACAAGCTAAAAATGAAGATAAAGAACTCGTTATTTAGCCCTGGCGTGACGCCTGAAAAGAAACCTTCGCCTGCGGGACCGGGTTCAGGAAGGTCTCTTAAAAGAAAATTAGGCGGGACAGATTTAGACGAATCTGGCCAACGTCCCACCAAACGATCCTTTCAGTGCAAATCCACTGAGGGACTTCGAAGCACCGCAAGAGAACAAAGTGTACTTGCGGTGGGAATATTTAGGGAAGACGGAGCTAGGATGGGCGAGGCCCAGGCGTCACAAATCAGAACCACCATTTCAAACCTCATCGTAAAAGCTATACGGGACAAAGTCGAAAGTAGGAGGCTAAAATTCGTAACTTCAGGTTTGGTGTCCGAAGGATTTTTCCTGGTGACACCGAAGACTGAAGAGGCGAGGGATTGGCTTTTATCCTGCGACTTTGGCCTGTATGATGGTGTCGCAATGAGGTCGAGAAGACTGGACAGGGCAAGAGTCTCGATATGGCTGCCGGGAAGAAAGAGCGAATTGCCTGACGATCCAATGTTACTGATCGTTGGTCAGAATAATGATGAAGAACACCTCAGGGTTTCCGAGTGGACTCTCATCTTTAGAGAATCTCTACCTTTGGGAGAGCGTCTAATGGTGGGGGTCCCTCGGGAAGTTGCTGATGAGTGGACTGGACCTGTGTGGTTGTGTTTCCAAGCCACTCAAGTCCAAGCCCGAGTCATTAAACCAAAGTCCACGGCAGCCATACCGAGCACAACACAAGATCTAACGACGCAGGTTGTGGAAGAAGCCTCAGACAAAGCATGCGAGTGCACAAAGAGCCTTGCACCAGAAACTGTAGTGTCCGGCGACACCACATCTTGTACATTCGTAGCAGATGCCGAGTGTCAAACCCTAGATGAACCTGTGCTGGAAGTGGAATAAAGATTTCCACATACCCTGTACCAACTGGCAGGATCTGATAGGAAGAGACATTCGGACCACTTACACACACTCACAGTCGCCCAACACAATACATACACAACACAAATAGTCGATACATTTAAACATGACATTTAATTACTATTGATATAAAAAACCTACCAAAATAGAACTTAGCGCAACATTATCAATGGATGTTGATGAGGATACAAGTTGAAAACGAACTTCAGATGTGATGGTAAGTAAATATAATCCGTTTGCCTAAAACACGGTCACACTCTGCACCTGGAGTCGACAATAAATGTTCAAAAACCAAACGATGATATTGAAAACATTAATTACATAATAACAAACAAGAACAACAATAACAAATAAATAAAAAAACAACATTAGCGATAAATATTAAGAATCTGCTACATTGTTTTTAAAAAGTTCAAAGTTTCTCCAGGTACAGAGTGCCTGTTATTTAAAATTCGTAAAACCTTGATATCGGCGTGTCACTAAAGTATAAGCTGATACTTTTAAACTTTAGAATTTAACAATAAACTCAATCGCCAAACCTGATCACTTCGGCCATGTCCCCATTAGGCTCATAGTGAGCGGCCGACTATCCTGCTTACTAATTATTTTAAATGGAGTGCATACGCTCTCTTTAAAATGTATAGGATGGTGAACAGTCAGCAAGCTCACTTTGAGCCTAAGAGCGTTCGCTGCGTTAAGCGGATGCACGGCGCGGGCGTCCGCCGCGGGTGCTGTTTCCTTGTAACCCGCGCGACAGGGGACCCGCGGCACGCAGCGCTGATCACACGAGATTACAAGAAACAGCACGCTGTGCGGGCGCCCGCGCCGTGCACCCGCTTAACGCAGCGGACGCCCTAATGGGGCCATGGCCTTAGGGGGCGTCCATTAATTACGTGAGGTGTTTTTGGCGATTTTTCGACCCCCCCACCCCCTCTGGTGAGGTGTCATGAGATTTGGCTCGACACCCCCCTCCCCCCTTTATCTCACGTGAGTTTTATGAAAATGCTTAGTTTTAGTGTAAATACGTTAATTGGTAATATATTTAGAAAACTTACATAATTTGCCTAATTATTTTTAAACTTTTAATAATCGAACAATAAAAAACAGCTATGATTTACTACCTTAAATTTGAAAAAAAAAAGATTGTTCTAATTCAGCGCACGGGAACTCATGAGTAGTCTTAAGAGTGGCTACCGCAACAACATGGTTTAGTTGGTCTAACTTAGCTTTCCCGCAATTTAATCCTATTTTTTTTGGGGGAAAATATTACGTGATATTTGTAGAGACCCCCCCTCTCCCCCACGTGAGATTGAGTGAGATCCGGCCCTGCCTCCTCCCCCCCCAAAACGCCTCACGTAATTAATGGACGCCCCCTTACCAGAACATCATGCTTAAAAAAACATAGCTAGTAAGAGTCAAGGATGTGATTCAGCCTACAAAACTGGACAACTTTCCCCAAATTAGGAAGAAACTTTCGCCGCGACATAAATAACAAGATAGTCAATTTGTAACACCAAAACATTATTTAATGACCACTCGCATCATCATTTACATCATTAGTTCACTTTCGAACCGCTAGATGGCGCTACACGTATTCTAAAACGCGGTATCGAAGTGTTCCGGCCACCAGTTAAGAGTCATCGTAAGATACCTTGTAGTCGAGTAGTATCGGAGCTGGTATATAGGCTTCAGTGAGTTGCTTTCAAGCTATTGGACGACTCGCTATCCTATACACAGGCGGACTATACCCGGATAGTATCGGTACGGTGTCTCTCTCGAAACGCCAACCTTTATTACTCAGGGTCAAACCCCTATACTAAGCGTCCACTCTTTGTACACGTACTCCAATAAATCTTCGTTTCCCGAGAATCGTCGTTTTCCTCACCTCCTGCCCGACGACACCGTGCTACAAATTTAATTTAAATGTACTTCATATGGGTTTCTTGGGGGAAGTTGATCAGTTTTGCAAAGAGAATCCATATATTCCCACCCTCCTTAAGTTTCTCTAACAAAAATAATACATCATTTAGGATGTTGAATAATAGTAGATTGTTGCACCCAGCGCAAAGTGACTATGCATTAATTACTAACTTTAGCAAGGTGCGTAATGTAGTTTTTCAACACATTTGCTCATAAAGTGGGTCTTATGTCATTAACCAGCCCGTGAGTAATAAAAATATAGCACTAATGGTTTTTTTTCTAAATTTCAGCAAAAAGATCAGATCTTATTTTATATTTAAAATTAAGTGTAAATATTAAACTATTTGTAAATAAAATATAATTCCACTAAATCATGTAAATTTAACAGAAAATTATCATTTATTTATGCTGAAAGGTGAAAATATATATTTAAGTATTTTTTTATTATTTGGCTGTATGGCATACTTGTCAATGTGAATCTGATTTTGCGAGCGAAAAAAGAAAAAAATTATCGCGCCTCTTTTCAGATGTTTTAACTTGTTTTCACAAACGGCATTTGTATTCATCAGATGATTGTTATTATTGTCAGAAATACAACACAAAAAATGTCTTCTTCAAGTGCTGAATAGGAAACCTACGTGGGTGCACCGCCAGAAATACTTTCAGAGGCGCAACATACAAGTGATAGTTTGTTGCCGTCAATATCAAAGGAAAGTTTTTATTTCTTTCTTACCTCGCAAATGTGTTGAAAAACGTCGTATGATACGCGTGCGCATTGGATATTACATTCTCGGCTCCATGATCGCCTCTAATGTAATATCCAACTTAGCACACTTGTAGCTTAATGTACTATTCTTTCAACTACCAATCTAAGTAGGTTTTGTGAAAACCAAGTGAAAACATCTGAAAATTCTGAAGAGGCGCGATAATTTTTTTCTTTTTTCGCTCGCAAAATGAGATTCACATTGACAAGTATGCCATACAGCCAAATAATAAAAAAATGCTTATCTATATATTTTCACGTTTTAGCATAAATAAATGATAATTTTCTGTTAAATTTAAATGATTTAGTGGAATTATATTTTTATTTACAAATAGTTTAAATATTTACACTTAATTTTAAATATAAATAAAATAAGATCTGATCTCTTTGCTGAAATTTAGAAAAAAAAAACCATTACGTACTTGTGCTTTATTTTTATTACTCACGGGCTACCATATCATTATAAACCTTAAAACAATGACATAAGACCCACTTTATGAGCAAATGTGTTGAAAAATATCTAAATTAATAAAAATCAGTGCATCAATGAAAAACAGTGCAATAATGAGATTTCATATAACATTTCTGCACTGTTTTTGGATCTAAGCAAAAAATACGTCCTTTATGATCGGTTTTGTAGTGATTAATGACATCATTACCACGTAGTTGAAAGAAATAGTAGATTACCCAACAAGTGAAAAAAAGGTGAATTCTTTTCGAGGCATTGAGTTGTATCCCGAGAGGAGCAAAGGATTCTAAAGTTGAATCCCGAGCGTAGCGAGGGATTCTAGATTAGAATCCTGAGCGGATCAAGGGATACAAGACCGAGACGAATTTTTTTTTCACGTGTTAGGTACTCTACTTTTTACCGTTGACTACGAGAAAAAGAAAATAATTACTCTGTAACAGTAAATTATCAACAATAGCAGCTGCTTTAACGCGAAATGACTCTGGAACGAGAGGTTCACTTTCATCACTGGATGTCGAACACATTTTAAGATTTTGAGACAAAAACTTTTAACAGAAACTTTTAATTGCATGAAAATTGCACAGAAAGTTGGCTGAATTCCTTATTCTAAATTTCAAATTTTTAACCGAGCCTTCCATACAGCCAGTTATTACATACAGCCAAGGTTTAGTATGTTTTTATAGCGATAGTATGCAACCTCCTTGCATATTTTCTTTTGTTTTCTTACTAAAATCCTTATATTCGCGCATGTTCCAAATTCAAAATGTTTTATTCACTCAGTGAAATAAACAGCGTTTTATTCACTGTTTTTGAAGAATAACGGACCCTTTTTCGAGGGGCAATGGTAAAAAATGATTTCTCATACTATGGCAATCAAGGATTGCTCAAGTATACAACTTGAGATGCATTTTTTTTTAATTCGTCCTGTGTTCCTTGGGGCAAGTTGTTAAGTGTTGTGGGCTGATTTACATCATTAATTTTCGCGCTAATTTACAATCACCCAATATTAAGTTCCGTATTACAGAACGCGGCTCACACTCTGATCTATATTAAGTAGCATACTAAGTATATTTAAGTAGCATAGTGAGAGAAAGAGAATCAATACTTAAGTATAGATGAAGACTTGAGTCACCTTCTGTGATACGGGATTTAAAGACCTAATACATAATAACATTTTGCTCTCCACAGACTTCCAGGCTTTACTGCGAAACTCTGCGTTATAAAGAAAGTATCGTCACAAAAGCCTCAGAAAAGCTTCGTCCTTAGACTAAAATCGACTCTCCCAAGAAGAACTGTCCCTCTTTTGAACTAGTAATTAGCCTAATCAACAAAGGAGAGCCATAGACAAGAAATTGAATATAAATTGAAATAAAAATGCATTTACAAAAGTATCTCCTGCGCTGCGCTGACCCGTATTAATGAATACTTGGTCACAGACGGACCCTTAACCTAAATGTAAAGCTGGACAAATGTGCTAGTTCTCAGGGTGAAGACAATCCCAGTATATAGGTTTAAAGTAACAGACAGAATACTTCATCGAATTCGGAAGAAAGGTAAGATGTTTTTTAAGTGTTTCTTATTCCTATTCCTAATATTACTTAAGACTAGCTTTCCACCTGCGACTTCGATTGCGTGGGAAAGTAGCTTATGTCACTCTCTAGCCCTCCAACTATCCCTGTGTTAAATAATCATGTTGATCTGCTCCGTTGTGATGTGAAGGAATAAAAACAAAACATTTTTACATATCCTTTCTAATATTATAAACGTGAAAGTTTGTGTGGATGTTTGTTACTTTTTCACGCAAAAACTACTGAATGGATTTTATTGAAACTTTAGAATAATATAGCTTATACATCAGAATAACAAATGGGTTCTATAATTTTCAAAAATTTCTACGGGAACGAGTTTTAATTTTACAAAAATTATACGTATGAATAAGGATAAATAAATAATTTTAGGCAAAGAAAAATGTTCGCACGAATGGGACTTGAACCCCCGACCCCAGGATTAGATCTCCTGGTGCTCTATCCAACAGAGCTATCGTGCATTCAAGTCAAGCAGCGAAATCCTGGGGTCGTGGGTTCAAGTCCCATTTGCAGCAAACATTTTTCTTTCCCTAAAACTATTTGTGAATATCACTCACGCGGGTACGCGTTTTAAAAATACTTAATGAATGAGGATGTATGAATTTTAAAATCCAAAAACGTTTTGTAGTTACTGTTTGTTTATTAAAATGATTAACCGGTAAATATATTGGTAAATGATTAACCGTTATCTATGCCTTTGCCCAGCAGTGAGATCTGACAGGCTGGTAAAAAAATTATCTTAAATTAGTATTTTAATCTTAAATTTTTTAAATATGAATCAGTCCTTTAAACTAAGTAACTTTTCTTCAAGAACATAGGTAGAAATATTAGCAAGTTGATTTTACAATATTTTTGGATTTTAGTCAACCAATTTGGAATCTCCTAATATGGACTTTAAGTTAGTTAGCGATTCTCCCATTTTAACTGAACAATTTTCCCCAAGGAACCGAGAAATTATTAAATTAAAAAAATTCACTTCCCATGCAAAGACAAATCAGCTGACCGCACAAGTTGTATGGAGAGGCTAACATTTGTTTTCATATTTCGATTTAAATTCCTTGGTGAAAGTTGTTCAGTTTCATCGGGAGAATCACCACAAATCTACGAGAATCTCCGACCGACATACGACCAGTACTTGTCACTACCTGTCACTGTCAGCTGTCCAGCGCAAGACAGAGATGCACTGACATCCGATACTCCAAATATTCATATTTCGACCTACGTTCCTTGGGAAAAGTTGTTAAGTCTAGTGGGCATGATGTGAATCATCACATTTCAAATTTTTACTCACTAGTTTAAAGTCAGCCCACTAAACTACACAACTTTCCTCAACCTAAGCTAGCTAGCTACCTAGCTAGCTACTAATTTTACATGTCTTGTAATTAAGCTGTTGGTTTTGTACAATAAATAAATAAGAGACATTCATGGGTCGAAATATTAGAAACGATTTTCTCCTTTTTCATACTACTTGAGCGATCAGGGCCCCTATTCTGTAACTTCAACTGTGTGTCGATGGAAGGGTCGCCATTTTATCCGTTCAGGGGTGAAATTGAGAACTCTCCAAATTTCATACATCTAATGACGACTGCTTTGACTGGTGTTGCCACCGCCAACTGAATTTTCAGTTAGTATGTAGTTTGCAACCTAACGTTCGGTTGGCGTTGGCGCTGCTGGTCGGGGTGGTTGTCAGCAAGTATATGAAAATTAAATAGTTTTCAATTGCGCCACCTAAACAGATAAAATGGATTCCATTCCATCGACACATAACTTAAGTTACAGAATCGGGGCCCAGTTGATTTCCAAACGCCCTACTGCACTAATTGTCCATTAAAGTTAATGCTATTAAAATATCATAATGTCACTTTTCGTCTGCTGTCGTAAACAAGGACGGTATTACGTTTAAAGAAGCTTTAACTTTAATTAACGTTTCTGCAACTGAGTGTTAGTATGAGAAGTTAACAATTGAAAAAAATGTTTCTTGGTGAAAATTGTTTAGTTTTAGGGGAAAAATCACACCTTAAAGTTTCGCTAACAAATTTAAAGAACCCATTAATATATGTATAATAATTTTGTTGTTTTAATTTCAAGCGCGGAAGCAGCCAATGCAATGATGTCAACGCAGCCCGATGATCTTCTGAAAATAGTACAAGAACAAAGCATGGAAAATAAAGAAGAAAAAAGGATTTCTAAATGTTTGGAAAATCCATTCTATGATAGACTTTAGAGACTTCAAAAAGGAAGTAAGAAGAGTAAGGAAAAAAGGAAAATGTAGAAGAAAAACCGATTTTCGGATCATTTACCTAATTCTTCTCATATCGTCAATCTTGAGAAGAATTTCTTATACAGGTTGAAAAAGAACCTCCTAGCTTTATTGACAATCGAACCAGTATCACTTACTGAACACTTTTTATTTTCATTTTTTTATTTTTGGGGTGGGCGGATTTTTTTTTTCCTAAACGTAGACAACACTCGGGCGCACCCCCCGAGCGCTACCCGCACCCCTCGCGTGCCTGGTGTAGAAGTAATGTCTATGTTTAGGCAAAAAATGAACTATTCCCATTGAAAACATATTTTTTTAATTTTTTTTTTCCCTAATGTGTTCTTTGAGTGATACTGGTTCAGGATTTTGAATATAGCTAGGAGGTTTGTTTTCACCCAGTAGAATAAGGAACTAGTTATTAATTAACTAAACTAGTATTATAATTATAGCTCTTAGTATTAGTATATTAGTAAAACTAGTCTTATAATTTTTAACTATATAGAGCTTTGGTATTAGTTGCAGAACGATGACGACAGTAGTTTTTAACTATCGATTTCGAGTTAAACATGAGTTGTATCGTGAGATGGAAATAACTTTTCCCAACAAACTGAAATTATATTTTCTTTAACAAAGAACAATCGCATAAGGTGATATTATTCATTATTTTCATATTTTGAAAGAGGTTTTATTAGGAAAAGTGGTTCATACAAAAAATCGGAGAGCAGCGCATCATGTTACCTGAATTTAATTGCAAAACCGTTCTTATTATAAGAGCATAGAGTTCAACCATGTGTTTACATGATATGCGGCTCTCTGTACATTTGAAGTTTCTTGATCCACTTTAACTTAGAGTTTTTGTTTTAGATAAGTATATTTTTAAGTTAGACTTTAAACTGATTCAAATAATTGTAGTTTATACTTTGTGTTGCTTCTTGATGGAACTCCATATTATTACCAATATTTTCTTAATATTTTTATGCGACCGGTTTCGATTACATCATCTTCAGGTGTGTGTTAATTTAAATTCAAAAAAATATTATATTAAAAAATATATATATATTTTTAGTGACGGCCGGTTTGGTCGAGTGGTAGGTGACGCTGCCTCTTGATCGGCGGGTTCTAGGTTCGATCCCCAGTCGGGGCAAACATTTGCGTAAAAAGCAGATGTTTGTTCTCGGGTCATGGGTGTTTGTGTTTGTCTTTATGTGTTTTCCAAGGGACCCACGACACAAGGGAAAACCTTAGTGTGGGCCTTTGAGTGTGTAGCGTTTATTTATTATTTATTTATTATTGGTTAAAATTAAAGATGATGCAATCGAAACCGGTCGCATAAAGATATTAAAAAAAAGTGGGACTAGTGTAAAAATCATTTCTTTAATTGGTAATTATTCAAATTGATCTTATAGAATAGTTTCATTCGGTGTCTTTAAATTATTTAGCGAAACTTTAGGGGTCGATTCTTCTTGTTAAACTGAATATCTTTCCCTGAGAAACCTATTCGAAATTATCGAAAAATCAAACCACCTCATACAAAGGCTGATCGCACTTTATATTTTGACCTATGTTCCTTGGGGAAAGTTGCTAAGTTTCGTGGGCTGATTAACGTAAAGTTGATTGTGGTCAAGAGCGAACCCTTCATTAATAAATAAAAAAAAATAAGCGTCCTTAATTTTCGCAAACTAATTTGAAGACACCCAAATTAGTTAACAACTGTGAAAAGGTATATACAATAGTCGTTAAGGTTTAGAATTAATGTGATTAACTTTGTTAATCGCTCTTATTGACTACCGAGAAAGTTGTACCTTTTACTAAACACCATCACATAAGGAATGTCATTCCAAAGAGACTACAAAAACATAGTTAATCATTACTTGCTTTGTAAGTTTACCCTTTAACTCGTACTATAAGTTACTTAAAATAAATGCACTATGAATAGTTAAAGGATTCTCTTTCTTATTTAACCTGTTGCGGTGCTAGAACCAGTTGATGCCACATTTGAAGGGTGATTTTTACTACGGAGTATGTAAAGTGATTTTTATTACGGAGTCAAGTGGTTTTGAAACTACATGACGTCTGCCTACCCCGAAAGGGATTACAGACGTGAGTGTATGGATAGATAGAGCATAGACCTATATCGAGATAGACGGTAAAAGTTTACCTACCTTGCGTGTAAAAAGTGTGACGTTTTGTCACAGATTTACATTATTGTTTTACTCAATTACATTATTGTTTTAAGGCGCTTAGCCTTTGTTTCCGCGGTCTTGATTTCCCATGACTAAATCTCGCTCGTGACGTCATTTTAGGTACGAAAAATTCGACACGCTAGGTTCTCTTACAGTTTGAAACGCTCTTTTCGTCTATCTCGATATAGGTCTGTGAGATAGAGTAAAAAACACTTTTAAAATGTGGGATCAAGTGGTTCTAAAACCAAATGAACTGCCTACCCCATCAGCGATTGTAGGTGTGTATACGGATACGGATCCGTACTTTGTAGAATTTATTATATCTTCAGGTGTAGATCAAAGTGTCGGAAGAGGGCGCCCTAGGCGAACGTACTTAGTCCAAATTGGTGATGTACTGAGAAAAGGCCATGTTAGGAGTACCAGAATCCGAAGAGCATGTACGAGTATGAAGCCAATCTATGCTAATATTATAAAGAGGAAAGATTTGTATTTTTTATGTAACGAATAGGCTCCGAAACTACTGGACCGATTTGAATAATTCTTTCACCATTAGAATACTACATTCCTTCTGAGTAACATAGGCTACATAACTTTCTCGAATTCCCACGGGAACGAAGTCCCGCGCGGGAGGCTAGTTATGAATATAGAGAAGGTGTGTTTGGATCGTAGCAAGATCTGCGGTCTCTGCCTACCCCAATGGGGCAAAGGCGTGAGCTTATGTATTTATGTTCAGGTTCTGACATAAAAATAAATTAGACAACCGCAGTCAATTCTTTTAAAAACTGCTCCTGCACTACAGCGTGACGTGTGTTGAATTGAGAAACACAATGACATTTGGTTTTTTTTATGGCTCGGAAGTACCGGGTTTTACATGGAATGGGCCTTTTTATATAATTCGAACGGCACGGCACGGCAGAATTGTTATTACCTAGCACTAGTATCTTCTAGTATCACTAGGGCATAGTAGCTTCTAGTATCACTAGGGCATAGGAAGCAATCGTAATACAATTTTTCCGTGCCGTTGTCGAATTATAAAAAGGCCCAATAAATGTCTAAACCTCGTTAGTCTAAGCCTTTACAAAAAGATCAATGTCATGTCAAAAATGATAGCCGCAAACGAGCAGTTGCATTTTCGTACAGTGCTTGTATTTTCTTAATGTAGTATGTTGATTTTCAAAGATTTCGTCGATTAAGGTCTATAAAGAAAAATTACCTGACAATAACGAGACAGACACTGTTTGCCGAGAGACATTTAGAAAATAAAGTCACTGTAATAGACTTTATAATCTATACTTGGTCCGAAATGGATATGAAATCAAACAAAATAATGATATCTAAAATAATATATTAAGAATAATATCATATAGGCTTGGAAATTTCAATAAAATTCCTAGCAGCTGCAGTCATGTTACTTAAACATGGCGGTGTGAAGGAAGCCGACTGTATGGTGTCTGCCCAACTCGAATAAGTCGCGATAAGAGTCGCTGTCACCCCCATTATGAAAACTACGAGCGCCAACAACACATCGTACCATTTCACCGTATACTGATCCGCATGACCCTTTTCTAAATAATTATCAACATAATTATCAGAAAAGGTCTTGTAGGTATTTCTAAATGTACTCCATTTTAGCGGGAAATCATTCGCTTCAAATTCGTCATCCGTATTTCCGAAATTTTGTATGCCGTTTGCGTGACGGCCATTTTGAATCTTGTTTTGTATGTGGGACTTCTTATAGCATAATCTTAGGAAGAAAAGAGGGGGAAATATAAACATGAGAGGGCCAGTTAGTGTGGAACCGATCAGACCCATCACTAGGTCGAATCTTGGGACACTTTCGCCAAGGAACACGGCCATGGCCACGATGCTTGATCTGACAATACAGCGTTGCAGGGAGAATTCTGAAAACAAGTTAATTAATAGTTAGTTAATTATTTTTCAAGTTAATTTGAAAAATATAGTTTTTTTAAATACTAACTAGACGGGTACGTTTAATATTGTAAGCTCTTACACCCAGTTGCAGAAACATCCATTGAAGTTAATGCCACTTTAAATATTATACTGTCACCTTCCATCTTGAAGACTTTAAGGATGGCGTTACATTTAAAGAAGCTTTAACTTTAATGGACGTTTCTGCAACTGAGCGTTAGATGAATAGGAAACTAGGATGTCAATTTACATTAACAAGAATAAAAAGCACAGACGGATTTCGGATGAGATACCTACTGTATGTATTAAAGATACATGGTTATTCCGGACATGCAGAAGGCACTAGGTCAACAAGCAAAACTATCTTGTTATACTACGAGAGTATTTCTTTCTCGCTCATCATCACCAAGCGGGTTTACTCCGTAAGATGAATCCGATTACGATTGATTTCTAAATCGTCGCTTTTGTACGGAGGGCTGCACGTCAGGTTACCACACGCGTGCACTCTATAAGAGTGGTTTTGCAACGAAAACGTGATGTGCCGGCCTCTGTTGGTTCCCTTCAGTGACAATTACTTTGTACAAAAGCAATGTATGATGCATTTGAGATCAATTTTAAGTGACTTCATGTTACAGAATACCTCGTGACATGACACCGCATAACCAACTCTTTCAATTGCGTATTTATAGGTCTCCTTAGGCCCAATGTCATCATACTTATTCTGATTGTTAGTCCACAAAAAAAAGTATGAAAATGACATTGCCGAATCTTGGGTTAGCTGCTGATCGTCTGTTAAATACTAACAGAGTAGGTAAAATTGGGTCTTAATGACCCTGTTGTTACCTCGAGGTATCTTGAACAAGTCTTCAATATGCTGGAAGAGAGCCGAGTTCCCGACTGCGCTGGAGAGACACAGCTGCAGTGTGACGAGTAGAGCCACCACGTACAGCGCTATGGATGGAGGAATACCTGCGGAAGATCATCAGTTAATCACTAGTAAAGCGCCCATAGCCCAGTAGAGTCTGGCCATCGAAAGCTTTCCACCAGAAACGGCGGAAATTTACAATACAATACTCTTTATTTGCACACAAAAAATTATATACAAGTCCAGGAAATCCAGGGGGAGGGGTGATTTAAAAATTCGTCATATAAATTCTCTGTTTTCTTCATATAAATTCATGCTTCGTACCTAACTAAACCAAAAAAATCAAATCAAATTAATAGAAAATAAAATACTTAGTGTTAACTCCGTAGTGTTAATACTCTGTGTTTTCGGGGGCCGAATTTTAAATCTGCCGCCGTTTCTCGTAGACAGCTTTCGTTGGCCAGACTCTAGTGTTTGTGACTCTAGTGTGTTTATCATTATGAGAAGAGTTAACCGAGTAAATGCCAATTAAGGCACTGGTACTCCCACGCACCGATGGAACACAGCAAGCTTTTGGTGTTGGACTTCGGTAGGAGGGTGGTCGCGAACCAGACGGTCCTTTACAGAGCCTACCACACCGCATGAGATCATAAGACGCCACCTCAGATTGAAAACAAACTGAGGTGTCGTTGCCTAAAATGGATTACTAGGAGGCAGGCCTCGTTTTTGTTTCCTTAGTCGCCTCTTACGACACCCACGGAAAGAGATGGGGTGGTGTTTTTCTCAACCGATCGACACACGGCGGGAAGTAGTCCATTCATTCACGCACGCCTGAGTCCTTGCCTAGGTAAGAGGTTCATGTTTTTGAACAATTGTGACTAGGGTTGGCAACCGTACTGTAAAATAGAGCATTGTATTCTAATCTACATATTATATCATAAACCTCGCGGGAGAGTGTAAAAACATGTCTTACTTCTGAAGAAATAAGAAATATTTTTAAACTCAACTGTCACTTAGCTACAAATCACGCGGTAAGGTAAATGTAGGCGAAAAGCGGCGTATGTATATTATAATATAATAGTGCAAGTAAACTTCTGTAATATTTAATAAAAGGATGATGGGAATTTTTTATCGGTATTAGTATGAAACTTGTTACCGGCACCAATTCAAATAAATGATACTTCGTTAAAAAAGTAATTTTCTGTAGAATAAGAATAACTGAAGCACTTGTGATTCATTGTCCAATTAGAGTAATCCTGACTTGAAAGTTTTTTTTATTTTTCATCATTTATTAATTTTTTCTGCGTCATTATCATTATTCTTCAATTTGGCATAGTATTTTTATGTTTATATTTTTATTATATTAATTATAAACCGGTACAGACTAGGCTTAACTGCTCCGTGCTATGGCCGATACGAGAAACCAGTTTAACCTAGGCGGAACTGGTTGACCCTAATATGTATAAGTACACTTCAGGATTAACTGGTTTGGCCTAGTCTGTACTAATTTTGCCTAGTCAAAAATGTTTAAGCGAGTACGTATCGAGACCTGTGCATGCAGGAAATCTCCCGATCGTATTTCTCACGCCCTACCCGCACTTGGCGTCTTCACTTACCCCGCTTGTTGATTTTAAACGCTCATTCTGCTTTGAATTGAGGACGTGTAAGCTGTTACGTGTTATTGTTTTAAATATCAGTGAAAGAATATAACATTATACGTTTTTGTTTTGTGTTATCGACGTTACCGTTGATGAGCCTTCTACATCTAATATACAAGCCGATCAAAAACAGTGGAGAGAAAAGTTTTTACATAAATTTTGGAAACTAAAATTAAAAAGTCTTCTTATTATAATGTGTTGTCATTTGATGAATATTTAGAATTGTTTGAATAAGTGGAACACGCTGAAAATTCAGGAAAAAGGACACCATTACAACAAGACGACTGAAACGGTTTGGTGTGCTAAAAATTGGAGATGTGACAAAACTTATAACGCGGGGGGACGGTAATATAAAATACTATCTACAGGCTCATAAGCTTCATGATGGCTCATAAGCTTCATGATACTCGCTTAAACATTTTTGACTAGGCAAAATTAGTGCAGACTAGGCCAAACCAGTTAATCCTGAAGTGTACTTATCTATATTAGGCTCAACCAGTTCCGCCTAGGTTTAACTTAGTTTCTCTTATCGGCCATAGGACGGACCTGTTTAGCCTAGTCTGTACCGGTTTATCCAATCGCATAAAGGATAATTTGGTTTGGCCTAGGAAAAACTAGTTTGTCCTTAAATCGGGTTTCGCCAGTAACATAAATAAAACAAAAACAACTTGTCCTTACCATGTAATATGTTGTTCTCGACATTGGTTCCGTACCGATTGGCGGCGAGTATGGTCGTGATGACGAAAAGACAGCCGGTGGTCGTAAACGCGCCGAGCGCCGCACGGTGGATCTTGCGACTATCCTTCATGTCAACTTGGATGGTCAGCAGCATTGGATGGATGTCAAACTACAATAGATAAATTAAAAAATTGATCAACCAAATTGGCTATGAAAAAGTTTATTTGTCTAACAACAGGGCATCAGCAGGACAAAAGCGCTAAAATGTGGATTGAAATGCAATTAAACCGCGGCTTTTGGTTTCGATCCACATTTGTTAGCGTTGATAGGGCTTGCTGGGCCCTATTTAATAAAACTTACAATTGTGAAATACAGTCACGATTCGATTTACATTACGTAGTAATTATAAGTTTTTTTTTTTTATTTAAAAAAAAAACACTAGACACTCAAAGGCCCACACTAAGGTTTTCCTTGTGTCGTGGGTCCCTTGGAACACACATAAAGACAAACACAAACACCCATGACCCGAAAACAAACATCTGCTTTTTACACAAATGTTTGCCCCGACTGGGGATCAAACCCAGGACCCGCCGATCAAGAGGCAGCGTCATTACCACTCGATCAAACCGGCCGTCAACTAACCCGGCCGTTTAACTTATACTAGTAATACTAGAATTTTGTTTTAGTTGTGAGAGTAGAACTTAGTAATGTATTTCGAACTAGCTTTCCGCCCGCGGCTCCGCCCGCGTGGACTACATCGTACCCAACTGTGGGATAAAATGTAGCATATGTCCTTTCCCTGGCTCTAATCTATATCTGTACCAAATTTTATCAAAATCGGTTCTGTAGTTTAGACGCGAAAGACGGACAGACAGACAGACAGAGTTACTTTTACATTTAAAATATTAGTAAGGATTAGTTGTATTAAACAGGGTCCTGTTATGTAAGTCTTCGACCGACCCTTTGGAGTATCGGATGTCAGTGCATCTCTGTCTTACGCTAGACAGCTGACAGTGACAGATAGTGACAAGTACTGGTCGTATGTCGGTCGGAGATTCTCGTAGATTTGTGGCGATTCTCCCAATGAAACTGAACAACTTTCACCAAGGAACTTAGGACGAAATATGAAAAGAAATGTAAGCATCTTTATACAACTTGTGCGATCAGGTTTTTTTATGGGAAGTCAAGATGTTTTTTTTAGAATTCCTAGTTCCTTGGGGAAAATTGTTTTTTTCCTGGGTAGAATCACCCCCTAAAGTTTCGCTTACTAATTAAAAGTCACCCCAAATGTATGTGCCATCTAAAGCAGCGTACTTAAATCTCATACAACAAAAGTAGAAAAAAATACATATGTTTTTCCAAAAATAAATTGATAAATAACACAGTAGTCAGCGTTGGCAACATTGACTTCGACTTAAATTAATGTCAAGTCAATTCAGACTCGAATCTGAATATGGGCATCCATAGGTAAAGAGGCCAGCGCATCAGGTTACTCCATTTTCATTGCAAAACCGCTATTATCAAAACAACACAGTGCATGCGTGTGGTAACCTGAGTTGCGGCCGTCCGTACTATTAAATAAGTCTTATGATAATGACTGATACAAAATAATGGCATGCGAAATTCTAATGACTCTCAGACGATGTCGAAAAAAACCAGTATTTTTTTTTCTAATGATGACATTAATATCAAGTTTTGTTAGCACCTTCTACGTAACAACTACACTAATGGTAAAATGCAAAACTGGTTTTATTGATCTATTGTGCTATTTTACTTTTGATTTCTCCACATTTTTGCATACGCGCGTCATAGGTATTTAACACGTATTCATATTGACTTTGAATTAGCTACACCACTAGACTGAACAACCTTTCCCAAGGAACATTCGCAGAAAACTTAAATATGAAAAAAAAATGCACTTCTCCATACGACTTGAGCAAACAGCTTACAGCTTTAGTATGAGAAGTCGATTTTTTGTGAATTTCAATTGGGTTCCTTCATGTTGTTCAGTTTCATGAACAGCAGCACTCAACAGATTGCAGAAGCAGATTCTTTTAATATTTACCTACATACATACGCTCACGATTGTAATCCCATACGGGGTAGGCAGAGCATAGTTTAGAACCACTTGATGCCACGTTTGACATACATTCTGTAAGTTATTAGATGGAACAAATCGTATAATGGTGAGAGTTGGTCATCAGCCTTTCGCCCATTAAACAGCATAACCCTCGAATCCCACTTACAGACTTTTACTGTATACCTGGGAAGATTAGGTAGCTGGCACATTCTAAGGCCCGTATTACAGAAGGAGACTCAAGTTTTGATCTAAGTTTAAGTGTTGATTGTCTCTCTCACTATCAAAATGACAAAAACGACTGCTACTAAGGTATAGATCAGAGTCTGAGTCGCGTTCTGTAATACGTACTAAGTTTTTCTTTCACTCCTAGTCCAGGATGGAAGGATATATTTACCTGGAAGGAAATAATCCCGTAGGCCACTAAGAAGTCCTGAGTTGAAGGTTGGTAATCCAGCAGCCCTCCAGGTCGCGGCGGGGAGACGTCATCCAACAGGATGCAGGTCCAGGTGCAGATGGCCACCGTGAAGACTATAAAAACAGACGCGAAAGCCAAAGGCCTGGAATCAAAATCAACAAGAGATGTGTTAATTTTAAGCGTCATTTTACATCTGAACATAATCGTCTAAAGCTCAGTTTCAGAAAGGCTCATTAAAATTAATGCTTCTTTAAATGAATTGCTGTCCTCGTTTGCGTCAACAAGACTAAAAGTGGCAGCGTGATGTTTAAATTAGCATTAACTTTAATATACTTTTTTGCAACTAGGGTTTTTCTTAATGATTTAGAAATCGGTATATTATATTTTAATTATCAGTGTTTACATAAATACCAACATGCTTCTAATTTCTAGTTGTGTCTCGGCAATCATAAATTTTCCGAATTACCTAGTCTTGCCATAAATATTGTCACAAAGAAAAATTTTTTTTTAAATGCAAATAACATTTATTACTTTTACAGTGTGTTAGTTTTATACATAAATATAAAACAATTTAAAATATAAAAATCTTATTCGAAGTGGTCTCCGTTGGCTGCTATACAGTCCTTTAAACGTTGAGGCCAGTTATCAATAGAAGCACGCACTCTTTCCATGGGAAAATTCTTCACTGCCAATCGTATGGATTGTTTTAGGGACTCCAAATTATCATGGCGTTTAGAGCAAGCCGTACTCTCTATAACTGACCATAAATCATAATCCAGCGGATTAAGATCGGGACTAGACGACGGCCAGTCTTCAGCTCTGATGAAGTCCGAAACGTTCGCTTCTAACCAAGACTGCGTGGACCGAGCTTTATGACCCGGCGCCGAGTCTTGTTGGAAAGACCATGCTTGGTTATTGAACATGGTGTTGTTAAGGGGCTTAACTACCTTTTCAAGAATGGTATCTTGATACACTTGTGCCGATGTTTTGATACCTTTTTCACAAAAATATGACTCAGTCACTCCTTCATAGCTAACATCACTGAAGTCGGGTAATGCCCACGTTGCACTCTGCCGACTAATTGGGAAGCTTCCTTAGAGGTTTGAGCATAAATACGGTCATTTTGTTTGTTAAAATGTTGCTCAATTGTAAAGATTTTCTCATCCGTAAACAAAATTTTTCTGTGAACTCCTTTTGCGTACCGCTTCAGTAGTTTTTTCGATTTTACCACCCTATTCATTTTTAAATTATCAGTTAAAAAATAACCAGTGCGTCTAAGTCATCTTTTAAAATACGCGACATGGTTCTGGGTGCTATCTTCATCTCCCGAGATAAAATATTTTGCTTTCGGACAGGATTTCTGCGAATTCTTTCCCTTACTGCTTTGACCACCTTTTTCGTACGAACACTACGTGGACGGCCAGATCTTTTTCTGTCACAAACAGAGGAAGTCTCATTGTACCTATTGATAGCCCGGTACACAAACATTTGACTAATACCAAGTGTATGGAGAGTTTTAAAAATTGCATTTGGCTCCATACCAACTTTGTGTAATGCAATCACAGCGATTCGGTTCTCTTTATCACCCCACTCCATTTTAATATCGCAAAATATTATAAAATGTATTGGCGCCAAAATTAGAAAACACAATGAGCAATCGTATAAAAATGACAGATTCCAAATTCAAATGTAATATCTTTCTTATTTTTAATTGTAACAGTATTTATGGCCAGACTAAGTATATACAGGGCTTTAGGTATCTCTCTTTCAACCTCTCGGGTGGTTAGTCCATGAAACTGAAAAACTTTCCTAAGAAACAGGTCAAAATACGAAAAAAAAATTGAGTTCCCATACAAACTTCATCAGCATATAGCGCATTTTTTTATGGGAGATCAAAATTTTTTTTCGTATTTTGACCTATGATCCTTGGGGAAGTTGTTCAGTTTCATGGACTGATTAACCATCCGAGAGATTGAAAGAGAGATACCTAAAGCCCTGTATATTTATGTTATGAGTTGAATTATGTCAGCTTACTTTAATTCTAATTCAGAACAACAAATTTATTGTTGTTTCGTTTTTAATTTTCATGTTCTATTACTTATTACTAGTTGTAGAATTATGTATTTTTACAGTGAATTGAAAAACATTTATTTTCTATCTTTTTGCTTCTTTCTTATTACATTATCGTCTACAATAATAATTGCAATTTAGAATTACATACTATATTGTTGTTTTGTTATAATATCGGAAACACAACGTTTGCCGAGAGAGATTAAGAAAATAAGACACACTGTACACGTGTTTAGACTTACTTGCTTTATTAATGGAAAGAAGAGCTAAAGGTGTTGCTAAAACTAGATTTGGATTATGTCAGCAAGATACACAAATTAAATAGTTCTCAATATTGCCACCTGGACAGATAAAATGGTCTCCATTCCATCGACACACAACTGAAGTTACAGAATCGAGGCCCTGATCGCACAAATTGTATGGAGAGGCAAAAGTTTTGTGTCTTCATATTTCCAAAGGTTTTTTATCTTTTTATTTTTGTCGTTTCGATCAGGTCACGTGTCCTGACGCGGGTTTAACATTTTTTACCCATCCCAAGAAGTGCACGCTTAAGAAGTTTTCACTCTCCCTCCGTCTTACGAATTTTCGATCAGGTCACGTGTCCTGACGGGAGTTTAACATTTTTTACCCATCCCAAGAAGTGCACGCTAAGAAGTTTTCACTCTCCCTCCGTCTTACGAATTTTCGATCAGGTCACGTGTCCTGACGCGAGTTTAACATTTTTTACCCATCCCAAAAAGTGCACAACGCCGCTAAAGAAGTTTTCACTTCAAAAATACAAACTTGCCTCTTTATAACATTAGTGTAGTTAGGTGAAGACAGATTTTATTTTAGAACCAGTTTTAGTTTTTCTTGTTATATAAAATTGTTGTGGAATATTACCTAAGTCTAGCTTGAATGTCAAGTTTTTTCTTTATATTTTGAATATAAAACATAAAAAGTTTCCGACTTCCCATATAAGGGCAAATCAGCTGATCGCATAAGTTGTATGGAATAGCATTTTTTTTTTACATTACGACCTATGTTCCTTCGGGAAAGTAGTTCAGTTTCACATCCTTAATTTTAGCTAATCTAATTCATATCACCCAATATAGCTAAGAACCATCTCGATTACCTCACCTCAACTTTCAAATAAAAAACCCGCATCGAAATTGGTCCATTCGTTTAGGAGCTATGATGCCACAGACAGACACACAGATGGACACGTGAAACTTATAACAGCCCTCTTTTTTTCGGGATTTAAAAATAAAATCATGTAACTATCTTGGTTATAATCATAAGAATAACATAACATACGCTTACGTGCTGTAATCCCATACGGGGTAGGCAGAACCACTTGATACCACGTTTGACATACATTTTGAGAGTTATATGAAACATGACGTATAGGGGTTACAGGCTGTCAGCCTTTCGCCCACAATATAGCTAAATCCTCGCGTCCCCTCTACTGACTTTTACAGTATGCCTGGGAAGAGTTGGCAGCTGGTGCATTTTCAATTTTTCTTTCACTCCCAGTCTAGCATAGATGCACTAGTGAATTGTAATATTACGGTTTTTACAATTTTCCGGTGACATTTACACTATATGCTCATTTGTGTATATAGTGTTTTGTCGAAAGGCAAAACATATGCTAAGCAAACATATGACCTTTTTGTAACACTGTGGCACACATATTCACAACTAGCTTTCCGCCCGCGGCTCCGCCCGCGTGGACTACAGGATATCGTGCCCAAAATCAAAATCGGTTCAGTAGTTTCGGCGTGAAAGACGGACAGACAGACAGTTACTTTCGCATTTATAATATTATATATAAATATATATAAATACATAATATATATTTATATAGTAAATAGTAATAGATAGTAAGGAAGGATTGAGTATTTTTTTTGTATCTTTACTGTTTTGCTATTATTGTACAGTCAAGAGCAGGTCACGCTTTACACTACCAGTTTAAGCTGAGCTCTAATTTATACTGCGCGCCATACAATGCAGGGCCGGTCCAAAATACAAAGTGTCAAGCTTTACGTGCTCTTGAGTGTACGTATTGTATTGATTTTGTAAATAATGTGTGTGTTTAAGTGTGTACAAATAAATGTTTATCTATCTACCTTATTGTAATGGATGTATACGTGTGGATGTATCAGTCTAGCGTGGAGGAGAGAATAAGTTGAGACTAACTTCATATCCTTAGGAGAGCCGAGCCACATGACTGGGCACATCAGGAGGCCGATGATCAGCATCCAGATACAGTACGACACGCCCACGGAGCCGCCGGAGATCTTCCACGAGAACAACTGCATGCTTTGGGATGCTGCAATATAATTTTGTATATGGGGTGCTTTAAAAGCTATGGCCGAGTTGGTAATGAGCCAGACTTGTGATCGGAAGGTCACGGGTTCAAATCCTGGTGCGGGCCTGTACCACTAAATTCGTCTTTTCGGATTTATGTACGGATTTCTAATTATCACTTGCTTAACGGTGAAGGAAAACATCATCGTGATGAAACCCGCCCGTCCAAGAAAATTCATTTTCGAAAGTCGAGCGGTCCACCAACCCGCATTGGGCCAGCGTGGTGGACTATGGCCTAAATCCCCTTCGTGTTTCGAAGGGAGGCCCGTGCCCCTCGGTGGGGACGTATATGGGCTGGTAAGAAAAGCGATGGCCAAGAAAAAACGTAAAGTTGTTTGTTTTTTTTATCAGCCCATAAATGACATGATACTCTACTAAACACTCTGAGGTTGACTGGTAGATAATACCTTTAGGCATTAAGTTTGTGCATTAAGTTTTAAAAATAAAATAAATAATATACGTCCCCGCCGAGGGGGCACGGGCTTTCCTTCGAATTACGAAAGGGATTTAGGCCATAGTACACTACGCTGGCCCAATGCGAGATGGTGGACTGTGCGCCTTTCGAAAACGAATTTTCTTAGATGTGCTGGTTTTATCACGATGTTTTCTTTCACCGCTGGGATAATTAATAAGAAATTTATTTAAATTTATTTAAATACGAAAATACGAATTCATTGATCCAGGCCCGCACCAGGATCTGAACCCACAACCTTTCAGTTACAAGTGTAGTTTATTAACACTTGGGCTATCACCGCTCTTAACCTGGTATATGCCGTTGGAATGGGGTTAGACTTACCGAATATAAAATTGGGCACTCCGGCGCCAAAGATGGTAGCATCCAGCAGAAATGTGACGAGCCTTCGAGCCGGCAGACCAAACGCTAACTCAGCAACAGCTGCGTACGGGTAACTGATAGAAAAACACTGATTATAAATTGGGGTACTACAAAATACATAGTCAGGGAATCAGGGAATATTAGAACTGAATCCATCCATTTTATCAGGATTGGATCACTTCTCAGGGGCTCTACTCAAGATTCAAGATTCAAGATTCAAGACATTTATTTGACACAAAACACTACAACACAAAGAAAATAAAATAACATACAATATAAAACACAGGACAAGAACACATACAGGAGACGACAAAACAATGTATAGGTAATTGTGCTGTAGTGCGATGTCAAAAAGGACACAGCTCAGCATGTGTTGAAGCCGAGGCCCCAACGCTGGTTTTCAGCCGTACCCTTGGTGCGCGTATGTACATAGCCGACGGACAAGAGTAATCTACTACCTAATGTGTTATGTATGTGTATGTGTGGTGTGTGTGTGTGTGTGTACTTTGTTTGTGTGTATGTGTGTTTGTAAGTATGTGTGTTTGTTGGTGACAGTGTGACAAGGATGACTGATAAATACAAAAGGTAAATAAATGTGTGTATGTGTGTGTGTGCTTGTAGATATGTGTGTATGTTGGTGACAGTGTGACAAGGATGATAGATAAATATAAGAGATAAATAAATAAATAGTCTGGACTACTCCTTTAGGTATGTTGGACTCCGTACTATCTACGATAGACGGACGGTTGATAATTGTTACTACCTGTCACTGTCATCTGTATGGCGCAAGACAGGGATGTACTGACATTTGACGCTCCGTGATTTCAGTCGATAGTACAGAAGTAGAGCTCCAGATAAGAAGGAATAGTTGACCGGCATGAGAATGACATCTACGCGAACAAGCAGGCAAAAAGCTAGTGAAGCTATAAAAGCAGCTTATTTCACACTAACCGATTTTTCGTGACGATGGCTGGATAGATCTCCTGTGCCAGCAGCCAGCAGCGCCCCAGCAGCACTGCTGTGTACAGCTGCAGCGCAAATACAGCTATCACCATCGGGATGCCGTACACACCTGCCAAATGCAATGGGTGAAACAGTCAACACTTATTTTTTACAAGCCTATCTATCTATCCAGAGTGTCAGCTACCTCCATACCAAAATTTTATGAAAATTACTCCAGCCGTTTGAGCGAGAAAGAGTAACAAACATCCGCGCTTTTCTAGCTCTCCGCTCGCGGCTCCGCCCGCGTGGATTACAGGTTATATTATGCCCAGCTGTGATACAAAATGTAGCCTATGTCCTTTTCCTAGTCCTTTTCCTCTAGGAAAAGGACATATTTGTATTAGATCTATCTAATCTATCTCTGTACTAAATTTCATCATAATCGGTTTAGTAGTTTAGGTGTGAAAGCGTAACAAACAGACAGATGGAGTTACTTTCGCATTTATAATATTAGTAAGGATTTTTTTACTAGCCCATATACGTCCCCACCGAGGGGCACGGGCCTCCCTTCGAAACACGAAGGGGATTTAGGCCATATTCCACCACGCTGGCTCAATAGTGGTTGGTAGGCTGCTCGTCTTTAATTTTTTTAATTAGAAAAATATGCAGAGGCTGCCGCCGTTCCCTCTCACGCAGATGTGACAGAAAAGCTGAGAGGGAATCGTTTAGCATTTTATAAGCAAAACATATTATATTACATCGATCCGTTTCGGTGTAAAAAACAGTATTAGGGACCTTTTCGGACCTATGTACTTTTCTAAATTCTAGTTTTTGTTTTTTGTTTCTTTTCTATCAGATTGACGGATTGATTGTTATAATTTTTTCCTTACTGTTTGTGTCAATATATTATATTTATCTTTAAGCCCATATTAACCGGCGTAATTCATTATCGTTCGTTAATAAACAGTATAAACAAACAAACGTTGGTTTATAATATTAAACCAAGTTTATGGTTGGTATTGCAAAAATTGGTAGTTTTTATTATCCTACTTACTAATATTACAAATTCGAAAGTTTGTAAGGATGTATGGATGTTTCTTACTCTTTCACTCTCAAACGGTTGAACCAACTTTGTAAAAATTTTGTATGGAGATAGCTGACACCCTGAATTAATACATAGGCTACATAATTTTCCCAAATTCCCACGGGAACGAAGTCCCGGGCGGAAAGCTAGTATTTTCATAAAGTTCATAAAGCTTATTCACAATTTTCCCAACCTACTTTAAAGTAACCTAACTTACCACAAGCAATAATACTCTTCGGCAGCGCAACGATCGGGAAGACTCCAAAGAGGTCGATGATACAAAGCACAGTAAACAGCACGCTGAGGCCCCCCGTGGTCTGGCCCACGGTGAACCGCTCATGGTGAGCCACTGTCACTGGTTTTGGCTCTACCCTACCGACCACAGAGTCTAAGCGAGGGAGCTTCATGGCCGCTCATCTGAAATAAAATAAATAAGATAAGATAATAAATAAATAAAACGCCGTACACTCAAAGGCCCACACTAAGGTTTTTCCATGCGTCGTGGGTCCCTCGGAACACATTTAAAGACAGACACAAACACCCATGACCCAAAAACAAACATCTGCTTTTTACGCAAATTTTTGCCCCGACTGGGAATCGAACCCAGGACCACAGAAGCAGCAGCGCCACTACCACTCGACCAAACCGGCCGTCAAATTAAACATAACATCACATACGCTCGCGCCTGTAATCTCATACGGGGTAGGCAGAGCATCAATGGTTCAGAACCACTTGATGCCACGTTTGACATACATTCTGAGAGGGTTATTATAGACGGAGATCCCAGGGCCGTCAGACCTTACTTATTTTCTCATAAACCAAATGTGTGGGAAATAGTAGTGCTAGTACGTACTAGTAATGTATGAATACTAGCTAACCTGAGCCGGCGGCCAATTTTCAGCTATCAGGTTCTGAAGGTACTTCCAAAAATTACTCACTTGTCTTTCGCGGCTTCTTTACGGTAAAGAAGTTTCAATAATAAAAAGTTTTTTATTTCTTATTTTTATGCTTCCTACTCCTTCTAGCATTTAGTCCCGTGATGATGATCCGGGATTTCAGATCAGGTAATCACAGTGGAGCGATTGATACAAGGTAGGTACGTTTTTTTTTACACAAGGTAAGAAAGTTAATTTTTATTTTAGTCCCGTGATGATGATCCGGGATTTCAGATCAGGTTATCACAGTGGAGCGATTGATACAAGGTAGGTACGTTTTTTTTTACACAAGGTAAGAAAGTTAATTTTTATTTATTATAAGTCCATTAATATTATAATTTGTGTGAATATAAGATAGAGCATCGCACTCAGTCGATCTTGGTGCGAAAGCTGGCCATCTATCCAACGTGGCAATGTTGGCAGTGTTATGGGGTCTTTTTGCACCAGGATCAACTGAGGGCAATTTAGTAGACTGATATTCCAGCTTTATTATAATTGGTTGTGTTATTTATTAAGTCATTTCATGTAATAATGTAATGTGACTAAAGTCTTACTTAAAAATAAAATGTATAATTAAAATAATTGTTTAATATTTAATATCTACACAGTTTTACAGATATTAATATCTAAAACCTGTGTAAGAAACATTGATTATAAATTTTTAAACATTCATAAACAAATAAAAAAAATGTACGGAGAGTCGAAGAAAACTATTCGCACAGAATAAATAATAGCTATTCGTCTATACTAATATTATAAACAGGAAAGATTTGTATTTTTGTATTTGTAAATTCTTTAATTAAAACAATACACATCATTTTCCCGAATTCCCATAGGAACTATATCCCGGGCGGAATGTGAGTATTTGAAAAATTTGTTTCGTTAACTCATTAAAAATCATTGATGAATAGTTTGCGAGGGCAGAATGTTTCTCTTCTGCCCTCGCAAACTATTCATCCGATTATGATTGTTCTGCATAGGTACGCCCGAAAAAAAGTAAAATTAAGAACAAAAAAACTGGAAACTAAGTCGCGGGGATCAGCTAGTTATAAAAATAAATGCTATATATAAAGCGATTAGGTATGCAGGCTAATATTTTTGACTATTTTATTTATGTCTACATTTTTTTTTTGCCGAATGGGTTTTGGAATATTATTTTGTTGACTAATAGTTTAACTTTAACCCATAGGCACTTATTACTTAGACAATAAAAGACTCAAATACAATAAAAGACTCGTTAAGGTGCGGCGGGGGTGGCCCGGAGCCGCCTCTTTATTTTGTTGGTACATAATATAACATATAAAATTACTAGCTTTCCGCCCGCGGCTCCGCCCGCGTGGACTACAGGTTATATCGTGCCCAACTGTGGGATAAAATGTAGCCTATGTCCTTTCCCAGGCTCTAATCTATCTCTGTACCAAAATTCATCAAAATCGGTTCAGCGGTTTAGGCGTGAAAAGGTAACAGACAGACAGACAGACAGACAGAGTTACTTTCGCATTTATAATATTATATATAGTAGGGATTTCACAATTGTTGAGACTTACCTGTTCTCTCAGAGCGTTTGGTTCAAGATTATGATTAGCAATTCTATTACGGTTTGATTGTATTATGCCATTTTTAATTTATGGTTTTGTTGTTTTGCGTTTTTTTATGCTTTAATGTATTCTGCTTATTTTATATTATGCCTAAGTATTATTAGTTTAAATTATACTATGCAATAGAATGTTATGATTTAATTTATTATGTTAATGGATAGGGAACCATTTAAAGGTACACAATGTTACTAAAAAGTAACTACATTTATGTGGCTAATTGTATCATAAGCTAATTTTATTTTACTTACCGACACTATTCTTGAATTCCAAAAATTAGTAGGTCATTAAAACACTTAATTTAATTAACACCATCTTCACAGAATGTCACTTGTAGTTAATCAAAACTTGATAAAAAACAAAACGAGACAACATTCCTATTGTTTCGAAAAAATTTCTTGCAATTACACGCGGTAAACTAGCAAAATGCAACCTTAGTACCTTGAATTAAAGTTTAGCCCACGCGGTTCTAAATCCTATTAAACGAAACTAAACTGAACAACTTTCCCAAAGGATTCCCAATAAAAACACTGTAGCTATACAACTTGAGGAATATTTTTGTAATATAGTTTAATATGGGTTCCTTAGGGAAGGTCGTTCCTAGCTTTTTTTGGGAGTTTTTGGGTTCCTTAGGGACGGTCGTTCAGTTTCGTAAAAAGAATCGCGACTTGTTTTCCTAACTAATTTAAATTCACCTCATTTATGTTTTTTTTACTAAACGAATGTTTGACGAAAAAACTAATTAATGTTAATGCGTTCGTTTTATAAGCTGTCTACAAAGGCACTGCAGGTCTTCACGATACGATAGATTAGACTGACCGGTCTTCCTAATGAGTGAATTCTACTGTATTCAAGTACTGACGATGCCAAAAGTGTCTAGAAAGACGGACACAATACAATTCTTGATAAGATTGCATCCACGGCTTTCATGGCGAGAGTTTGCAATAAAGAGTTTAAACACTCGTACATACATACTTTCGTAATTTTTCCAATGTCAAAGTGTATGTAAACTCTTTATTGCAAACTCTTACAAACTAATACAAAGGAAACATTGCTTTATGCAAAGGCGATCCTGAAGAGATCTCTTCCAGTCTACCTTAGAGATGGTAAGAGAGAAACAGATTTGGTGCGGGCTACAACGTAATAACGTGTAGATTACCTACCATTAATAAAAGCCACCATTAAATATTCTGATGAGTAAATATTGAGAAAGCGTAGCGAAGTCGCCAAAATCAAGTAAAGAAACCCAGAACCTCGACCGTTGAGAATTTTAATCAGGGTTTTAATACATTAGACCTAACCAAGACTAAGAACTTTTACCCTTTTTAATATTTGGATGTAATGCTTCGACGTGAAGAAACACTTACTTTGTAATACACACATCAACAAAGTCTAAGCAACACGCACGATTTTTCATACAACAGAGGCCTCTTTGAGAAGCCGTGAAAAGTATTTAAGACACGTATTTTTAATAAAATCTTTAGTGTGAGCAAGTTCTATACCCGAATTTAAAATTCCTATAAATGAACTTTATCTAGCTTGAAGTTTGTGAAAAAGAGACGAAAATGAAAATTTAATTTCACCATTTCCATACTAAAAGCAAAGAAAAACTGCGTTTTCATTTTCATTTTTCCCTCTTTTCCACAAATTTCAAGCTAAATAAAGTTCATTTATAGGGATTGAAAATTCAGGTATAGAACTTGGTCACACTAAAGATTTTATTAAAAATACGTGTCTTAAATACTTTTCACAGCTTCTCAAAGAGGCCTCTGTTGTATGGAAATCGTGCGTGTTGCTTAGACTTTGTTGAGTAGTGTATTAGTAAAAGAGTGTTGAAACGCTTGTGTGCTCGCGAGTACCTACATCGCTGTCCACTTTGGTAGGTAGGTAATCCAATACGCGTAGCGACTGCTGCGGTATTGCGAACGCATGGTTATAGACGGAGATCCCAGGGCCGCCAGACATACTTATTTTCTCATAAACCAAATGTGTAGGAAATAGTAGTGCTAGTAATTACAGTAATTACTAATTACTAGTAATTTATGGATACCAGCTAACCAGGGCCGGCGGCCAATTTTCAGCTACAAGGTTCTGAAGGTACTTCCAAAAATTACTCACTTGTCTTGAAGTCTGGCTGCTGATGTCTTATTATAGAATATAATTAATTAAATACCTATAAAGTTTAATGTTCAACACCGCCAGACACTCTCCGTCGGCTGTAATTTCTGCCAGACGCTTTACATTTCGCAAGTAAATTATGCGATTGAACTTACAATCTGAGCCGTGATTTTTGTACATGATGTTCAGGGAACTATAACAATACTTTTTATAACACCCAGACTTCAAGACAAGTGAGAAATTTTTGGAAGTACCTTCAGAACCTGGTAGCTGAAAATTGGCCGTCGGCCCAGGTTAGCTGGTATTCACACATTACTAGTACGTACTAGCACTTCTCTTTCCCACACATTTGGTTAATGAGAATATAAGTAAGGTCTGGCGGCCCTGGGATCTTGGTCTATTACCAATACAAGCGACAGGGCGGCCTACCTCTACTTTCTTAATACTTTTACGTAGAGACGCAGCACGTCAGGTTACCCATTTGCACTACGAAAGCCGGCGCTTTTACGAGCGAGATAAGGGCGACGTCAAGGTCAACATGTATAGTCTGATGTGCTGCCATGTGTACATTAAGTTAGGTGGGTGACTTTAAATAAGTTAGCGTGATTATCCCCATTCTTCCACGCTGGAATGGGAGTGAAAGAAAAACTTAGAATGTGCCAGCTGCCAACTCTTCCCAGACATACTGTAATAGTCAGTAAGTGAAACGCGAAGGTTTTGCTGTATTGTCGGCGGAAGGCTAACAACCTTTCACTATTACCTATTAGATCATATTTCATCTTATAACCCTCACAATTTATATCGAATGTGGCATCAAGTGGTTCTAGAACCACGGATACTCTGCCTACCCCGATAGGGATTATAGGCGTGAGCGTATGTATGTATGTATACATATGTATATGATTATCCCCATGGAACGCACAAGAAAATCTCAAAGAAAAATTCGACTTCCCATATTCACGAGGTTCTATCTATCTATGGAGGGGACGCCCGTCAGGCACAGGCGGGTGATCAGTCCACTTATTTGGGACCATTTCACCCAATTCACGAGGTTGAAAACTTTTTGAAAATTCCTCCTTGGGGAAAGTTGTTGAGTTTTGTGGGGATAATCACTGCTTCTGTCTGGATTGAGTAGCAAAAAATTGTTAATACTTAGGTACGTAGGAGGTACTGAGTGACATTTTCACATCTATTATTTAGAACAGAGGATACGGAACAACCTGATTTCCCTCTTAAATGCACTTTTATGTATTTTTGCACACAAGAGGCTATCGCTCAGTTGGAGATGCAGAGAGCTATAAGCATAAAACTGTCACATTCCGTCTTGTTGCCGTGAATTAAAACGTCGTCATATTTAAAGGAGCTTTAACTTTAATTAGCGTTTTTGCAAATGTGCACCAAATGTGAAGAACTACATCATAAAAGAATAGGACAAGGAATCTAATCAATAACTGCTTATGCCATCTAGTGTCGTGAAAGAGAAGTAGTTGTGCCCGTATTATCAGTTCGTGTGTAATACGACAGATAACGCTAGTTAAGCTCTAATGCGTTTCATTTCAAGTAGGGTAAAAAGAGGAATTGCTAATTTATTTTAAGTGAGATATTAACAGTTGTCTCTACTCAAGATGCACTCAGCTAATGTTTTGCGTTTCTTTATATACTTTTATATAAATTTAGAAGATAATTTTTAAGAAAAAGTGAAATAAAAACTTGATTTTAATTGCGCATGCTCCGTTTTATCGATTGGCTTTTGTAGTTCCTGAAAATTGACACGAGGCAGATGGCGCTGCAATCGGTTTCCTCACCTCCCTCTCGTCGCTTCATTCCTCGTTCCTTTTGTGACATTTTTGCGAAACCTGGTTCGCATTTTGTGTGAAAAATCACAATTAAAAATCACATTAGGGCATGGTCGGTAAAGTTTTTCACGCGAAAAACCGTTCTATTAAATCTCTAAACGTGGTTAAGTTTTTTCGTGCCAAGTGCAAGTAAACAATCAAGATTCCGCCGATAATTCAAAGCCTACCCAGTGGGTGGCTTAATACGGTAAGTTTTTCCTTTAATTGCTTACTACACTATCTATACATTCTTTTTCCCATCTACTTACATCTATTTCAAGAATCAATTGATTAATTATAGGCAATAATTGAAACATTTGCCGTCATGGTCATATTAATGTCGTATCAATAAATTCCACAGTGTCCAGTGATTCCAACCTTACTGATCGTCATAACCTTATTAAGTAGCTGCGACTACGCATGAAAAACATACTTTATGTGACTTCAGTCCTAATTTCAGCGTATTATACAAGTGAATAAATGATTCACTATTATTTCGCGATATTTGACGTCATTATAAGGTAGTCTACATAAGACATATGTGGAAATCTAGGTATAGATATCTTGTAACCTTTCTCAATTCATACTTGTGCAAACTGTAGATGAATAACACCACCTGTGTCAATTTGAAACTTTTGAGGACAATTACTTAAATTTAAAACTTCATATTACATAAATATTTAATACTAGTGACATGAGTGTTACCATGTGGTCCCCTTGAGAATACTCAATTCAATTGAAAAGCAAATCCTTGTCTTATAATTTTGCCCTGACTAAGAATTAAACTTAAAACAATTAGGTCCCTATTACAGAACACGACTCAGACTCTGATCTGTACCAGTCGTCTTTGTCATTTTGATAGTGAGAGAAAGAGACAATCAATCCTTAACTATAGATCAAGACTTGAGTCTCTTTTTTGTAATACGAGCCATAGATCAGGAAACGATACATGAATCAATCAGCCAATCATTCTTGCTGGAGTACCGACTCTGACTGGGTCTTAGGAAATAAAACCTAATATGAGGTATAGATAGATAGATAGATGAGGTCACGCTAACTTTGTCTTTGACTAGTTATAGACCACCAGATCTTACCTATATAATTTCAAGGTGTAAAATCATGTCAATCAGTCAAATGCAATTTAATTTGTTTCACTAGCTAAAATGTTATTAAACCTACATGTGATTTATGCACACATGGTGTGCAAGATTTGTATCGCACGCGCCATAAACAAGCACGCGACGGGTGCTTGTTACTCTAAAAAAGAATCTACCTACTTTCCAAACAGAACTACTATGATTATGAACAATAGGGTTAGATTAAAAATATGCACAAATTAGATCGGCTCATTTGATTATCAATGAAACAGGCCTAGCCTAATATGGGAATCAAGGCAGATCATACATAAAAATCGTGCAAAATATTACAATGGAATTTGTTATTATTATTACTGAAAATACTTGTATTAATTGTAACTAGCGATGCATCCGATACCGATACCGATATATCGGCGATACTTCGGGTTAGCCGATATATCGGTATCGACGATATTTTTATGACCGATTCAACGATACTTTTTAATTTAAAAATGTAGTGTAAACGAGCGTGTTGTCTCGTCTATTTCGTTGCAAACGAGGCACGAACGATGCTCGGGGAAACCCCGCGCTGTCGCATCTGAGAGACTATTTTCCAGCGCAGGTCTTATACAAACAGACTTGAGAAATCGCCTTTCTCCGCAAAATTTAAGATTACTTTGTTTTTTAAACAAAAATCTGATCAATGTTAATTTTAATTACTAAAATTTTTAATTACCTATCTAATATTAACCTATGTGTCTACTTTTTATAATAATAAAAAAGATCTGATTTGTGATTTATTTACTATACCTTCATTTTTGAATTCACATTAACCGTATCGGTATCGGTATCGCCGATATTTTTATAAGAGTATCGGTATCGTATCGGCGAAAAGGCGTATCGATGCATCCCTAATTGTAACATTCTCCAAATAAATAATTATGAATTTTTTGAATATTGAATAACGTTTGAGTGAATAGGCATCTTCTGGGTGAGCTTGTTACATACTTAACCTTATCTTTGCTCAAGAGCAAACCCAATAACTATAAAAAAATAACTGATTCTTACAGTTTGCCCAGAAAAGGGTGGCACTTGTCACATCATAAGTGTTTCTTTGCTACCAGTTTAGATTAGAGGAAAAGCCAATTAATGGTGTCCAGCCACTTTAATTTTTTTTATTTCCTTTACACATACAAATAAATAGGACATTATTTTTATTACAACAAACAATTTACCTTTACAATATGCATACAAAATTATGAAATGATTGAAAATGACTAAACACAAGCTTAAACATATTTCTACCATGTTTTAAAAAAAATATTTACTTTAAGCTTTGAATAATTATAATCTTACAAGCATATTTTTTTAAACAACTTTTTTAATGCAAAGCTTTTATGTAAAGGTTTTTATTATTTACTAGCTTTACGCCCGGGACTTCGTTCCCGTGGGAATTTCGGAAAATTATGTAGCCTATGTGTTAATCCAGGGTATCAGCTACCTCCATACCAAATTTGATCAAAATCAGTTCAGCCGTTCTCGAGTTATAAGTGTTGTAACAAACACGACTTTCTTTTATATATATATAGATAGATATATGATTATTTATTCACAAAAGCCTTTATTGAAATGAAAAAGCGTGTTTTATTTATATATTTTAATGATTTTTGCATGAAATAAACATTTTGGCAAAAATTAAAAACAGTTGAATTTTTTTGTTTTATTATACATATTTTTGTTTTGTCTTGTAATTATCAAAACACGCTTTTCCATCTCATTATAGGTTTAAAACTGAAAATGGAGGGAAAACGAGACTCATTCTTCCTGGGCAACAAGAAAGGAAAAGAAAAGAAACCAGTGGAAGACCGGAAAAAAAAGTCTAAAAAGAAAAGACTAAACCACTTCAACAAGAACCGTGTGGGAGTTCAGAATGGGGAACAAAACAAAGAGGAGACAAAAGAGAAGAGTGAAAAAAAGCCATTTGACAAAAAGACTTATCGTTTGAAAAAGTATAGTAAGAAGTACAAACTTGAGCAATGGGAAGAACAGCGAAAGAAGAAGGTTATGCGTGACTACCAGAAGACCTTGAAAAATGATCCAATGTCCGGATCATATAAACCGGTATCCTTTGACGAAGACACACCAGATGCTAATCAAGAAGTGGGCCGATTTGTCAAACATCCTGATTTAATTGCAAAAGAAACAGAGAACCAAGAAAGTCTTTTCAAAAAAAGAGATCCGTTTAAAAAAGCTAAAGAACAGTATAACAAAGTTAAAGAAGAGAAACTACTAAAACAGCAGGAGATAGAGAAGGCAAGGGAAGAAAAAAAGAAGAAACTACAAGAATATAAGAAGAAGAAACAGGAAAGATTTAAGAAGTTGAGTAAGAAGACAAAGAAAGGGCAACCGATGATGACAGGAAGACTGGAATTGCTTTTGGAGAAAATACAAAAGGGCTAGTTTCAATAGTTTCTCACAAACATTGTTAATATTTGCAATGAAATTGTTTTCAATGAATTTTAGTTATTAAATCTGCCACCAAAAGGCATTAATAAAATTATTTTTAATGAAATTAGCATACATTTTTAATTGAATGGGTAATAAATTGTAATTGAATATTTAGTAATTTTTATTTTGAGGCGGAAATAAGAAATTTATTAGTTCTGCAAATCGATACAAGATGGCGCCCAAAATGTATTAGGGTCCGTTCAAGTATTACGTAATCAGATTTATTACAATTATTTACTCCCCCCTTCCCCTTGTCAGCAATAGTGAGCAAAGCTCTTACCCCCCCCCCCCCCCTCCCATGCTTACGTAAACATTGGTATATGCATTTTGTGGGAAGACCCTCGCTTCGTTTCCAAGCATAGACAATGTGTGGGTTGGGTTGCCATTTGTGTAAAAAATTAATCACCATCTACCCTATGTAACCTGCTGATAAAAAAGCTTTCTATTGCTGAAATATTTTTTTAAATGGGTCCTCTGTAGTTTTTGAGTCTGTTACAAACATACAAAAATACAAATCTTTCCTCTTTATTTAGTGTAGTTGTAAATGTGGGACTGGTAAGAGATGAAGACGATGTAATGACTATTCATCCAACGTTTTCCAAGCCCTCTAGATGTCCGCTTAATAAGCTTGTTAATATACAAGCTAATTAAAAGCAGTATTACCATAGAATACGACCGTGACTCGTTTTAATTGGCTTTCTAGCATTTTGACACTTACTTTTATCTTATACTGTAGATAAGATGTTTACAGTGTTTGGCAATTGCAATACTATTTTGTTTTTATAAAGGAAACTGTAAGTATGTTTAGTTCCTAACAATTTTTTTAATAACTAAAGTTGAATACACTACAATAACTTCTTTTTATGTCTCTACAATCATTGATTTTCCGAATACACACAAATATGAATTGCTATGTCAATTATTAGATTTAACGCCTGCAAAAATTTGGATTCATATACGTACTTTTTATTGTTGTTTTGTAGTGATGCAACGAATACCACTTTTACGAATACGAATAATGACTTTAATATTCGGCGAATACGAATACGATTAAATGAAAATGTTAAAAGCAAGGCAATAAAAACACCCTATCCAATCAACGTAGATCTTTATTCAGTAATTAAAATTCACATTAGACAATTTTTTATTTAAAAAACAAAGTTTCTGTAAAGTGTTGGGCTGCAGACGATTTCTTTTGTCGGTTTGAATATTTCCAGCTGTAGAAAAAAATGTCTGCGCATATTTTTTTTAAATTGAGAAATGTACATTTTCGCGCCAGAATGCTAAAGGGTCAGCGGTTGGCAGCAAATTTGGAAGCTTTAGGTAAGCATCAACCTCGTTTTTGATACTCGAATTATCTGTAAAAATAAAAAACTAATTAAAAATGTATAAAGGTACCTACCTATAATCTACATATAAAAAAAATATAAAGTATATTAAATGAAATTAATTTAGAAGCTATTAATATACAAATATACAAACCAGAAAATATAGCAACTGGTTCATCCATTTCAGCTTCCTCGATAATTTCTGTGCATGCTTGCCAAATACCTGTAGCAGATGTAGACGGCCGAGGTTTCCTTGATCGTGGTTCAATTTGGGCAAGGCCCTCTTCAGCAGCAACGTAAAGAAGTGAACGGGCCGTCTCTGATATTAGAGATGAACAAAAAATTCTTGTTTCAAATCGGGGATCGAGTGTAGTAGCCAGAATATAGTTCTTATCATATTCTAAGAAGTTTCTAAAAGATCTTGTGCTAGTGTTTTTACATCATTATGAACGGAGTTTATTTGTGACAATTGATGAGTTTATTTGTGACAACTTTTAATATTTTAATTATTTGACATTTTACATTGCTTTGACATTTAATTGATTGACATTTTAAATTATTATTTTATTTGGTAACTTGTTTTATTTTCCATTAATTTCTTTCTTTTGACATGTTATTTGTTAATTTTGTTTTGACATTTTATTTTATTTTTATGCTTTTTTTTGTGGTTTGACATTTAATTTTACTGTACTTATAATTTTTAAATTTTCACTAATTTTTAATTATTTAGACCCATTATTATTTATAAATATTTGCATGCCCGGCAGTGGCCGAATATGACAGAACCACATTTTAAAATAGGCCCATCTTTAAATAAAAAAAAAAAAAAAAAAAAAAAAAAAAAATAATCTTTATTTCTCAAACAGCTTATACATTAATTCCTAGTCTAAGGAAAACTCACCATTAAGCAAATTAAAGTTTTACTTGTGTTGGGAGGTTCCAGTAAATGAAGTACATAACAAAATAGTGTAAATGTGATGGCTCGGAGAAACAGTTGAGATAGATTCAAGATTCAAAACAACTAAACAACACTCAATCTTTGTACTCATATTCAGCAAATAAAAGATTTGATTTGATTTGGAGGGGGTGTCTTGTATTTTACTAAGACATGACTTTATGCCTCGAATTATTGGAATGACTTGAGATAGTGTTGTTGAGTCTTTACTAAACTCTTTGGTCGCTTCTTCAAAGTTACTTAGGACATCAATGATTTGACTCATAAGGGCCCACTGTCGTGCAGAAATATCATGACGGCAATTGGGCAAAGAAGGTAAAACATCCTGAATGGCTATTCTTTGTTCATTAAGTCTTTTAAGCATTTGAAGTGTGGAATCCCATCTAGTATCAACATCTTGAATTAAAACGTGCTCGGGTAAATTATTCGCTTCTTGAGAAATTTTTAATTGTTTAACAGCGGATGTTGAATGGCTGAAATGTGTAATAACTCCTCTACAAGCGGTGAGTAGTTCAGATATTTGTTCTCGGTTAAATATACAGTTCTTCAGTGTTAATTGCAGACTGTGTACTACGCAGGAAATATGGTCAACATGAAAATCAAGTGTTTGAATGGCCTTAGACATATTTCTGGCATTGTCAGTCACTACAGCTGTAACCTATTCTTCTATTTCCCATTTCTGAAAAATGGTTTTTAAATTCCGAGCAATGTTTTCGCCACTGTGTGTATCACCGTCAAATGGCCATACTTCTAAACAGAAAGACTTCAGCTGGAACTCATTATCGACGCCGTAGGCTGTTAAGCTAATGAAATCGTCAATGTTGGAAGAAGCATCACTGGTCCACATATCTGTGGTAACAGACAAATTTGGGACGGTTTTTAGCAGCTCCATCAGTTTTGTCTTAACGCGCTCATTCATGTCAGGTATGATTTTATCTGTCATATGGGTTCTAGACAATGTTATATCTAAAACATTATAAAATATCGTTAATAAAGAAGAAGTTTTGTTATTAATTATTATTAAATGTACCTATTTTAAAAAAAAAAAAACCTCGGAGCCAGTGCATTGATTGTCCGCCAGAACCCTTTTTTGTTAACCAGATCAAGTGGTTCCATATCTAAACAAATTTGTTCGGCAATCAAGTACGTTATTTTGACAGCTCGTGGGTCATGACACTCATAAGTAGCTGTTTTTTCAAATGACTCTTCGAACGTGGATTGTTTCTTCGTTGGCGGCGACAATAATTGAGTCTCTACTTCTGCTGTATTTTCAGATGAGTCAACCAATTCCTTGTCATGAAATCTTTTAAGGTGAGTCCACAACGCAGTTGGTAGTATACCCCTTACTCAACGCGTTTTTTCCTCCTCTAGATAATTCACTAGAGCAATATTTACACTTTGCTTTACTTTCATCACCTAAAATTTAAAATACAATATATATGTAACGATATCGTTTCGCTAACCATGCTCCGGAAGGGCAGATGGTCTCGGCTACTTTTATTACCATTAGCTAGATGGTAATCCAATAAAGTCAGGTCAGATATCTGATAACTTCTAGTCATGGAGTCATGGCAGTCGCTATATGTGTAGAACCCACTACTTTCGCCAAATATTATCTCTTGATCCAGGTAGCCTACCCCGATAGAAATGGTAAAAACGCTTGTAAGAAGAACAATAACAGTAAACATTGTATGTTTAATGTTGATTCTAAGCTAAGGGTCGTAGGCACCCTGAATAAGTAAATATATCGACATTTACCAGATTTTTTATCAAAATGTTTCCAAATATCACTTTTTTCTCGTTTTCGTGATGACATCTTACAATAAAATAACTTAGTAGTTACCAAAATAAAAAACTAAGTTAGTTATGTATGAACTATCAGGTAACCGAACACAAAACAAAAGTAGGTAATCCCTGCCTCTAATTGCTGCCATAATATATTTGTTCCGATTCCCGGAAAACATGTGCTGATGAGCTTCCTAAAAAATGTATATTATAAAGATTACAAAGTAACACTGTTTTGTACAAATGTAAAATATATTTTATTTATCAATGAAGACTACCTAAAGTGAAGTTTAAAATTAAACATTTGTTATTGTGATGATTTCTTTTTTTTTTAATTTTCCGACTCCCCGCAAATTTGGGAAGTTCATCGCAATTGGCAACACTGCCTGCTCGTTCCTTTAATCATGATTCAAGGGTAATCCCCAAACATCAACCAACTGCAATTCTATTTAAAGCAGTGTGTTCGGATACACAAACGAAAGTTTAAATTCATTAAACGAGTAGGTTCGACGTTCCGATTGCTAACCATGCTAATTCAAAAGTAGAAAAGTAGCTTTACGAATATCATTACGATATTCGGCGAATACGAATATTCCTATTTGTATTCGTTGCATCACTATTGTTTTGTTTTAATGTTCATGTCTATAATTTATTAGATTAATCGTCTACAATATTTTACGTACCTAATTGTAATTTTATATTAATTTTCCAAATATTTTCGAGACACAACGTTGTTCTAAATGCTCCTGACGAAAACCAAATTTCACAAAAGGCGAAAATAAAACAACGTTGCACGAAGTATTTCATTCCGAAGGTAAACTTTGTATATTGATTTCTAGCATTTACTGAATTTAAATCACTGAGATCTTACCAGTCTATGCAGCGATGCAAAATTAAGTTTTATGATAAACATTAGGTATACCATTTGTTCCTTGAATAAATGGTGGAAATTCCATAAGATTCTCTCAGTGATGGATAAAAGACTTCTTATTGAGATAATTTATTGATGAAAGAACATGAGCTAGATGGCTTGATGCCTACGATTCTCGGTCATGAAAATAAGGACAAAAGGTTGCTGGAGCGCCAATTTTATCATTAACATCTACTGTAAGTCGTAAATAAATCGCTTTTGGCTATAAATCAACCCGAAATACCAAAAACTATAGTACCTAGGTCATTTTATAATGTCTTCATCGCGTGTTGTGAGGTGTTATAATCCAATTTTTTTAAGCATATCTTTGGTATCAAAGTTAATGTGTTCTTGATTGTATAATTTTTCACATTTGTCTTTATCAGCCCGTATAAGTGGGGACTCGGAGTCGGTGGGGACCGAGGGGCACGAGCCTCCATTTAAATTAAAACATGAAGAGGAGTCCATCACGCTGGCCGAAAGTGGGTTCGTAGTAGGTGGACCGCGCGCGCCTTTCGAAAACTTTCTTAGACGTGCGGGTTTCATGATGTTTTCTTTCACCGCTGAGCAAGTGATTTTATTAATGAAAAATCTATACATAAACCCGAAAAGACGACTTGAGTGGTATAGGAGTATTTTCAAATTAATAACAATTTATCTTTACTTGTAGAAAATTCGGGAAAGTCACGCTTGGTGATAGTAATTGTCACAGACAAACAGAGTAATGACAGTAACATCTCAGATGCATAACTTATCTATGTTTTTGTTATTTAAACATATAAAATAATGAAGCTACACTTATCTTGCTAGTCTAGTGCCATGTGTAATTCAATTAGTACACATCATAAAGTCAGTCTGAGTTTTATTGTATTTATTTTAGTGGGTTTTTCATTTTATTGTATTTATTTATTTGAAGCTGTTGCTATGTAAAAATGAACACATATCGAAAGTGTATCATCAACATCATGTCTCAGCCGCAAGACGTCCACTGCTGGACATAGGCCTTCCCCAGGGATCTCCACCTCGATCGGTCCTACGCCACCCGCATCCAGCGACATCGCATAGATGTCCAAATTACAATCAAGTATATAATTACAATCAATTGCCGAATGTTAACACTTCAGGGGCGTCAATTCCAACAACCAACGGCGGTTAAATGGCAATGGTGACCGTTTTACCCATTCAGGGTTGAAATTGAGAATCGAATCGGTGCTGACTCAGCATATTGCTGCAGCGCGAGACTGCATCGTTAATATCAAACGTTCGACACGCTTTCGTAACCATTAATTAAAATTGTATAGCCTTTTATTAAGCCGTGTGAGTCCCCGGCAGAGTAGAATATGACCACCCTCTTTCTTACCGAGGTGTCGTACAAGGCGACTAAGATAAATTGCAAGCAAGTTCATCTGCACACAGAGAAGGAAAACTCTGCAATTATATCAAAACCCTCGCCAACCCGTCTGCCAAGCGTGGTTAGGCTTTGCAAAATCCGTTTTTTTTTGCTATCCGGATATTATCCGTTTTGAAAATTGATTATCCGGATATCCGGACAATATCCGGATACTTAAAATAAATAAAAATACCAAGTAAAATGTATGGAAATTGTTGTTTATTGAACTTAATGGACTGATATGATCGTAAATAACAATAATAACAGCTTTATAAGTAATTTGGAAAGTTAAATCTTAACGAAATAACAATTGTTTTCTTACCATATTATTAAAGACTTTCAAAATCAACAACATTAAAGTATAAAATATAATCATATTCATACATAACTAGAAAGATCTGTAAAATAATGTGTTGCGTTATACAATACTACGATAAAAAAGAAACATTTCTTAAAATTTGAAACAGAATTACATGCAAAATCATATTTCTTTGTTAACATTAAAACACAAACGATTAAAAATATAAGAAGATTTATAATAAATACTAAAGTTTTATTACAGATAATTTGAAATATCCATAAAATAATGCCTTACAATACTACAGTAAAAACATTTCTAAAATATTAAACGGAACAACATGCAAAATCAACAAACCTTAAATTATACTTAATAGAAAGAAACTAAAACAATACGAACATAATTCTTTGTAACGTTAAAGATATAAAAATCAACTAAGGCACGTAAACATAAATTATTTTTGTAAAATTCTTCTTCTTAAGAGCCGCGCTCTTGTCGGTGTAGCAATTTCCATTCTATTTGGTTCTGAGAGATATCTTTCAGTTCCCTATAAGTTGACACTCCTATTTTTTCTTTCAACTGGTCGCTAAATCGTCTTCTCGGTCGCCCTCTTCCTCTCCTTCCTTCCACCTTGCCTTCCATAATGACTTTGAAAAAATCATCATGACTAAGTAGATGACCAATCATTGACCCTCTTCTGTTGTCTATTGTATTATTGAACATTATTATTTATTCACCTGACTCTTTTGGTAGTATGATTTTAAAAAACTTAAAGAAATGGCTTCATTTATCCTTTTCTGCTACTGTTCCTTGATTGAAAAGGTTGTGTTCAAATTAGCAGTACTTTCTTCAGTATGCGATTGGGATTGTGCTGATGAGTCATCGAGCGTAGGTTCCACCGGCTCCGGCTGCGACTTTGGCGAAAAGTATTGCGTATTTATTTTAGCGATGAACTTTAATATCTCTTCACTATCAGGATTCTGGACTGGAAAGGGTAACTCGAAGGACCTTCTTTATAAAAATTGGCACAGTTGTGCAAGTATTTTAGTGTGCCACTTAATATAGGAATTCGTCGTTCACTGATACTTTTTTTCAAAGATATCATGAAATCATCGCTAACGCAGCTGTTTTCTTTTTGAAAACAGCTGACGCAGTTTATTTTTTAGGATGTTTTCATGTCAATCTGACATAACTGTAAGATCCGGATATCCGGATTTTACGACAGAAATTATCCGGATCCAAAACCAGGACGGATATCCGGATAAACGAATATCCGGATCGCAAACCCTAAGCGTGGTGAGTATGGCATTTACCCCTCATGTTATTGAGGGAGGGGATGTGTTTTTACAAGATGTTCTTCGGGGAGTGTGCTCATGAGTTGCATCAGCTCATGCCGCCTACTCCTTTCTTCTACCGGACGACCAGACGTACAGCAGGGTAACCCTTACCTTATCGAGATTCCTCGAATCCGTTCTGAGAGCTTCTCTTCATCTTTTTTAAATTGCGCAACCCTAAGGAATGGAATTCTTTGCCTACGTCTGTATTTCCCTTAGGTATCTTCTGAGTAAGCTTGCTACGTCTTCAACCACTTCTTCGCCCTTTAGTTCGATTGTGTTCAAGAGAGCACCCATTCTCTATAAAAACATAAAGTAAGCATTGTGCTGACACGTTAGTGCATAAGCACTTCTTCTTTCGAGTCGATGGTTCATCACGACTAAATAATTTCATTTCATTACCCATTCAAATGCGGTCAGGTTCCCCTGTTAGGAAGGTCACAGGAGGTCAGAGGACTTTCTCTCTACTGTTACAACTTGACCTGGGAAATTCTGGAACCGTATCCTGAATGAGAAATGGTGGCTAAGAGCTATGAAGAAATCGGTTTTTTTTGTTAGCCTGTTCTGGGCAAACCTTTGACCACCGATTTCGGTCCAATGTATTCGAAATCGTTATTGTTTAAAAAATCGTCAAGACTAAACAAACAAACATTCGTGTGAACAAACATTTTTGTGTTATCAAACGTTAAACTTACTATCAAAAGTAACACGTGACAACGTAATGAAAGAATACCAATTATTTACATAAAAATGATAACTTTTACATAGGTATGTTTAAATGATATGGTTGACCTGACCTGGGAAGGGTGACCATATAACAAAAAATAAAATCCAGAGAAAATTATTAGGAATTAAATTACGTGGCAGTGTCTTGTACGAAATTGGTTCCACATAAAATAAAGAAAATTAGCTTTGAACAATGTCAAAAGTGTAGTTAATGTGTTTGTAATTAATACGTGACAACCGATAATTCTTCATGAATAAGAATATTATAGACCGTATGTAAGTAAAAAAATGAGAATTTAGGTACCTACATTCAAAACCATTACACAAGTGTCTAAAAACATACCTTACGGATTTGCGATTCTGTTCAAAATGATAATTTTGAAATGATTTTTCCCAAATCGATTTTCCACAGTAATCGAGTTTTTATCAATGATATTGATTTGATTGAACCATGTTGATAGGTCGTACTTTACTATATTTTGTGTATATGTCCAATTAAAATCACTTTATGACGAATTTTCTATCGCTATCGTACATTTAAATCACCTCATAACTTCACAGATTTCCATTTAAGTCCGGAAAAATCCGGCCGCGTGGTAACCTTACACCTAAGTAGATTAACAGATATTCAGTTTTAAAGTCATAACAAAGTTTACTTGACATGATGGTGGCGCCAGTGAAATTATCTACCTTGCTTAAATTGACCTTTGTCACTTAAAACTACATTAACTTTTTTGGGAATGCGCTACGTACTTTATATACTCAAAGGTCCACACAAATTTTTTGGGAGTGTGCTAAGTAGTAGTACTCCACAAACACTAAGGTCCGTTTACAGAACACGACTCAGACTCTGATCGATACTTAAGTAGCAGTCATCTTTCTCATTTTGATAGTGAGAGAAAGAAACAAGTCAGTAAAGCTGCAGTTTTTTAGTAGTTTGCCCCGACCAGCTAGCATACACAGTTACATTTCATTCTCATAAGAGTTGATTGCCAAGGAAAACATAACCTTAAACATAACAGAAGTAGATTTTATTCCTTTTACATTCGATTAACGTTGACAAATGATTTTGAATTGCTTAAAGGAAGCATGTTCAAATACTAATGGAAGAGAAATGAAAACTTCTGTTAATATAATAATAGGGTCCATTTTCCTTGTGTTGATTCATAAGACTATACTCTCGTGAGCGAGAAGTCTCATTGCATATGCATTGAACCTGAGAACCCCGATTAATAGACTGTTTGACTATCATTGAACCAAACGTGTCGTCGGACTGTCCTTCCTTGTCGTGCGAGTATAATCAAGTTTTTATAAACGTTACACACTCAAAGGCCCACACTAAGGTTTTCCCTTGTGTTGTGGGTCCCCTGGAACATACATAAAGACAGACACAAACGCCCAAGACCCGAGAACAAACATCTGCTTTTTACACAAATGTTTGCCCCGACTGGGGATCGAACCCAGGACCCGTCGATCGAGAGGCAATGCACCTACCACTCGACCAAACTGACCGTCAAGTATGTGGCGAACTTTACTCACCCTGGTGTCAGAGCTTACAAACCGCGGAATGGCCTTTGACTTAATCGGACTATGAAATCGTAAAACAAATAACCAACCACTGATCAATTAACTATGGCCACGTGCCAACCTACATAACAGTTAACTAATTAGCAAATACAATTAACTAACACGTGATAGGGTAATCTCCTTCACTTCATATCTTCTATCTGTGTTTGTAATTGCGCTGCCTAATTGTCTGCAAGTTGTAAACGTTATCTCAAAGACAGACTCATTCTTTTACTGTACATACATGTATATGGGTGAATTTAAAATTAATAACCGAAAATTACGGATGTACAACAGCCTACGAAACTGAACTTTCCCCAAGGAGCATTGGTGAAATATGAAAAAAAAATCGTCTCATAATTAAATTCTTAAATGGGTCAAAATTCGCGTATATATATTTATTTACCTATTCCTGACGTCTAAATTCGCGTATATATTTATTTATTTACTTATTCCCGACGTTTCGACGCGGTTGCACGCGCCGTGGTCACGGGTAGAGTCTACCCGCCCCGTGGTCGTGACCACGGCGCGTGCAACCACGTCGAAACGTCGGGAATAGGTAAATAAATTTATATACTCGGTGATAAAAAACCTCCCAGCTATATTCCAAATCCTGAACCAGTATCACTCAAAGAACACAATATTTTTTAATATTTTTTCCATGGGAATAGTTCATTTTTTGCCTAAACGTAGACATTACTCTTACACTAAGCACGCGAGGGGTGCGGGTAGCGCTCGGGGGGTGCACCCGAGTGGTGTCTACGTTTAGGAAAGAAAAATCCCCCCCCCAAAAAAAAGTGTTCTGTAAGTGATACTGGTTCAGAATTTTGAATATAGCTAGGTTTTTTCACCCTGTATACGCGAAAACCGGTCTACCGTTTTAGAATTTAATTATGTGTTAAAATCGCGAAAGTTTAAAGTGTTAAAAAATCTCCTCTCCATGTGGAAAATCATCCCTTAAAGTTTCATGAACTTACAAAAAACGAACACAAAAGGCACAGCTTATTTCTTTAAGAAATTTCTTCCAGCTGATTTCTTAAGTCACCCTCAAATGCAACTTGGATGAATTTAAATTAGCTAGCAAAAATTATAGATGTGAATCAGCTTACTGCACTGATTTTTTTTTTCAAGGAACATTTGTCAAAGTAGGAAGAAAAATTTCGCCTCCATACAATTAGTTCGATCAGCTGCCTGACATTATTTTAATATTTTAATTATTCCTTATCGTGTAGCGTGTAGATAAAATGTAGTATGTGGCGAACCAGATTTACCTCGATGTTAGCTTTTTCAAACCGCGAAATGGTCTCTGACTTGGTTTAACGACTGTAGTCAACAGCAGGGACCGACATGGCTTTGTTATCATTGATATCATAAAAGAGCGATCCTCTTTTTAACGCCTTACGCAAAATGAGGGGTGTTACAAGTTTGACGTGTGTTTGTCTGTTGCACCGTATCTTTTAAATGGGTGAACCGATTGGTCGTGTCGCATCGCATCCAACGTTTTGTAGCAGGTTTTCTAGCGCTGTTTCTTAGCTAGTTTCATCAAAAACGGTTTAGCCGTTCTTCTAAGACATTTAAGTTTGAAGTGAAAATGTCGGGGGTAATTCAAGTTTTTAGTTATTTATCTTGTATTTCCTAAATAAACCAGGGCAACTAATGATTGAGGAATAATGTCATTAACATTATTACTTATCTTTTTTATTTATCAGTAAATTGTTTAAAATAAAGCCAAATCTTAGGTCATCGTGGTCCTAATTTGCGCGTTAAGTGTATAGAGTTCAAACTACCAATACCTATTGAATAAAATATCGACGGACGTATTCGTTAATTGGTCAGTTGTCAACTTGATAACGTTTTATCTTTCTCCTGAAGTAAATAAATATACTGCCTAAATGTAAACATAGGTTAGTACCTATGTTACATATGATACATATGTACCTATGTTCTCTCTGATTAGTATCAGAGAGAAGTTGAGGATTAATTAGATTTTTAGCAGACGAAAAAAAAAGAGGTAGTTCTCATTTTTGTTGTATGTTTGTTAAGCCGCGTAACTTACGCGGCAACTCTGCGAATGGTTGTTTTTATGCAACGGTGATAGCCCAGGTAATGAGCCAGACTTGTACTCGGAAGGTCGCGGGTTCAGATCCTGGTGCGGGCCTGTACCACTAAATTCGTCTTTTCGGATTTATGTACGGATTTACAATTATCACTTGCTTAACGGTGAAGAAAAACATCGTGATGAAACCCGTGCGTCCAAGAAAATTCATTTTCGAAAGACGAGCGGTCCACCAACCCGCATTGGGCCAGCGTGGTGGAATATGGCCTAAATCCCCTTCGTGTTTCGAAGGGAGGCCCGTGCCCCTCGGTGGGGACGTAGGTATATGGGCTGGTAAAAAAAATGTTCGAAAGAGAAAGAGTATGGTCCCATATAAATGTAATCGAAATTGATTCGTCGCTTTTAAGAAAAAACAACAAAAACCAAAAAACACAGATATTACGAGTATACTTAGATGACGTTATGGTTGGTGGTTATTTGCTGATATGCATTGTTAGGATTGAAGTTGGTAGACTTTTACGTATTTAACGTGCACAATTATGAAGCACAGTACTTATCAATACTTAATGATCTTAATATTTGAAGGCTTCTCGTTCTAATCCACTCGTCAACGCCCACATCAAAACTGCAGTTGTCGTTACGAAGATACATATTTAAAAATATGTGTGTGGTGTCATAACATATATATATATATATATTCTTTATTGCACAAACACAGTAGGAAAAATTTTACATAAAAAAATAGTGTACAAAGGCGAGCTTATCTCTAGAAGAGATCTCTTGCAGCCAACCTAATCGTTGAGAAATAGTGTACGAGACGGGAAGAGAGAATTGCGCACAACGTAAGAAAATACCAAATAAGAGAAAGGCTTATACACTGGGCGTCAAAAATAAGTAGTACACTTTTCAAATTGCAATTACTCCTAAACTATAGTAGTTACACTTATGAAATAAAAAGCAGTTTATAGTAAACTTAACGAAGTTTATTAAAGTTATATTTTATTTGGCATGAATAAAGTTTCAAACTTAAAATTAAGATAAATACTAAAAAGTATCAATTTTTAACGATATGTCAACCACTTAATTTTCACGTTTTGGAACTTTTTCACAATTTAATAACTTGTGTTGCCGCCTCGGGCTCTAATTACAGCTTGGATCCGGTTTGGCATGCTGAACACTAAGTTTCGGAGGCGGTGTTGGGGAATATTTTCCCATTCTTCTATCAGCGCATGTTTTAGAGCCCTGAGTGTGGCAGGAGGTGGACTGCGCCTTCTGACTAGCCTCCCAAGCTCATCCCAGGCGTGTTCAATCGGGTTGAGATCTGGGCTTCTCGATGGCCAAGCCATCAAGTTGATGCCAACCTCCTGAATGTACTCTTGTACGTGGTGAGCAGTGTGTGGCCGGGCGTTATCATGCATTAGGATGGCTCCATCACCCATATTTATTAAATATGGCCCTGCATACTCGTTGAGGATCTCCGAGGCATATCTTTCACCAGTCAAAGTCCCATTTTCTATTACCACAAGCTCTGTGCGACTCTCTGAAGAGATACCAGCCCATACGTGTACAGAGCCCCCGCCATATTGGACTCTTTCCGAGATACAAGCTTGAATGTATCGCTCACCGGGTCGTCTGTAGACTCTCCGCCGTCCATCTGAAGTGTATAAAGAGAATCGAGACTCATCTGTGAATAAAACTCTAGCCCATTCTTCTTCGCCCCATTGTACGTGTTGACGGGCGTAGCGTAGTCTTGCTACGCGATGCTCTGTCTCAAGTTTGGGGCCATTTGCTGGTCTTAGAGGCTTCAGGTTAGCTTCAGCAAGTCTTCTTCTCACTGTACTCTCACTGATGTAGTCTGTTCGGGTCCGAAGAAGCTGTTGCTGAACCTCAACTGCATTAAGGTGTCGATTTCTTAACACAGTGGAAACAATAAAGCGATCTTCTCGGGTACTTGTGCACCTGGGTCTGCCATTACCTCGTCTCCTTAGATGGTTTCCAGTCTCTTCGTACCTTTGCTTTACTCGCTGAACCGTTCTTAAAGTTACACCCACCCTCCTTGCAGTACGACGCATACTGATGCCCACTTCGAGAAAAGCTAAGATTCTTGCACATTCTTCTGGTGAAAGAGGCATGATTAGTCAAATTTACTCTCTGAAGATACCTATGCTTTTCAATTACAATTGCTTTATCAGCAGCGAATGTGTCAAACACAAAAATCCTAAGTAAGACAACACCTTTCAACAGTTTAAAAAAAGTGTTTTTATTTATTCGTTTTTTTTAAAGTCAAGCATTATAAGTTCTTATAATGCATGAAGTTTTTATTGAATAAGATTAAATTTTCTTTTTAACCTTTTTTGTTTCAAAGGTCTAAGTTTTATAGTTTGGGAGAAATCGCAATTTTAAAACTGTACTACTTATTTTTGACGCCCAGTGTATTATTAATACTTAAACATCCTAGTGTTCCAAAATCGCTATCTTCACCTGCTAGTGATGCACCCTGTTGATCAAGGGACGTGGCTCGGATTATTACAACATTTACAACCCTAAAAGGGTTTCTTTACAAGATTTTGGCGACTTTATTTTAATACTTACTAAAATACTCTGTCATTGGCAAAATCACGAAAATAGTGTATGGCATTTTATCTTGAATTGAAGGTTATTATATTTTTTTGTTGATCTCCCACATTTGCCTTAATGAGTTTCACTTAGAAACATAATCAATGTTTATATTTAAATGTAGCTCTTACGCCTCGAACGCAATAATAAAATGAAGCAATAGTAGATTTTACAACAAGTGCACAAAACGAGTCGCCTTCGGCTCGGGCTGCTATAAGTCTCGGATAAAAATGGTTTTGTGGACGAGTTATAAACTCTGCTTTTCACTTCGATTGCGAGGAAATAATAAAATAACATATAATAACAAATTTTATCTTTAAACTTCTGATTATTTTGGCTGTATGGAGTTTTCTATGCCTTACTATAGACCCATTTATGAGTAGATCACTTTGTGCACTAGAGCACAAAATGCGATTTTGTGCAGCCTATAGTAGATCGTTTTGTGCTCTAGAACACAAAAATAGATTTTGTGCAGCCTATAGCTGCACAAACAAGCACTTTCCGAGCATGAGTAGTGAAAAGGTTTTTTTCTGTTCACAAGTATTTGGTAAACTCTAAGATGATACTTACACCCTGTATTACTTTGCGCTATTCGCCATTTTGTCTTCGCCTTGAAAGATCAACAGTATTTATCCTTGTCTCATATTATGTTTTTAATTCAAAACAAACTGTCGTAAATACCTAGTTGATTGATCATATCGCAAACCGTTTCAAACCTGCTAATTCAGTGGTTTCTGGCAACTACTGAAAAATATTTCAACCAGTCAATTCAAAGACATTCTCTGTCGCTTCACCATATTTTATTTTTGCCCCAACTAAAATGTATGGGCTTACAAGGAAAGTGTTGGAAATCGTTTGTAATTAATTATCATCGAAACAACTAAGGCAGGAGGCTTTTAGGGCGACTAAAAAAGAAATTGGCGAACTAGGTACTAAGGAATTGTCGAGCAAGAACAACAACCCCCTGAGTTTCCTGTCTGTTTTTGGGGAAAAACTGCACATTTGCAAATGGATCTAGAGTCAAAAAAACAAATGTTACTGTCCTATTTTATGCAACATTTAATGTTCACCGAAATAAAGATATTTTTTAATCAAGTTAAGAATTATTCTGGAATCATTGTTATTATTAATGTATCGCTAAACATCGCTTACGCTTGCCCCACTTACGGGGTCCCTGTACCCGATCGGTCACACATGCCCTATCACGCGCCCCCTGTAGTAAACAGATAGCACAGGGCACTAGGTTAAAGGCCAACACTCTACTCTCTTTATGACGCTAACCATGATAAAGGTTTTTTAAATGAAGCTTGTGGATTTTCTCACTACTGAGCAAGGGCTTCCCCTTTCCCCTGGGGCACTGAATGTTGATAGATCGTCTCGCCAGTAAAGCGCTCATAGCTTTTTTATTGTAAGAAAAACTGCAATTTGATATTTCAAGATCAACTGGTTATCATCAGTTAAAAATAGTGAAAACAACCGCGAGAACCTTAAATATTAGGTATATTACCAGCTACGTTTTTTTCTAATATGTACAAACAGAAAAGTCGTTCATATTCGTTAAAAAGTAAAAACAGCGTGTCGAATTTGGAAATCCAGAATGCATGGTCACCCTACTGTTAATTGATTACACAATTAATTACTGTTGCCTCAAGTCATATTAAATAGAAACTGTAGACATTAATTTATAGGGGTTGAAGACTAACTGACTAACTCACTGCCCGCTACTTTGTTTTCAAGGAAATCCGGTGGATTTAGTTTTAAATTTTCTTGTCAACAATAAATCGGACAAAAATATATAAAACTGAAGGTTGTGACTTATGAATGAATGAATAAATTCTATATTGCACACGTAAACAAAACAAAAACAGAAGGAAATAATAACACAAGTGTGCAAGAGGTGGTCATATCACTAAAAGTGATCTGTTACAGACAACCCTTTCACTCATCAACGTCCAGCTCAAATCATTCGGACTAGAAAGCTAAAATTTTGCAAAATGTATAACGTAAGCAAGGAATAAGGAATGATTTTACGATATTCATGCTGTAATCTTTACGCGTAATCGCGTAAGTTTGAAAGATTGAAACGTAAACCTTGTGGCGACAACTATACGTTCCTTGGGGAAATTCTTTCAGTTTAGTGGGCTAATTCACGGCCTTCATTTTCGCAAAACTTAAAGTCACCTTACATTGGGCTGTAAATTATACTTGGGCCATTATGAACGTGCGAACTGAGTCATAAATCATTACTTTTTATTGTTACACACAACACTACCAGTGCGAGCGAGAGTTCCGATATGCCTCTAAGTGTGAGCGAGAGGTCTGATAAAAATGTTTATGACTCAGTTCGTACGTTCGTAATGGCCCAAGTATAGTGTCTATGTTCCCCAAGGGACATAGGTCGAAATAAGAAAAAAATTCACTTCCATACTTTCACATCAAATGATATTGTATTTATTTTTCGCTTTTTTGAAGTTGGTTCTATTTAAAAAAAAAAAGTTTTTTAAAATCTACAAATGTCCTTATTTTCTAATTTTACTTAAATCTGAAATAACTCTAGTGTTGAGCAGTTTATTCCCATGGTTGCTTGTCTGATAATCAGAAATTCTGTAATAGCCCATTTTTACAAAATGTTTGTTTATTACTTTCGCGATATTAACAAATAATTTAATACTAACACGTGTCGAAAACGCGAATGTTGACCCGTGTCAGTATTAAATTTAATTTTTGCTTAATTACTGTCTTAAATTTTTCCAAAAGCTTCGCTTAAACTTTTCATACGAAGTCATCATGTCACCCAATATAAAATCTAGATTCTAGAAAGTCATGAAGTCAGTTAATGAATGTACTTACTCGAATGTGATCGCAGTAGAGTAACGCGAGAAAAATTACAAACTCCATGACACGGTAAAATTACAAACAGGAAAATTGATTCTTAAACACGGGTGGGAAATATTGCAGCTGCTCTGATATTTACCGATAGAACCAGTAATCTTCATTGAACACGATAGCTTTTGTGAATAGATTAATAAATAAATTTGATATTAGTTGACGCTCTTCTAGGAGTAAAGCATTCTGTAATAGTAAAAACCACGGTTTTTAGTTAGAGATTTTTCGATACAAACGAAAATAAAACAATTTGCGTGACTAACATAATTCTACTTATATTAAGGGGTGATTTAAACTGAGGTAGCGAAAATTGAGGATGTAAAATCAGCCCTAAGGACCATATGTAAAAAAAATGTTTTCCGCCGTGTGGTGATCGGTTCAGAATAAAACCACCCCATTTCTTTCCGTGGGTGTCGTAAGAGGCGACTAAGGAAACACAAATGAGACCTGCCTCCTATTTTAAGCCACCCCAGGCATTGTTCTGAATCTGAGGTGTCGTCCTATGATCTCATGCGGCGTGGTAGGCTCTGTGAAGGGCCGTCTGGTTCGCGACCACCCTCCTACCGTAGTCCGACGCCAAACAGCTTGCTGTGTTCCGTCGGTGCGTAGGAGTACCAGTGCCTTATAGGCATTTTCTGGGTTAACTCTATATGACAACTAGAAGTGTTCAATTTCGAATTCGGGAATGCCAAAACTGAAGAGTAAAAATGTCGCGAAAAGAGAATGGAGGAGGATGAAGACGAGGCGCGTGCCACCTCTTTACATTACAGTGTGCTGATTGAAGTCCTTAATTTTTTCGCTATCTAATTAAACTAAAAGTCACCCAATATACGAGTATTTTTTCATTTAATTATATATTCTTATTTCCTCAAGATGATGAAATACCCAACCTATGTTTCAACCAATCACGTGCCAGTATTATCATTTAGCGTGATAATCCGGCGTTCTGATTGGCCGTTTCAACTACACACTTAATAGCTGTCATAAAAATATTGTTAAATATTGTTTTTGTGATATGCTGTGATTACTATTATTTATAATTATGTGGCACGTTCCCCAGGCACCTCTTAATGCGTGTCAGTGATTTTATGAATGCTATCTCTTAGAAATGTTGTATTTACTTTATTAAGTACATACGATATTATTGTTATTATCAGAATATATAGGAGGGCACGGTTTATATTTTGTTTTGATTTTTATCAAGGTTGAATCATTTTATTAGATTTGCCGCTTTCCCGGTCCTAAACAAATCCATTTTAGTTTTTTATTTAGAATCGAGAAACTTGAGTAAATGCCCGTAAAAATGAAAAGCGTTTTTCACACCCTTTCTGTAATAAGCACTAACTTTCTGTAATCGGTTAAGAACTATTATTAAAGTAACAAAAATTACATTGATCAACATATCGCTGGTCTTTCAGAATATTTAGGCCGTGTGGTGATCGGTTGAGAATTAAACCACCCCATCTCTTTCCGTGGGTGTCGTAAGAGGTGACTAAGGAAACACAAATGAGACCTGCCTCCTAGTAATCCATCCCAGGCAATGACACTTCATTTTTTTCTGAATCTAAGGTGTCGTCCTATGCTCTCATGCGGTGTGGTAGGCTCTGTAAAGGCCGTCTGGTTCGTCTCCTACCGAAGTCCGACGCCAAACAGCTTGCTGTGTTCCGTCGGTGCGTGGGAGTACCAGTGCCTTTACAGGCATTTTCTGGGTTAACTCGCTCCATCGTTAACCTCGTCTTTGACATTTATGGTCAAGATTAAGGTCAAGAGTTAACCCATCTTATAATAAAAAATAATAATAAAAAGTATTACCTACCTATTTGTGCTTGTCAAAATGGAAAGGTGCAACTTTGGATGTAGACGTTAAGGTTTATGATTATTGTGATCACCTTTGTAAATCGCTCTTATTGACTACCCCGAAAGTTGTGCCTTTTACTAAGTTACTAAGTCAAAATAGATTTATTTTATAGATCACTAGTTCACTAGCTTTCCGCTCGGGACTTTCTTCCCGTGGGAATTCGGGAAAATGCAGTAGCCTATGTAGTAATGTAGGATTCTAATGGTGAAAGAATTTTTCAAATCGGTCCAGTAGTTTCGGAATCTATATTCAATGCAAACAAACAACAATCAAATCTTTGCTCTTTATAATATTAGTACTTATGGAACATTTAGGATGGTACTTAAAATAGTCAAAGTAGTGAAGTAGGTACATTAAAAGATAAATACAGACACGTATGTTATGAACAGAAAATCAAATTTTTATTATCAAGTAAATCATAAAAAGTTCATAGTAAGCGAGCGCTCTGACGGGCAATAATGAGTAGCGAATTTGACAACGCAGTCAAAAACCATAAAGCTGAATCGCCCTAAAATTCCTATCATAGAGTCACTTTACTATGTAAACATATTCACGTATGTTATCGAAAAAACCACAGCTAATATACAAGGAAACAATAATGTACTCGCTCTTAGCTCGTGCCATATGACGTCACGCAAAAGCGGTTCAGAGCAGTGCGGACGAGACACTTTGAACGACAGGGTTGGATGCAGGAGGGCAGCCATCATGAATATATTACAAACTAGCATTCCGCTCGGGACTTCATTCCCGTGGGAATTCGGGAAAATCATGTTCAACACAGATAATGTAGGATTCTAATGGTGAAAGAATTTTTCAAATCGGTCCAGTGGTTTCGGAACCTATTCAATGCAAACAAACAAAAATCAAATCTTTCCTCTTTATAATATTATTATTTGTATAGATGACAAAACAAATGTCGTTTATTTAACCTAAAGTTAGACTACCTTTAGACTTAAAGACTATCACGTGTTGCTTTATTGGTAAATTTTCAAGTGAACATATGATTAATATACGTCACTGTGTTCCATCGGTAAAGGCGCTGCCTCTCTATTCATAATAATAATTAACCTAGTTCAGGCAAATTAGTGTTAAATATTTGCCTTTTTTTGTACACCTAGCCCTTAGAAATTTTGGTTGAATAAATACACAAATATTATTATAATTCGTTTAATGCATGCTTCTTGGATTCGGGTACTCTTAAAGTAATTAATCGTTTTACATTCCGAGTATATTTATTTATTTTATAGAACGAGAAAGCCTCGCTCCAGCCCTGCCCCTCATTACTATTGCTATATCTCAGCTGATAACAGGCATCCCGCGAATTGACCCCGCGCTGATAAGTGATAACGCCGCCTTAAATACGAGAACCAGCCGCCATTTTTGCTAGTTTACCGCCAACCCGCTTGCTGACAGTTCCTCCGACATTTTGTTACAAATTAGAAAATATTATATTTTCTTTTTCTTGAATCAGTTTCGCTGATTCAGAACGCGTGTTTTTTCGAAATTCACGTTCTTTTTAGCAGCAACCGCAGGTTGTTGCTTAACGGTCAATAAAAGCTTTGAGAATTACTCCTTCAAAGGTGAGTTCTTGACTCAATAAATTATTTTTTGTGACTGATGATTATATAATAATTTCTTAATAATTTTTATAATGGGTGACTTTAAATTAGCGAAATTTTTGGGGGTAATGCTCCACTTGAAACTGAACAACTTTCTTAAAGAAACCAGTATTCAATTCTCAGAAAAAGTATAAGAAGTAAGATCGGTGTGAAACATATTAGGTTTTTTGGGTTGATTTATAGCCAGAACCGATTTTTTTATGAGTCACTGTAGATGTTAATGATAAAATTGGAGCTCCTTCAACCAGTTCATCTTATTTTCATTACTGAGAATCGCAGACATTTGGTTGTGTGGCCCATACTTTTTTGCTAATAATTCTTGAACTATTGCGTCACAAATGATTTCAATATGCAAATATGAAGTCTTTTATCCATCACTGAGCGAATCTCTCGGAGTTTTCATCCTAGGATTAAGGGCCACACATCCAAATGTACATCTACTCTGTACTATCTACGATCGACGGACGGCCGATAAATGTCACTACCCGTCATTGTCATCTGTATAGCGCAAGACAGAGATGTACTGACATTCTTTCGACGCTACAAAGTTTTGGTCGTAGACAGTAAAGTAAAGAAGCGTGCTGCGGGCCGCACTGTCCGCAGTATAGGCACGCATCTGTGCGACCAGCCCGCGTCCCGCGTAAGTGCGGAACGTATGAAAAGAAAAACATGTATAGAGGGCCGCAGGTCAGGAGACCACATGCGTGCACTCTATGTTGTTACGATAAGCAGGGTTTAACAATGAAAATGGGGTAACCGGACGCCTCTGTACCTATGAAACAATAGGTTGCGGGAGGCACGCAAACGGGCGCAGGCGTCACACGCATGACTAGACCCTTAATCACGGAATTTAACTGTGTATGCTCAATGTCTGATACAAAAACAAACATCATAATTATGTCACGTTATCAATGTCGTGCAACAGTTCAAAAAGGATCTAAACACCTCAACGCATTCTGTAAATCTACAACCAATACAAATAAAGAAAGAATCCTAATCGGTCAAGCACTTTTCCAGTTTTAGTTAGAACAGCAATTGATTTGTACCTCTATAATAAAGAAGATAAAAATAAGAAAATCAGGTCAAACATTAAATTTAAAAAATTGTCTCCATACAACTTGTGTCTGACAACATGGCCCGTAAAAATAAATAAAATACCATATTTGACACACTTAATGTCTAGTTTCATAGGGAGATTCTAATACGGCGCGGGAGTACTTGTTCGTCCCTGTTGCGGCTGAAACGACCGGGTGCTGGGGCTCTGAGGCAATCGAATTTATTCGGGAAATCGGCCGTCGATTGCGGGAAAAAGGCAGTGATCCTCGGTCCGGGTCGTTCCTGCTGCAAAGGTTATCCATCGCTATCCAGCGCGGAAACGCCGCAAGTGTGATGGGTACTTTTGCAGCGGGGATGACACGGGGAGATTTTTTAAATTGTCATTTTTATAACCTCATTAATAATGTTGACCTTTGACTTAATAATTAAATTAATTTATTTGTTAATTATTATAGATAAGTTGACTGTTGTTTTTGTAAACTAATAATAAATAAAAAAATACGGAAGAATACTTAAGTCATGTTAAATAATGTTTCATTCATTTAACAACCCTCGGAAGGTATGCCAAACGAGGCGTCACGAGAACTACATGATGCTGTGCCTACCCCGTCGGGGATTATATTCCCTTCCGTCCATTTATAAAGACGGAAGAATTCTAAAGTTTAAAAAATAAATGATATGCCTAGGTCGCCTCATACTCACCTTTATACAGGGTGGAATTTTGTAATGCCACCTGAAGGGAAAGAACTCTTAATACTGTAGATAGAAAATTGTACTCAAAGAAAACATTCCTTTTTTTTTTGAAACGAAAGAAAACTGCATTCAAAGATTTTCGAAAATTTGCTAGCCACTCCTGGGAATCGAACCGACTAAAATCTTTAAGAATACCCTGTACTTTTATTGCATCGATCGTTAGAGTCAATTTTAAAGATGAAATCTCTCTAACAAACTTGGAAAATTAAATGAAAGGAAAACCATGAAATCCGGGCTTATAAATTCAATGGGTCAATACCAACATGCTAAATTCAATGGTTTAATTTAAGATTTTATAGTTTTCCTTTCATTTAATTTACCAAGTTTGTTAGAGAAATTTCATCCTTATAATTGACCCTAATGTTCGATGCAATAAAAGTAAAGGGTGTAATTCTTACAAATTATAGTCGGTTCGATTCCCGGGTGTGGCTAGCGAATTTTCGAAAATCCTTGAATACAGTTTTCTTTCTTTTTAAAAATAAAGGAATGTTTTCTTTGAGTACAATTTTCTATCTACAGTATTAAGAGTACTTTAAAAAATCCACCCAGTATATTTTAAACTAAAGAACTTCTTTGAGCTGTCGTCAGCTATTTAGGTATCTTTCCAATCTATTATCTGGCCGGTTGCTAAGCGTGATGTAACGTAGCAATGACCTTGCCCGCAAATTCGGCGCGTACACGTCGATTCATCGGCGCGGCGCCACAGCTGTGATACGTCAAAGGTTACGACTATCCAATTACTGGCGAGTGCTTTTCCATAACAAAGGAACAAACAGAAAAGTTTATGAGGTGACTCTAAATTAGTTAGCGAAACTACCCAGGAAACTGAATAACTTCCCTCAAAGAACATACGGCGAAACGTCAAAAAAATAACGCTTCTGTACACATTTAGCGATTATCCTTACAGGTTCCAGGACTCCTCAACGCTAAAGCTTAGAAATCTTGCACATAAAGGTTCCTCTTATATGATATAGATTTTCAATTCCCATGAGTGTTAATTAATTGAAATACGAGAAAATTAAAGGGTGGAAAAGGCGTAGAGAAGGACCCTAAACACCTATAGGTGGTGACTTTTAAGAGTTTACTTCTACGGTGCCGTGTCAGAAATCAGCTTAGATTTTTTTCGCTCAAGTAATGAGTTTAGTCAACCAACCTTGATGAACAGATACTCAGAAACACATATAAACACAGCAGCGCAGTACACATTAATAAGAAATCACCCCTTTGTTAACAAATCTGTGATAATGAAAACCAAAGTATGGGTAGGTACCCTTTCTTACTACCAAGTCTCTGATTTTGCGTTAAATTATTCACACAAGTTTCAAAGAATTATACAGCCTAGTCATGCTCGATGTCACGGTATATTTTGGTGAACTCTAACCCTTTGCAATAAAGGCTACGTTTACACAAAAAAGCATAAGCTTGGAGCGCTTTTAGGGATTTAGGTTGCTGCTTTTTTTGTGAGAAAGATTTGAAAAATGGTGTTGATATTGTACCTTAAAAATACGCATTAATTCTGATCTAATCTTTTTAGTTCTTTGTACACAGAAAGACCCACATTAAGATTTTCTTTGCAACATAGACACTAAATATGCTAACATAGCAGGAGTTGAACCTAGAACCGTTGATTACACGTTAGCGTCATTTGCCGCTTAACCAACCTGTTGTCCCGATTTAAACTCAAAACGTCAATTTATGAAAATGGCATCAAAGTCAGCAGATTTGATTGAATTCGGTTCCATTGGTGGGTATTCTCAAAATGCTTTTATTTCAAAAGGGCTACTGCCCAATTCCTAAAATGCTCATTTTCAAAAGGCCCAAACTCGAAATGTTCAATGATTCTACTGGCCGATGAATTAGATTTGATTAAATTCGGTTCCATTGGTGGGTATTCTCAAAATGCTTTTATTTCAAAAGGGCTAATGCCCAATTCCTAAAATGCTCATTTTCAAAAGACCCAAACTCGAAATATTCAATGATTCTACTGGCCGATGAATTTTATTAAATTCACGATTTCTTATGATTAAATAGGTACGAAAAATAAAGAAATTGTAACTGGCAACCGTGATCGTTTTGATTTGCTATTCAAGCAAATCATACGGCAATGTAATAGTAGTATGCCAGTAAATACGCCGTCGTCGTTTATTTAATATGAACCTCCTATAGCTTTTCCAGTCCTTACTCACTTTCCACAAGGGCAAAGTTGATTGTTATCGCATCGATCTGTTTGTAAACATTTGTTGTTTGGTATGTATTTAGTTCTATTGCGTGTTGTTTTCTATTTATCATATTGAATTAGGGCAATCTTGTTTATGTTATGTGTATATCAAGGTTGGCATTTGCGTCTGTTTATTTATCCGAAAATTTGGGAGGGCTGTTTCGTAGACATGGCCGTGTGTTTTACGTCAATACGCGCGACGCGTCACTCACTCATCGTAAAGGACTCGGGACCCTCCAACTTTGAGGTCATATGGACCGAATCTATGGGAGGTACGCGCGTTACCTAAGGCGACTACAGCACCCGATAAAGGCAGCACACATAGGAATAGCGCCATCTCCGTCTCTCAACAGACCTGGGCCGGCAGTGCGAACAGTGTCGATACACGAAGTTTACGGACTATGAAAGCGTGCGTGCGTAAAAACATGTTCGAAAGTTAGAAAAATGAGATTTATGGAAAGGCAACAGCTTAAATCGAAAAATGCGTTAACTACTTATCGAGAGTGTTCAATCACGAACATTTTGATAGCAAATTCAAGTTCATGTGTGCATTTTACTATCGTTTTTACAGCTTAAAAGATACACGATATTGGGTATTTAGAGGTGACTTTGTGAGCTTTTTCTATCGAACCAAAAGTGCTGAATCATGTTTTCAGCAAACTACTTATCTAGTTTATGTCCTGAATATTACTGTAGTATTTTTTTCTTCGATTTAATGCAGTGCGTCATGCTTATCTACGCATCATAAAATCGTAATTTAGGTGCTTTAGTCGCCTTAAGCGCTCTTTCACGCGCGTACTTTCATGACTCTCTATAAACTCACTCTTGCATATCTCCTGACAACTGTAAGAACTGTTTGATTCTTTAGCTATCAAGCAGAATTATAAAATGCTGGATGTAGATAGATATATAAATGCGTGTAGATGCCCTGATTTTGTTATTTATTGAATTGCGTTCATTGGACGCTGTCGCCGAGGCAGACCGCGCAGATGCTATAGATGGCGCGAAGAGTTTAATGCCTTCGATAACAACTGTACACAAGCGTTTCCTGAGCTAATTTATATAGCCTTTATTTTCAGTAACTAATATCAACTCATCCATTATAGATTATGATTATTTAATTGACGAAACTTGATTCATCTTAACCTTATCTCAATTTAAAATAAAAACGTAAGTTATCCGAAAAGATAACTGTTGTCCGGCAATAGTAAATTCGCATATCTATTTTAACATACGTCGTATCGTATCACTTATCGACTTCAAGGTCAGACATCGTTCAAGGTCATGTGCTAAGTATTTAACATCGTTTTGTTAAATACTTAGCACATTTTACTTCGAGAATTATTTTATCGTCGTACGGAAAATTAAGATAGGAAACCACATGTTTTCCTTCTCGCGGGTAATTTGAAGAGACAAGTCGTGACTATCGTGTTTGCACTTTAGTTGAAGTAATTCCGTAAAGTACTTGTGGCTTTTGAAAAGAAAAAGTTTATTAGATCGCGTAAGTCTTAATCATTATGATATGTTCCCGGCCATACCCGAATTCAGGCCAAATTTTTGTAGTTTGAGCTCAGCTCAAATCGATTAGGTTTCCTTTTAATAATGATTAAATAATAAAATTAATAGTACACAGAAGCTATGCTAATTATTTTTTTCACTTCTGCTTCTGCTAAACATATTATATTGGTTCATGTCAGCGCCAGCAGAGGGCGCCGCGTGTATTTTAAAACGCGCTATCAAATTGTTATGCTAAGTTTTTTAGAAATACATCTTCCTAGCTCGGTTGGTTTTTATTTTACAAAACAACTTTAGAAGGTGTCTTGGGACTTGTTATTATGTTCATGGTCCTTCGAGCCGGATTGTGGTTAATGCTGAGTTGTTTTGACGTGAATACGTCATTTTAATTTGTACACTACTCGATACATAGAAAATCAACGTTATGCATTTATGTTTTTTATAAATAATAAACTGAAAAAAATCACCAATTTAAAGCTCTCTTATCAGCGAGTGACATAAGCTACATACTTTTTTTTATAAAAATCACCAATTTAAAGCTCTCTTATCAGCGAGTGACATAAGCTACATACTTTTTTCGAATTCCCACAGGAACAAGTCCCGGCTGGTAAACTATATATTTATTTAAGCGTTTGGACTACTTAATTAAGTTGATATTTTAAAAAAATTATCATCATACATTTTTTTATGAAATAAATATCTTATCTTATTTCAAAGTATATACATATACTGACGGCCGGTTTGGTCGAGTGGTAGTGACGCTGCCTCTTGATCGGCGGATACTGGGTTTGTTTCCCAGTTGGGGCAAATGTGTAAAAAGCAGATATTTGTTCTCGGGTCATGTGTGTTCTAAGGGACCCACGACACAAGGGAAAATCTTAGTGTGGGCCTCTGAATGTAAAATATTTACTTCTTTGCATAATTGGTTATGGTTATGTACAAAGAACGAATGTTTCTTGGTACATTACCCGGTTTTGTACGGAGAATATTTTTTCTTTGTACATTGCTGGTAATGTAACTCAGTTATGTACAGACAGCTGCAGAGATAACTGACCACCTCTACCGGATAAAGATGAAGTTGTCTATGACGAAACATAAAATTTTAAAATCGTGATTAAGCGTAATTTTTTAGTTAACAAAACTATATTAATATACAAAATATAATTGAAATACCTAAAATATTTCGTGAAATAACTTAATCCTTATTTCATAGGGGTGGTCAGGTATCTCTGCAGGTGTCTGTATGAGTAACAAGCGTGTGTAGCGTTTATAAAATAAATTAACATCTGGTATGTATTGTTGTAGGGTGAAGGTGGTGAGTGGTGCGCGCCTGGCCCGTCCGGGCTCTGCGCACACGACCCCGCGAGGGCCGGCCCCGCGCCGCGCTGCTGGCGGCGCGCCCTCAACGTCGACCCGCCCTGGCGCCGCGCCCAGCGCTGACACCCGTCACGCCTCCCGTAAGTACTGCGGAGGTTCTTACCTCCATGACTTTAATCTAACACCCGTATGAGTTAACTTGAGACCTGGGCCGACGACTTTACCTTCAATGTAGGGTGTGCAAAATGATAAAATGACGAAAGAGAGTCGAGACACGTCTCCATAACAAAGATGCTAAATTTTTGTATATCTTTTTCGATATTTTATCATTTTGCACACCGTACATTGAAGGTGACATCGTACGAGATATACTTTGAACGCCTTTAGCAAAAGGTTCTATAATCAAAATGATTCGCAACTTTTGTCGCGCTTTTCTATTCAACTGACACAGTCTTTCCCGTGGCTTCTTCAGCCGCGTGAGTCAGGTTCCTCAATAAATGTTTTAACAGTGATTCTTTGACTTTTTCTGATCTCCAGCAGCTAGATCCCCGGTCGCTCCTTCTGAGCTACGCTACAGTACACACTTCCAGAGGCCATTCGGCGGTTTAAAAACTGACACCAGGTTTAACCAAGTCCGCCGCATACTTGACTATATCTACATACACGATAAGAAGACAATATGAAGAAGACATTTCCATCGAATTTTACAATTACTGTAACAAATTGCAATGCTCCAAGTTAAAGGGCCAGGTTCATTCCAATTTCAACTTTATCACCAGTAGACAACTTTTGGTGGATACTTAATTTAGGGAACACACTGTATCAATCCCTCCCAAGACGTCGACGCGTCGCTAAAACTAAACTCTATCTATGGATCCAAGTCATCCAAGAAATACCAAAGTTATTGACACGAAAAGAGAAGAATGATACCATCATCATCATATCAGCTGCAAGGCGTTCTATGCTGTACGAAGACTTTCTCCGAAGATCTGTCCATTGATTGTTCGAGTGCCGATGTGATGAAGAAATGAACTTGCCCTTGCCCAGGAGATAGATCATATTAGGCTAATTTTTGATTTGCCAATTGTAATTACTAAATTCTGATCGATTGTTTTTTGTTTCAGCTGACAGTTGTGGACTAGCGCTACCGCCCCCCCTTTGCCGGGTTACCCCAGCTGACCTGCCCCGGCATAGCGCCCGCCGCCCCCCTGGGGGCCGGGCCTGACCCACACAACTCAGTGCAGTGCAGTGAACAACTAAACTGAACACCTCTAGGGGGCCTAACAGACTGAACAGCATAACTGTGCACATCGGAAAATTTGAATTTTAAACTCTTTTTTCTTTTGTTTTATCCTCCAAAATTTCAACAATGAAGGTGATTGACCAAGAACCTAGTGTTCGCGTGATCGAAGGGAGTTGGTCTGCGGAGAGTGTGATACAGGAGGTGGTGGATAGTGGACAAGAGGAGCCCTTCTATGTGATGGATATAGGAGAGGTAGTGAACCGGTACAACAACTGGAAGGAGCTGATGCCGAGGGTTGATCCGTTTTATGGTAAGTTTCATTTTTTAAATTGTGATTTTCGTATTGATCGTAATGTTCGTATTCAGGGCTACCATTTTTAGCACTGCTTGACTATTTGGACACTAATTTCTACAGAATAACATTTTTTAGAAGCAAGCAGAAGATACATTAAATTAAGATTTGGGTGACATACAAAAGGACGGAATCATTTAAATAATAAGCTTTAACTTTAACTTTAAATTAACGTTTCTGCAAGTGAGTGTCAGACCATCGAGCACAGTGATATCCCCGAACAGTCTGCTACGTAAATCTAGTTATTGTTGATTTTTCCAGGAAATAAGGCAATCAAGCACATTGAATTCTTCAGTTATTTTAAGCATTTTAATCCCGATTGGCAAGTAAGTGGCCCAACTTGAGTGTGACCAGTCTTTTAGGCTAGATCGTTTTTATATTAAGATTCTTTGGTTGAATTTTAATCAGTTAACGAAACTTTAGGATGTCTGTCCGTCCACTAAACTGAGCAACTTTTGCCAAAGAGCAAAAGTTGAGCAAAAGCCTGATTGTTTTAGTATAAAGATCAGCTGATTGTTTTTGTATGAGAAGTAGATTTTTTTTGTTAGAGAATTTCATTCGGGTTTCTTAGGAAAAGTTTTTTAGGAGAAGTTGTTCAGTTTCATGAGAAGTTTAACCCCCTAAAGTTTCGCTAGTTAATTTAGCGTCGTCACTCCATATAGTTGAAGAAGAAAAAATAGAGCATACATGATACGTAACATTGTTTGTTTGTATAATATTCCAGCGGTGAAGTGTAACGATGACAAGGTGTTGATCCGCACGCTCGCCGCTTTGGGCGCTGGCTTCGACTGCGCTTCCAAAGCCGAGATCGAACTCGTCACCTCGATCGGAGTCAAGCCAGAGTGAGTCATTTGTATATACTATAATATTATAAAGAGTAAAGATGTTTGTTTGTTTGCTTGCATTGAATAGGCTTCGAAACTACTAGACCGATTTGAAAAATTCTTTCACCATTCGAAGCCTACATTATCCCCGATGAACATAATTTAACATAAGGCTACATAATTTTCCCGAATTCCACGGAACGAAGTCCCGGGCGGAAAGCTAGTCATAACATAAGTTACACAACATCATAACATAAAACGTCATAATACGACAAGATACTGGTCGACTCAAGCGGAGATCGAACTCATTACCTCGATCGGAGTCAAGTCACTTGTCATAACATAAGTAACACAGCATTAAGGAAAAATGAACCTTATCTTCTTCTTATCGTGTAGGTATAGTCAAGTGTGTGGCGAACTTGGTTAACCCTAGTGTCAGTTTTCAAACTGCACAATGGCCTCGACTTGGTTTTAACGACTGTAGTCAATCGACTACAGCCGGGACCGACAGCTTAATGTTCCCTCCGAAGCACGGAAACGTTCGAAGCCACTTTATCACGAACGTTTCACCCATCAGGTCCCCTGGCTCTAAGTAGAGTCGCCCAAAAATGTGGTCTTACCACCCTAAGGTTGACATTCGTTTACGTGACATAAAACAGCAAGGTTGATTTACCCTTGCAATAATGAACTGACAGTTTTGACTGCATATGTCTCATTATAACTGCATCACAATACGTTATCATTCTATCTCTGTCTTTGTTACATTGTGAACCTTAGCGATATTTTGGCTGCACGGGAAGTTCTGTAAAAACTGATAGACCACTTTTTTGGCCGATCGTACGTTGCTTAGCCTCACTGATCGGTTGAGATCAGCGAGCGCCACTGGGCTACGAGCTCTTTATGAATATTCTTGTCCCCAGGCGTATAATCTTCGCGAACCCAGCTAAGATGGCCTCTCACATCCGCTACTCTTCGTCCGTGGGTGTGGAGACCATGACCTTCGACTCGGAGACGGAGCTCGTCAAGATCAAGCAGTACATGCCGCATGCCAAGTGAGTACTACACACACACAAATACCCACACTTTCCTTTGTGTGGTTTACTAAGGTCACAAATTTAGGGTTTTAAAAAAAATATTTATAACGTTTAACTATGAATAGAAATTTTAATGACGTAATCAAGATGGTTCTTAGCTATATTTGATCAGAATTGGTTTAGCCATTTTAAGAATTAATAACTGCTTTTTTTATGTTATGGCAACCGGTCGTTACCACAAAACATCAAAACACTACTTAAAAAATAAACTATCTCTATCATTTTATTGTTGTTTAATTTGTCCTTTTCGGGAATCTATGGCCATACAGGCATTTTTAAAGATTGTATAATATTTATATTTTTTGTGGTAAGTTAAACAAGTTTTTTTAAAAAAAATTTAGAGTTATATTGTTTAATTGTTAGGTTGGTGATCCGCATCCGTTGCGACGCGACGGCCGCGCAGTGTCCCCTGGGCATCAAGTTCGGCTGCGACCCCGTCACTGAGGCTCCAAGGCTGCTCAAGTTCGCAGCCGTCTTGCAGCTCGAGGTAACTATCTACTTTATTTATCTTTTTCTGTTATGTATGTACAGGGTAAAGGGACAGCTTAGCAAATACTTCAATCGTGGAATCCACCCATAACTTGCCTACGAGTAGTTCTTTTTTCCCGGAAACATCAAGTGATGGAGTTTTCGTTATTTACCTACTTTGGCGCTACGCAATGAACCGCTAAACCGCGTCCCACGCGTGGCCGCCTCGCGCCGCGCCTGTTAGAATACGATGTACATTGCTGATTTTCGTGTTTTACCCTCTTCTCATTTTTTTTATTTGAAAATGGAGTTTATTAGACTAAATTATTTAATTTTATAAAAAAAATCAGGGAAATTCTACTGGAAAATCTTTCAGAATGATGGTCCGAGTTTAGGGTTTCCTTTTTTGCTAACTTGTCCCTACATAGTGTAGCATCATATTTATTGCAAATAAGTAACAGTGACTATGACAAGAACAAAATTAACATGCAATTTGTCTGTCAGGTGATCGGCGTATCATTCCACGTGGGCTCCGGGGCCCAAGAGACCGAAGTGTACGCGCGCGCCATACACTTCAGCCGAGCTCTGTTCACCCTGGGAGCATCCCTCGGCCACGCCAGCATGAGGCTGTTGGACATCGGCGGCGGCTTCCCGGGCGGAACCTGCACTAGCATCGCACAGGTGACTGTACTATACTTAGAAATGAGGAAATTTATATCATTGAGTTAAGAGCGACCCTCGGAGTTTCTTGACTATTCTTCTCCTGAGGAAGACTGGACCTTCGCGAATAATCGTAAAGTTAAAAATGCTTATGTACTACTTTGAATTATTTTAAGTAACATTCTGAATGTTCTATACATGGCTTTAGGTTAGGTAAATCTCTTTCGACCTCTCGGATGCTTAATCAGTCCATGAAACTGAACAACGATCCCAAGGAACATAGGACAAAATACGAAAAAAAAAATTTGAGTTTCCATGCAAACTTCATCAGCATATAGCGCATTTTGTATGGGAGATCAAAACTTTTCGTATTTTTACCTATGTTTTTTGGACTGATTTAGCACCCGAGAGGTTGAAAGAGATTTATCTAAAGCCCTGTATAATACGGCTATTTTTGACTTTACTTTTTCACTTTATACTGGTGTAATAGCTTTCCAAATACTTCTTATTGTGTAGGTATAGTCAAGTGTGTAGCGGACTTGGCTAACCCTGGTGTAAGAGTTTTCTAATCGCACAACGGCCTCTGACTTGGTTTTAACGACTGTAAGCAATCGACTACAGCCGGGAGGTCCCGGCTTAACGTGCCCTCCGAAGCACGGAAACGCTTGTAATAAATTGCCACTATGGAATTTGATTTTATTTTTTCCCAGAAATGCTGAAGTAAAGCTACGCAATGGTGCTCTGTGCCGTGCCGCAGTCATAATGCGAAACACATTGCTGTTATTATTGTTTTTATTGCAAAATGGACTGTATTCGAGTTTGATAATTTATTTTAAAGCAGAAATTTGTTTTGGAAGGCAATTTCTCTGAAAAATCATTCACAATGATTGTCTGAATAGGGACTAATTTTTTTAAATTGTTTATTTTAAAAAGGAACTAAATCCAAAACCGAAATAATTTTTGAAAACTATTGAGAAATAAAAAAGTTTCAAGCTATTAAATTTCAATAGAGGGGGAAACTGTCAAACAACGAAAAAGAGATGCACTTACAGGCATGTGACGTCACCGCCATTTGTTTGCGTAGGTAAAAACGAGATAGCTAGCTCTCCCCACAAAACGAGATAGCTAGTCCTTACGATAATATAAATGCTAATAACTCGTTTATTTATAAACCAATTTTAATGCTGTTTTCGGATATTAATATATTTCTAACATTATTTTTTGTTTCAAATACAATAATTCATAAAATCAAACACTGTCAATATCCCTATTCAGGGTTTCAGTTTTTGCAGCTGTCCCTCACATCCTGTATAGAAACGTAGAAAGTCATATTTTTGGGAAGCTTCTGCCGTTCGGTTTATTTCACGACGTTTAACCAACCTAACCCTCCAAGCGGCATTGGCCTTTATCGACATCGTCGGTCGTCTCCAGGTGGCGCACGTGATCAACCAGGCCGTGCAGACGCACTTCCCCGAGCCGCACGTGCGCGTCATCGCGGAGCCGGGCCGGTACTTCGCGGCCGCGGCATACACGCTCGCCACTTGCATACACGCTAAACGGGAGGTATGTCTACTAAATATACTGGGTGAAAAAGAACCTCCTAGCTTTATTCAAAATCCTGAACCAGTATCACTCAAAGAACACATTTATATTTTTTCAACGGGAAAAGTTCATTTTTTGCCTAAACTTAGACATTACTCCTACACCAGGCACGCGAGGGGTGCGCCCGAGTGGTGTCTACGTTTAGGAAAAAAAAATCCACCCCCCAAATTTAAAAAAAAAAAAAAAAAAAAATTAAAGTGTTCAGCAGTGATACTGGTTCAGGATTTTCAATAAAGCTAAGAGGTTCTTTTTCAACCTGTATAATATTATGTACTAGCATTCCGCTTGGGACTTCGTTTCCGTGGGAATTTAGGAAAATTATGTAGCCTATGTTACTCATAAATAGTGAAGCATCCTAATAGTGAAAGAATTTTTCAAATCGGTCCAGTAGTTTTTAAGTTTACTGGTTACATACAAAAATACAAATCTTTCCTCTTTATAATATTAGTATATAGATGTACTAGCTTTTTCCGCGGCTTCGCTCGCGCTAAGTACTCAAAAGAGTTCTAACCAAAACTAAAAAGAACAAAATGATTAAAAAGTCACCCATTTCATTCTTGAACCCTTAGGGGATGATTTTCGAAAAATCATGAAACACTTGTCCGGTTATTTCCTTCGAGGTATATCTTAGTATACAAACCCCTTTTCACCCCCCTCCCCCCCATGAGTTGAATTTCGAAAAATCCTTTTTCAGTGCTTGCCTACGTCATAAAAGAGATCTTTTTGCCAAATTCCAGCTTTCTAGGTCTAAGGGTTTGGGCTGGACGTTCGTGAATCAATGAATCAGGACCTCCAATTTGATATATGTATAAGATTATTTCTTGTTTCGAAGAGAGGACCCTCGGTCATAGTATAAAAAGGGGAAGTAGATTATCTTCAGACAAACGCACCGCGCGCGACTTGTATATGTGCGCCATAGTATCTACGCGTCGCCGCACGCACACTCGAACCTTGTGCGGAGTTAGCCCCGACTGGCGCACTGAGAAACAGGTCGAGATTTTGTTTGAGTGTGCGTGCGGCGACGTATATATACTATGGCGCACAAATACAAGCCGCGCGCAGTGCGTTTGTATGAAGATAACCTACTTCCCTTTTTTATACTATGCCTCGGTGGGGACGTAAATGAGCTGATTAAAAAAAATAAAAATTATTATTATTTTTTGCTTTGTTAGTTCCAAAACTATCTTTCGATCTGTCGTCACACAAGTAGTACAACACTACCAGTCCACGCGGTGTGGAACAGCACTAGGCGGCGGAGACAGATCGTTTTTGCGCGTAACTCGTAGATATGTTTATGCATTGTAATTATTAAATATCAAATTAAAAGAACGGTACATAAAGTAAAAGGTATTTTTAATATAACAGTTGCGTTGTCAGTCGCATATGTTCGCTAGGAACCCCGATAAACTTACTTTCGAGCGTAAGTGTTGAAGATTTTCATTAATTCAACACTTACTGTTGAATTAATGAAAATCTGGAAATCTTTTATTGTTGAATTAATGAAAATCTTCATAATAATATTATTTTAATAGTACCTAAAATAAACGTGTGTTTTTTTTGTTTCATTTCAAAAGCGTACATAAGCAGTTGTGCAACTTAGTTCCTATCTGCTCAGGCGTTCATAAGCAGTTATGCAACTTAGTTCCTCTCTGCCCAGGTGAACAGCAAGGAGTACGGCTCTGGCGAGGAGGAGCCTCACACGATGTACTTCATCAACGACGGAGTGTACGGCTCCTTCAACTGCGTACTGTACGACCACCAACGTGTCGTCGCCGAGCCGCTCAATGTAAGTTATAATGGAGTGGTTTTAAACATATTGTAACGGGTTGTCTGCTCTTAACACTACCCGCAGTTCTCTAGTTCATCCTTGTTCGTGGTGCTTGTATCGCCACGGAAAGTACGTTTACGTACCCCAAAAATCACATGTGATGTAAGTAATTTTGAAATGAGAAGATTTTGAAAAGAAAAAAATTCATCCCATTTTTCAAATTTTTCAGGAGCCCTTTACTTACGACACTCGTATCGTTAATAACTAAAACACGTGTACACATATTACTTCACATGGCAAAACAATTAAGTTAAGCTCTCACTAGCATGAAACCAAACCAAATTAAAACTACAATAAAAAATATTTTATTGAGAGTATGTGATGCGTCACCCGAAACGTAATTATTAACAATAACAAGCGTAGCATGATATATTTTTTATCTATACCTACAAAAAATTACTAATAGACTCCCTAGGGGACCACAATCTAGCTTTAACTGCCGTACTCAGAGACGTCAATTAAAGTTAAGTACTGTTAAAATCTGATGTTGTCTCTTTTACTCTTGTTGATATAAACAAAGATAGCGTGACATTTAATTACTTTAATTGACGTCTCTGAGTACGGCAGTAAGTCTCTGAGTACGGCAGTAAGTATACTCGGTTCATAATAAGCTGAGCTGATACCACTTGAAAGTAGTAAGTGCTGCTATCTCGTTTTACTATTGTTTTACAAGTGTTTTGGTATCGTAGTGATAAACAACACCCATTTTTAACCGATTTCATACAATATTGCTGGAGCGTTGTAATGTTCAAATTCAAAAAACGCTCAAGCGATGGATTTCGTTTTCTCCGTCCGTAAATTCGATACTTCGCGTGTTCTTTTTTCGAAAATAATGACAATATTCCCAAGCATGTTTGAGAAAAAAAAAACATGTTGTAGCCGCCCCCCACCCCGCTGCTGCCGTGCTCGGTGTGGGGCCCGACGTGCGACGGGCTGGACTGCGTGCTGGCGCGCGCGCGGCTGCCGGCGCTGCGCGCGGGCGCGTGGCTCGTGTTCCGCGACATGGGCGCCTACACGCTGCCCGTCGCGTCGCCCTTCAACGGCTTCCCGGTGCCCACCGTCCGGTACGTGCTCAGCCAGAAGATGTGGTACGTACTTTTATTTTTTTCTTCTTTTACTAGCGTTCCGCTCGGGACTTAGTTCCCGTGGGAATTCGGGAAAATGATGTAGCCTATGCTACTCGGGGATGATGTAGCATCCTAATGGTGAAAGAATTTTTGAAGTGGTTTTTAAGTTTATTTGTTACATACAACGATACGAATCTTTCCTCTCTATAATCTATATATATAAAAGAAAGTCGTGTTTGTTACAACACTTATAACTCGAGAACGGCTGGACCGATTTCCATGGTTTTTGATTTGTTGTATTTCTCTCCGTCCCGAATAGCAGAATAACTATTAAAAACATTGGAAAATTGACGGGGAAATTCCCACGGGAACGAAGTCCCGGGCGAAAAGCTAGTATATATATAAAAGAAAGTCGTGTTTGTTACAACACTTTTAACTCGAGAACGGCTGGACTGATTTTGATCAAATTTGGTATGGAGGTAACTGATACCCTGGATTAACACATAGGCTACATAATTTTCCGAAATTCCCACGGGAACAAAGTCCCGGGAGTAAACCTAGTATTAGTATAGATTAGAATCTGGCCGACTAAAGCTTTCCACGAGACACTGCGGCTGATTTTAAAATTTGTCCTCTGAAAATACCGAGTTTACACTAAATAAACGGAGTCGATTCTATTTTATTTTCTACTAATTTGATTTTTTTCTTTTTGTTAATTACATTGTTACGTCTAAAGTAGACTGGAAGAGATCCCTTCAGGGATAAGTCCGCCCTTGCACATCTATGTTTCTTTTGTATTTGTCTGTAAGAGTTTACATACATACATATCAGTGTGGATTTATGTGTTGAAATCAGTTTTCGAGGACCGATTTTTAAATCTGCCGCTGTTTCCCTTGGATAGCTTTCGATGGCCTTGAGTCTCCTGTAATAGGGGGATTAGTATTAGAAATTGAAAAACAAAAAAAGGAATCACTTTATAATTTCCAGGTCGTTGCTGCAGGACGTCCTCCCGACATGCGTGCCGTCGTGGCGCGTGGAGTGCGAGGCCCCCGCCCCCCCCTCTCCGCCCGAGTCCCCCGCCCCGGCCCCCCCGCTGCCCCCCGCCACCGAACACCTGCAGACTATCTTCGTGGAGTGCGCCCTCAAATAAACTAAGCATTGAGTGAATTTTCAAAACTTTTACAATATTGTATGAATTCCCTGCCTGCGTCTGTATTTCCGGGCTTATATAACCCGAGTCTCTTTAAAGTTCGAGTGAATAAGCTTCTTCTGTGTGAGCTCGCTACATCCTCGACCACATCTACGCCCCTGGGCTAGATTGTGGTCAAGAACCCATTCGATATTTTTTTTTTACTATATTGCTAAGAAAAACAACCTTAAATGTAACATCATTTCTATTTGATGGTGTGAACACACATTCAAACGCAAAAGAAATGAAATCTTCTGTCAACACAAATAGGGTCTCATTGGCATCTTTAGACTAGCAGATCTCTAACAGTTTGTGTAAAAAAAATTACACTTGCTCCGTTTTGACGACAAAAAAACTTACACATATAGTAACAATGAAAGCTTCCCTTGAGTTTACCCGCCATACAAATATTTGAAAACTTTTGAAGATTCACTCTAAAGCTTGTCATAAAAAAAATCGTCTCTTTTGTTTATCTTATTAATTGATGCCGTGGTTTATATATTTACTTTCATATACTTTAATCATGTTTATTCTTTTTTAAAGGAATCTAAAACTTTTATCGGTATTTAATGTACTCGACTAAGGCAAAGCCTAAAGTATTTTGATTTACTTTTTAAAATTTATATCATCAATTTGTTTTTTATTACTTGACACGATTGTAAATCATATTTTTTTTATCAATTTTATACACCCGTCGCGTGCTTGTTTACGCCGCGTACGATACAAATCTCGTACACCATGTGTTCAAAAAGCACGCGAAGGTTAAAATCATTTTTAAATATTCGCGTATCAGTTTTTTAATTATTATTTTTTCTTCATCAAAGAATCGAGAGTCTAGTAGGCACCATCTGGATTAGCGATCAATTGAAACGATGTAATCGTTATAAAATACATTGACTTACTTGTAACTTTTCATATGAATGTTGTATTAGAAAAGCTTTTTAAAAATATTTTGCCCTTATGTGGTTTTTTGTGTATTAATAAATTCATCTACTAACCAATTTCATTCATTTATGGAGTAGTAATCGTTTACTGCCAATAATGTATTTAAATCTTTGAAAATTATTTCTTTTTCTTGGTATTTTTTGCACAAGTGCAAATCAGTAGATTTAGTGTGACATTCCTTCACGGATATGGATATTATCGAATTTATATTTATTTTCGTATTGCAGTAGCGGTTATTTTCTTTTAATAAAAACAAGGACCCAATTTAATTCTCGTTTACAATTTTCTTGCATGATAAATTGATAAATTTGAATTATATTTTAATTTGATATACGAAATAATTTATCGGGTAAAGTACTTACAAAATCATTCTTCTTTATTCATTTCTTCTTGTGACATTTTAATTTAATACAAAATAATGTTATTCTCATTGTCAGATCTTTTCGACCTCCAAGATTTTATGATAACTCATCACCTAATAACTTGCTATTGTGGATTGTCTATCGCGTTACGTTACTACATTTTTATTGCAAATACGTTCTTATCAGAACATCATAAAGTCCATATGTAGTAACTTGATGTTTTGGCCTCTGTACTTACATTTATTGTACGATAACCTGACATGCTCTTGACGAACATTGTATCAATATTTGCTCAGTGATTTATGCTGTAAAACCGGTTTATTCTGGTTTAATTTACTGTGCTTAACCTTATAGGTAGTATGTTTATGTGTTTGATACCGCTACTGTAGCTAATGTATAACACTTACAAATATATGTAATTTTTCGATGTGAACTTGTTACCTCTAGATGGGTTTCGCAATTATGTAGCAAATCGCTTTTTAATATACGTTGCTAAAAATAACAAGTGTTTTTATTTAAAAAACTCTTCCTGTCTTTCTATTACCGATGAGCTAGAACTCCTTGGCATGAAGTTGTCTGCCAACCTCAACTTTGGTACCTCCATCGAGTCTAAGGCTCAGACTGCGGCCAAAAAGCTGGGCATCCTTAACAAGGTTAAGCGATACTTCACGCCGGATCAACTTCTTACCCTTTATATATTTTTTTTTTAAATCTTTATTTAAGGAGTTTTGTCATTTTAATGACAATGCCACTCCATTGGATAATTTACATGAATAAACACAACTTTTCACCTCCTGCTTATACCAAGTAATACAAGTCTATACATCTCTATGGCTTCCTTCGACAAAGGATAAGCCAGAATTGTGTTACAGATGCCAATGTTAAGGCCATATACATTTGGAAACAATTGACTTCTTAAAGCTTCGTTCCGGACACACTCCATCATAATGTGTACAACGTCTTCTACCACGTCACATTCTGTACAAAGCGGAGATGGCACTTTTCGCATTAAAAACGCAAATTTATTTAATGGAATATGTCCAGAACGAAGCCGAAAAGCTGTTACAAGGTCAGTTCTTCCTAACTTACAATTATCGAACCATGGAGATTTCCAAGGTTCGTTCTGCAGAGTTTTATACCATACACCCTTTTCGGCAGACCTCTGGTCAAAGTGTACCTTCCACATATTCAAGCATTTCTCCTTGACCGCGTGTATACAATCGGTAAAAAAAGGATACAAATTAACTTCACAGCCATCACTTGCGGCTTCTTTAATTTTCGTTATGTTCTAAGCCAACATGCGCTGGAATCCATTGCAGGACAACTTCCTTAGATTTTGACCTGTTGTGGTTGATACTCTTAATAATAGTGTAGGCGATCGGGAGGCCTCTATGACCAGAGACGCACCGAGCCAAGTTTTGGATTGCACTTCTAGAGTCAGTCAGAATAGCAAACTTGTCATATTCTAAGGATTCTATATAAGATAACGACTCCAAAATTGCAAAGAGCTCAAGGCTCATGATAGACATGTTATTTAACATCTTAAATTTAAAACCTCTTCTGCATTGGGGGTCATAAAATGCTGCACCTTACCATTTATATAAGGCGCAGATCCAATCGTGCATGGAGTATTGTAGCCACCTTTGGGATGGTTCGGCCAAATACCAACTAGCCGCTCTGGACTCGGTGGATCGCAGAGCCAGGAGGCTTATTGGTGATAAAAAGCTGGTTAAGGATAAGCTACAAAGCCTAGCTCATAGACGCAAAGTAGCTTGCCTATGTGTTTTTTATAGGATGTACTTCGGAGAGTGTGCTCAGAGGCTACATGAGCTCATTCCGCCTGCCCCTTTTTTCCATCGGACGTCCAGACGCACTGCGGGGTACCACCCTTATCTTGTCGAGATTCCTCGGATACGTACTGAGCGCTATTCTTCATCTTTTATATTGCGCACTGCCAGGGAGTGGATTTCCCTGCCGGCGTCTGTATTTCCGAGTTCATACAACCCAAATATCTTTAAAGTGCGAGTGAATAGGCTTCTTCTGGGTGAGCTCGCTACATCCTCGACCACATCTTTGCCCTAAGCTAGATTGTGGTCAAGAGCGTACCCATTTTTAATAAAAAAAAATATATATCAGTGATTTAGTCAGCGAACTGGCGTTCGTAACCCAGTGGCGCTCGCTGATCTGAACCAGTCAGTAAGGTGAGGCAACGTACACAGAGGCAGGGAACCTGATGGGTGACCCAAAGTGGCAATTTATCACGAGCGTTTCCGTGCTGCGGAGGGCACGTGAAGCTGTCGGTCCCATCCCAGCTGTTATCGATTGACTAGTCGTTAAACCGAATCAATAGCCATTTGGCGGTTTCAAAACTCGGACACCAGGGTTAGGCAAGTTCACCACATTACTTGATTATACCTACACGATAAGGAAGGAATATACGAACTGGCGTCTGCTGTCTGAGTGATCGTGATGTGTAGTTTTGATGCAATGAGGGATAACAATTTATGGGTACAAAAATGATATGGTTCACAGTGATCATTTCAATTTGATAGAATTTTACTGTTCATACAATTATGCCAATCAATATAAATTCTGCTTAGGTAGATGTTAAGACTGGTTCACGTAAAGAGAAAATCGAAGCGTTTCGGAAAAACAATTTATTAGCAACGACTAATTACAGTATTATGATCGTTTAGTATAAAAAATTATAGAAGAATGACGTGCGCGCACTCTGGCGTGAAACATGCGCAATCCGCGCCGCAACATCAAGTGAATCTTACAGAAAAATAATATGTGGGGTGAAAAACCACTTATCCAAGGATAAAGGTTGAAATAAGAAAAAAAAATATTCGTCGTCCTTCCATACAACTTTAGCGATTGCCTTGGTATCAGACAGTCTAAAATTATTCCCAGCCCAGTCGAGGTGCGTATAGGACGAAGCCCAAAGCGAAGCCCCCCCCCAATCCAAAATGGCCGCAATACAAATTTTAAGACGAGGTCGCAGGCTGAGGTGACTAAAGGCTCCGCATAAGTTATATCCGCCATTTTGGATTTTAGGAATCGCGACCCTACGTGTTTAAGGGTTTCTTGGGGAAAGAGTTTTTCATAGATAGAATCTCCATCCCCTCGCTAATTAGTTTAAAGTTAAACATGTTTTGGTAGAATATGTACTGTTTTTCCACTTCTAATTTTTTATTAAAATAAGGTACGATGGTAAGTGAAGAAAAACAAGAAATTACACAAAATATTGGAACAGTTTATTATCACATAGTGAAAAGCTTAAATTTACACAGTTTACACTGAATACGCATTAAATACGAGATACATAAACAACTGTTTTTATTATTACTATTAACACATTCGCTCATCATCCTATATACATCACATACATACATTTACATTCATTATTTTTAACAAATTCGAAAATATAAGCAGTACAGAAAAAAAACCACAAGTAGCCCATAGAGTAATAAATGAAATTTTAGACCATTCTAAAATTTGTATCAGGTAAATCTAAAATAATTTATATGAGTCGCCTGTTTCGGTCACTGACATTAAATATTTGTACTATTATCCTTTCTTATTACCCCATGGGCAGCCAAAGTAAAATCAATATTGAAACAAATATTTGTAAAAACAATTCCAATTTCTTTGCAATTTGACAAACTTAACATTTGCTTGATTCACACTCACATGTTTCAGTCATTTCTTTTTTCATTATTTTCTAAAGAAAAGGTTACATAGTGTTACATAGTTTTACATTTTTTTACAATTTTTTCGTAAATAATCGTTAGTAACGTACGCCAGTCATATTTAACACGAGAAATGTCAAAAAAAAAAACTAACGGCCAATTCTGATTTTAATAATGTTGTTAGGACCACTACCAGTATCGTATATCAAATTTTGCAGCTTTCTTAGTATTGTCTCGTATAAAATGTATACGTTTTTAAAATATAACAAAACGGCGAGAACCTGCTTTGTACTAACCGAGAAAGTAAAAAAAATATTTTTTTTTTCCTAAAGAAGTGAAATTTTAAAAAAAGCTGATAGGACCAGGTGGCTGCCAAATCTCAAACAAACAATATGTTTCGTTTCAGTCAACGTTTTTAACCAAAAAAAGTGCGAAAATTTCGCGATTTCCCTAGTAATTTACCTGAAATCTCAGGAAATTAGCAGAAGTCTTTCGAAGCTGCAAACTTGGACTTACGATACTGGGTAGTGGCCATAACAACAAATAAAAAAATCAGAACTAGCCGTTTGTTTGTTAGTTTAATATTCGATAAGACTGGCGTAACGGTAAATGCCCCTTTTTAATTTTTTGACATTCAAATCATAATTTGTCCCACTGATTTTATTTTATAACAACAATTTCTGTTTTTATTTCATCTTTGAGGTTATCAGGGGCCGGCCCAGTTTCTTAAAACCAAATCCTTAAAGAATTAAACGTTGCTGATCATAATGTACCTTAAAACTAACCTCCTGGCAACCCAATTTCAAAGATAGGAATTACTCTATCGATAACTGGTATAGTATCGATGACAACTGGTTTAGAGTAACTGGTTAAGATACTGTCGGTAACCAGTGGTTTAGAGGTAGCTGATAAATGTTTGAGATACTGTCCATAGCGAGTTTAAAATGTGAATAATTGTTCAGACTGTCAATTATTGAGTCTGGGTGCGTAACATATGGTATGGTAACAGATTGTATAATTTTAAAACCTATAATTGTATATGGTATTTGAACTATGTGCTTGTTTTCCTTTTTATGTACATTGTTTTCTTTTTTAACCCAAAGGTATTTTAGCGACGTTTACCTAAAAGTCACAATTATGTGGCGTAATGTACAGGATATTATGCAACATAATTGTGACTTTTAGGTAAAATGGTCACTTGGTGGTTACGTAACGTTTTACTAGGGGGTTACGTAACGTTTACTACTAGTAAAGAAAAACTTTACGGCGATTTACATGGGGGGGAGGGAGGGTCAAAAATATCCAAAAATTGCGTTATGTAATACTTTAATGCTCCCAAATGATTGTTATCCTTACTAATATTATAAATGCGAAAGTAAATCTATCTGTTTGTCCGTCTGTCCGTCTTTCACGCCTAAACCACTGAACCGATTTTGATGTAATTCGGTACAGAAATAGATCGGAGCCTGGGAAAGGACATAGGCAAATTTTACCCTACAGTTGGGCACGATATAACCTGTAGTCTGTAGTCCACGCGGGCGGAAAGCTAGTAGGAAATAAAATTATATAATCTGTTTTTATTCCATATATCACACACACATCGAGTCTATCTAGCGGCTACCAGCCCCCCGATCGCGGTAAGTTTGAACGTGTTATATTCAATATTTCTGTCGGGCTGAATTCAAAGGAAACGTGATCGTTTCAGCTTCGGTAAACACGTTCGAACTAACTGCGATGTGGGGTGGGAGCGTTAGGGCTTAAGTATACATATCAGCATATCTGCACGGAGTAGGCCTGCAGGTAGCCCTGCAGCGCGGCGCGGTGCTGCGGCTGCAGCGCGGCCAGGCGCGGCGGCAGCAGGCCGGGCGACGCGCGCGACACCACCCCCAGGCTCTCCGCCAGGTACCGACGAGGGTCGGCGATACCTGCAGCGAAGGGAATGTTACACTCTTCATATCAATACATACATACACATACATACGCTCATGCCTATAATTCTTAACGGGTTGGACAGAGCATCACTGGTTCTAGAACTACTAAATGCCACGTTTAACACAATTTGTGAGGGTTATCAGAATTAAAAATATTAAATATCGAATCATAATATTATAAAAACTAATTCCCACGCCACCTGTCTATCTAAACGCGATAATCCCAAAAACTACTGAACGGACTTTCATGCGGTTTTTACCAATGGATCGAACGATTCAAAAGGAAGATTTTTGTATATAATTCATTCCCGAAATTCTCACAGGTACGAAGTCCCGGGCGAGAAGCTAATGAAATCTTAATGTAAGCAAAGAGGTACTGATATTTATTTATTTGTTCGATAATGATTAAGAACCAATTTAATACTACTATTAATACAAAAAAAAACCGGCCAAGAGCGTGTCGAGCCACGCGCATTGTAGGGTTCCGTAGCAGCATGGTTCAAATATATTCTTATTAATCCCAACACTGTTTGGCACTTGGTCGAATATTACTCGCAAACTTGAAGAACCAACTTATGTGTGATAGTTTTCCTTTAAATTTCGTTGTATATTCTACCAACGTGAATTTTTTCACATTTTTAGAAACAACCTTTTAGCAGTTATATGGGGGGACACTTGTGTTTAACAAAAATGTTCACTTAAAAAATGTATATTTCGCAAACGGAGTGCTGAATCGAAAAACGTTCTTAGTAAACCCCTTCTATCTTTTAAAATGCTATCCTATGACACCCCATTCAATGATACTGGCGAGAAAAAAAAATCATCGCCCTTTCACGTCTATGGGAGACATCCGAAAAAATTTTTTTTTCCAAGATTTTACTATACAGTTCTGTCGGCGTGATTCATATGTACAATCATGCTTAGTTTCAGCTCTGTAGTACCAAGGGTTTCTTAGAAAACCTGCGGACAGACGGACGGACGGACATGGCGAAACTATAAGGGTTCGTAGATTACTACGGAACCCTAAAAACAACAACCCTCACTTGTATATTTTAATAGATGAAACTTATCTTGTACCAAAAATACATATCGCGAAAGCTTTATACAACTGTACTTGGGTTACGAACGTGCGAACTGAGTCATCAATCATTACGCATAGGGATGCCGGGCCAATCGTTATCGATAAAGTGACACAGGTAGCAACTAGTTTTTTATAGTTGCTACTTGTGTCACTTTATCGATAAAGATTGGCCCGGGATTCCTTACGACGTAATGATTGATGACTCAGTTCGCACGTTCGTAATGGCCCAACAGTTGTGTGCACGTATGTGTATTTTCTAGAAACCTTGTTAATACGAATTCAGAAAAAACAAACAATAGTCAGACAGATAACGACATTAACATAGACAGACAGATTAGATTTTATTAATAAGACAGTTATAATCAGGAATCAGTAAGAGTTAGCAAGGCGTTTATATACACAAGCGACGTGGCGCGGCGAGGCGACGATCAAGGCAACGAAAAATGACTCTTATAACTACGAAACAAAGGTCTTTTTCGTCCGTCGCGTAAAAAAATATTATTAAGCATACATACATACATACTCTCACGCCTATAATCCCTAACGGGGTAGGCAGAACATCAGTGGTTCTAGCGAACTACTTGATCCCACGTTTCACACAAATTGTGAGGGTTAACAGATGGAATAAGTTGCATAATGGTGAGAGGTGGTCAGCTCACCCTCATATCCCTCTTACAGACTTCTACTGTATACCTGGGAAGAGTAGGTAACTGGCACATTCTAAGTTTTTCTTCCACTTGAATATAAAAAAAAATATAAAAAATAGAAAGAAAACCCTTACTGGCTAGAGGATCGTTGCTGACTCCTTTCGCGCAAGTGAGATGCGAGTACTGAGCCTGGTAGCCGGGGGTGTCATCTACTTCGATGAAGTGATCATCCGGTAATGTCGACTCGTCTGTCGGCAGCTCGAATAGGGATATCAGCGCCTGGGGAGACAAGATTATTTGGGTAAGTACGTATGATATTAATTTTAAACTATTTTTACCGTCTTGTGTATCTTGGTTGAGGTATTAATTTCGACGAAATTATTACATAACTATAAGCTGGATTATAAAAAATATTTTAGGCTTACGAGTTGTTTAGTTTCATCGGGAGAATCATCCCCAAAAGCTCCAATATTTTTTACTTAAAAAAAATATTATAAGATGAGTTATTAACTCTTGACTTCAAATACCTCTATCTTGATCAGGTCATAGATGAGGTCGACGATGGAGCGAGTTAACTCAGAAAATGCCTATAAGGCACTGACTTAAATATCGTAGCGATAATTGTTTGACTTCAGAAGTCCTCTCAAATAAAACTGCGTGCCCAGCCTGGGTCCATGAATTTACATAAATGGTCCATGAGTTCACATATTATCTGTCACCTTTATAAAACACCATGGAATGCAAATAAATAATTGAATATTGAGTAAACAGCCATGGGAATAAACTGCTTAGCTCTAGAGGTTTTTCAGATTTAATTAAAGTTTGTAAATAAGGAAATTTTCAAAGAGAAGAGCACCCTCGGAGGAGTTTCTTGCCTATTCTTCACTGGGGAAGAACTTTGCGAATAGGTGTAGAGTCAGTTAATGTATTTAAATCCTTTAATGTTTTTATCCAAGTTATAAAAACGTATAAGTCACCGTCTTCAATCCCAAGAACAGTTCGAAATGTCACTCATTTATTTAGATGATGTTCTGGTTTGTAGTATCTTTTTGTTTTTGTTGATTTTTTTAAAAGCGCTGAATCATTTTCGATAAAATTTATATGGGACCACCTCTGGAGTATACTTTTTCAAACAAAAAAAGAATTTTGAAAATCGGTCCATAACTGGCGGAGAAATCGTTGAACATACATAAAACAAAAAAAATACATACAGTCGAACATAGAACCTCCTCCTTTTTTGAAGTCGGTAATTAACGAATATGTTTGTATATGTATATTTAATGTCACTTTGATTTATTTTAATTAACATCCTGAAGGCTATATGTGTACGGTTCAACACCATACATTTACAACTTTAATAATGCACATGTGCACAGCATGCATTACCACATTTACACTTAGCTGCTGAACGCAGCATTTTTCCATTGTCACAAAATAAAGACTGAGTGCATTTTTTATTTTGGAGTAAGAGGTCGCCATCCTACATATTTCTGTATACACAGGGCTTTAGGTAAATCTATTTCAACCTCTCGGGTGCTAAATCAGTCAATAAAACTGAACAACTTTCCCCAAGGAACAGGTCAAAATACGAAAAAAAATTTTTGATCTCCCATACAAAATGCGCTATATGCTGATGAAGTTTGTATGGGAACTCAAAATATATATTTTTTTTGTATTTTGACCTATGTTCCTTGGAAAGTTGTTCAGTTTCATGGACTGATTAACCATCCGAGAGGTTGAAAGAGATTTACCTAAAGCCCTGTATATGGGACTAGCTTCCCGCGCGGGACTTCCTGTATATGGGACTAGCTTCCCGCGCGGGACTTCGTTCCCGTGGGAATTCGGGAAAATTATGTAGCCTATGTTACTCAGGGATAATGTAGTATCCGAATGGTGAAATAATTTTTAAAATCGGTTCAGTAGTTTCGGAGCCTATTTGTTACATAAAAAAATACAAATCTTTCCTCTTTATAATATTAGTATAGAACAGGGGTGGCCAACCGGTCGATCGCGACTGTTAGTCCAGTCGATCGTGGCAAGGCAAAAAAATAAAAAACATTTCACATTTAAGTTTTTTCTCTTAATATAATTTAAAAAAATACTACATGATTGTGTACTGAACTATGCTGTTTCATGAAAGATTTCAAGAAGTATGTAATTGGTAGATCGCACAGGGTTTCGTTAGTAAACAGGAGATCTTGGGTATAATCAAGTTGGCCACCCCTGGTATAGAAGTATAAACAAAGGCGTGAGCTTATGTAAGTATGTATGACAATAAACTAGTTTACGATCGTAATCGACTTTCTGCAGTGCTCTTTATTTCAACTTCATCAACTTCAATCATTTTGTACTAAACCGTACACTATGAAATAAAGCTATTTTAAATTTGAAAGTATTGACTAGACTAACCTGCAGTACTTTGGTCCAGTGGTGCGCGAGCGCCCCCTGCCTGAAGTGGCCCGACTCGGCCAGCAGCTTGACGCAGCCGACGGCCGCCGCCTTCCGCTCTAAGGGGCCGCTTACTTTCTGCAGCTCTGGTATTAATACGCGTTCCACGTACATTGAGAACATGCTGGAATTACATTAATAGGTTAATTATTAAACGTTAATTTTTTTTTCGTATTCTTCTCAACAAACCCTTTCATTTAATTAAATTTGAAACCCATATCGCAGGAGTGCGGAATAAAATAATTATTAGTCCGCCATCTTGGGTGGTCCGCCATATTGGATTTAGAATGACGTAACTCCATTACATGGTTTGTCATCAAAACTAAACGTGTATGCGAAATTTAGGCTCCATTGGTTGAGTATTAAAAATCAGTTGCAAAATTTAACCAAACATATATTATATTTTCAAGTTAATTAAAAGCTTGTAAAATAGCTGTTGTTCGAACTTCTGCGAACGTAGAAGGTGTCATCTGTTGGCAACACCAACAAAACTCACTCAGCATTCGCTCATTCATTCAGCATTCATTCTTTCCTTTTGCTTCCATAGCTAAAATTGTACAAACGTGTCTCTCTGCCGAAATATAAATTTTTCCCCTAAAAGTGTCGTGGTTTCAATCAAGAACGCCTGCTTCAACTACCAGCCGAGTACGCTACAAGTAGTCCTTCGAGCCGGATTTGAACCAGCGACCTATGGATTATGGACCTATGGATTTTATCAAAATAGCAGAACTTTTTTATGATGGATGGACTTTTTATCTCAACATTCTATTAGACCCCAAACCAAGCAGGGCTAGATAACTTATATACTATTCATCAAGGAACTTATACCCAACATGGAATGTGCATTGTCAATTTGACACCAATATAAACCTTATGTATATGAAGCTAAGTTCTATTACAGGCAATCAGAGAAAAATCCGGTCCGAGAGAGAAAGTGCTTCGAGAGCCCTGTGTCCCTTTCTAAAGTGTTGTATAAATTCCTTTAAGTTAGACTGGCAGCCCATCAGCAACCCGTCAGCCAATCATATTGTTATGAAAGGAAGCTCTCGCGAAGCTATCTCGCTCGGCCCGCGCATCGGCAGCCTGTGCAAGTGTTCACATTCCATGTTGGGTATAAGTTTCTTTCTATTCATACACTTTTTTGTAAATACATACACATAATACAATAAACACATACAATAATGACTTTGACTCTTTACAAATACACGAATACGGTTTCCAAATATTTGTTTCGGTTGGGAAAAGAACCTGCAACTTTCTGCCGGGCTAAGATGACCGCAACGACATATTATCTCACGCGTTATCTCGTGGTCACGTGACGCTTTCTCGTAATCTCATTGGTCGAAACAATCACGTGACCACGAGATAACGCGTGAGATAATATGTCGTTGCGATCACCATAGCCCGGCAGATCAGTAGGTGACCTTATTATTTCTATAGAAGCTATAGGAAACCTGACTAACTTGGTCTGAACCGAGTCGACGAGGTCAATAAGCGCGTCGGCCCCGAAGTGCGCCGCGTAGAAGCCGAGGAAGGCGATCAGCCCGCGCACGTACTTAGTGGTCTTGGAGGACGACAGCCGCTGGAACAGCAGCGTCATTATCTGCTTCGTATATGGCTGCATTACTGATCTGGAATAAATTAATAATATAATTATCGTTATTTTATTTTTTTATTCTGAGAAGGGTTAACTCTTGACCTCAATCTTGACCAAAGTCATAGATGAGGTCGACGATGGATCGAGTTAACCCAGAAAATTCCTATTATAGGTATATTCCTATAGGTACTCCTACGCACCGGCGGAACACAGCAAGCTGTTTGGCGTCGGACTTCGGTAGGAGGGTGGTCGCGAACCAGACGGCCCTTTACAGAGGCTACCACCGCATGAGACCATAGGACGGCACCTCAGATTCAGAACAAATTGAGATGCCGTTGCCTAAGATGGATTGATAGGAGGCAGGTCTCATTGAGTTTCCTTAGTCGCCTCTTACGACACCCACTGAAAGAGATGGAATGGTGTTATTCTGAAACGATCACCACACTGCACTGCTTAAAGCTTCAAAGGCAAAGTAGTCTCATATGAATTACACCCAGACTTTAGGGGCCATCCATAAATTACGTCACACGAATTTCATGATTTTTCGACCTCCTCCTCCTCCTTGTCACAGCTGGTCACATTTGTAAGACTCCCCCCTCCCTAGCGTGACGTCACATATTTTTAAATAAAAAGCAGTACTTAATAGAGTTGTTAGTTTTTTGGGAACTCAAAACTCATTGTCTCATTCAAAGTAAAAACGTAAAAAGTGCTTGGGACTGAGGAGGTTAAGTTTGTCGTTAATAGTTAACACGTTTTGATACTCATAATACATTTTGAAATGTGACGTCACGAAACTTATGGCCCCCTCCCACCCCCTTGTCACACAATGTCACAAATTGTCGACCCCCTCCCCACCCCTTAACGTGTGACGTAATTTACGGATGGTCCCTTAAATTGGATGACAAAATTTTTGGATGTGAAATAGCACACTAAATTGAACAACTTTCCTCAGGAACAGGTTGAAATATGAAAAAATATGTCAGTCTCTCCATATAACATGTGCGATCAGCGGATTTGTCTTCGTACGGGAAGTTGAATTTTTTTCGAGAATTTTATACAGGGCTTTAGGTAAATCTCTTTCAGCCTCTCGGGTGGTTAATTAGTCCATGAAGTTGAACAACTTTCCCCCAATAATAGGTCAAAATACGAAAAAAAATTTGAGTTCCCATACAAACTTCATCAGCATTCAGCATATAGCGTTTAGTATGGGAGATTAAATTTTTTTTTTTCGAATTTTGACCTATGTTCCTTAAGTGGCATCCTGAATGTCCTATAAAATAAAGATTTTTTATATTTTATTCTATTGCTGGAGCGCTCCAGCAATGGATTTGGTATTCTTTGTCCGTAAATTCGATACTTCTCGTGTTCTTTTTTTAGAAAATAATGACAATATTTCAATGCATGTTTGAAAAAAGATACTTACTCTCCAAACTTGAAGAGCATGGTCTGTATGAGATAGAAGCCCTCATGGTCGTTGGTCTTCGACGCGATCAGTTTCTGGAACACTCCGAGCATCGCGTTCTGTCAAATAACAAACATATGTCAGGGAAATTTGTGGAGAATCACCACCTAAAGTTTCATTAACTAATTTAAAGTCACCCTTATAACAACTAGTGTCCGCCTGGGACATCAATTCCGTTGTTTTTTTTTTTTCATTCAATAGGTTACGAACAGAGTGTACACACCACAACATTCAAGCACATCATATAATTTAAATATAAAAACTCAATGCCATAATACATTTCTGGTGTACATTTAGTGTTTTGCGCTGTTATGATTGTTTTTTTATGACAAAATGGAGTGTATTCAAACAGACAATGTAATCTTAAAGCCGAAAACATTAGGAACATTTCAAAAATTTTAAAAAATCCTGCAGAAAATTTCACTGGAAAATCATTCAGAATGATGGAATCAAGTTTAACTAATCCTGTATATATAAATGATTATAGAGGAATTAAATTCCTATAAGGACCACTTACCAGTTTATTAGTATTAAGCACGAGATCAGGTCGCGCGGCCACGAAGGCGCACAGCAGCCGAACCAGGGGCCGCACATTAGCGGGGCGCTCCCACAGTGGGGGCGCCACTAGGCACGGTAATAGCGCCCCGTACGCGTCTGAGTCGCCCGCCCCCGCGCCGCCCCCGCTAGCGCCCCGGAGCTCCAATAGAAGGGACAGCATTTGAAATACGTAAGGCATGAATTCTGGAAGTTAATATAGGGATTATTTTTTAAGTTACATCAAAAAATACTTAAATAAAGCCACAGACCCACCGTGACGCAAGAAGAGGCTACGTATCTTAATTAAGCTTCGCTTTTCAAAAAAAATTATGTGATTGTGTCCACTGCAACCCACGAACACGCTACGCGTGAATACGACCTTGTCTTGTTTGTGTAACTTTAAAAAAAATATATATTTTTATTTTTATTTTAGAACACATTATGCTCATCTACACTAATATTATAAAGAGGAAAGATTTGTACCTATTTTTGTATGTTTGTAATGAATAGGCTCAAAAAGTACTGGGCCGATTTAAAAAAATTCTTTCACCATTAGGATGCTACATTATCCCTGAGTAACATAGGCTACATAATTTTCCCGAATTCCCACGGGAACGAAGTCCCGAGCGGGATGCTAGTGTACAATAAAGAATAAATACATACGACCTAACGCTCGGTGTATCTACTCAGTGAGTATGACATTAATGCAGAAATTATATTTTGGTTTAATCCACTTCGCTACAATGCGCCACGTGCTCGTGCACAGCGTGCGGCGGTGGGTCCGCGCCGCAGACACGTGCGTAGCCTGTGCGTGCGCCGCGGTGGGTGGGTCTGCTTTATACTTGCGATTGTCACTTGGTGAAACACACTGGTAAGCACACTCGTGCTTGTTTCACATTAATATTTTATAATGTTTACAAACCTTGAACGTCATTCTGCAATATTTCCTGGAATATCGGGAAAAGCGCGTCTTCGAAAGCGGTGATGGCTCTGGGATTGGACTTTGTCACCAACCTAAAAAAAAACCTTAGCTTCATTAATTAGAAATATTAACTATACCTACTACAGGGTGAAATTGAAAACATTCGACGAACTTTGAGGGATGAATCTACCAATGATTACGAACAACTTTTTCTATGGGACCAACTTTCCTACTAAAAAATAAAAATCTGCTTTTCCATACAAAAGTTCGATACCTACGCAACTAAAATGTATAGAACTAGTTACTGATTTTTATGTTTTACTAGGAAAGTTGGTCCCATAGAAAAAGTTGTTCGTAATCATGGGTAGATTCATCCCTCAAAGTTTGTCGAATGTTTTCAATTTCATCCTGTATTATCGGTTGAGGTCTTGTCGAAGGCGAGAAGTGGCATGAAGGAGCCAGGTTTTAAGAGAGCCATTTGCATTATTTCGGTAGTTAAGGAACGGATTTGGTTTGTGATTTTATTATAGGTATGAACTTGTATGATGTAAACGCAACAGGCGTATAATAATAACGTAAGCGAACTATAATAAACAGTTAATTATCTATTCTCGCATTTATTGGTCGTTTCCTTTGACTTCATATCACACTGTTAGGAACCGCTACACTAGGGTACCCACGTTATATTTGTGGGTGACGGGAAATCAGGTGTTGCCACTTAAAAATATAATCACCAACCAAATCCGTTCCTACACTACCGAAATAATGCAAGTGGGTCTTTTAAAAAGTAACTCCTTCATGCCACTTCTCCCATATAGTATCGAGGTCACAAATCACTAGCGGAAGATAGAGGTGTGTGGCGTTTACTCCACCGACAAGAGCAGCTTTTAGATTCAAGAAGACGACTACACTATGGGGACCTATGAAATTGCTGTTTTTTTCGTCATACTTTCTTTGATTCAGCAGCTATTACCTAAATTATTTTCGGTTTTAATACTAGTTTCAAGTAGCGAGATTTAGTGTACGAATTAAAGACAATTTTTTTTTTTTTTTAATGAGGTTATAAAAAAAATTAAACATTATTGTTTAATTTTTTTTTTAAACATTAAAATTAAACATACGAATTAAACATTATTGATCTTGGATTTTAACAGATAACCAGAATTTGATTTTAATGATTACTTTCGCCCGGGATGCTGTTTCGTAGTATATTACGTAGCGCAAAAATAGGTAAATACCAAAAACTTCTTAACTTGAGTTCCACCATTTAAGTATTTGTTAATCTGTCCCTTTACACCCTGAATAAAACTAGCTGGTTATCAGATAACTTACGCAACAGCCAAAGAGAGCGTTTCGAAGAGGTAGTGGTTGAAATGTGGTTTGCAAGGGTTCTTGGCGACTACGGCCAACATTTGAGCCAACTTCGGCAGCGCGTCGCCTAGGTATGATAGACCATCTTCTTGCAGACACGCCAGGATGCGAAGAATAGCTGCAAAAGAAAAAAATAAATAAACGTTTGTTTTATGTCCCGTTTCCCAAAGACAGGTCAAGTCAGGTAAGGTTACGTACAGGTCAAGTAAGTGCTATATATGGACGAGAGTACTAGTGCACAAAACTTAGATGTATTTGTGTGATTTTGAGTGCGTGTATGCATACGTGGGTGTGCGTGCGTCTGTGTCTGAGAATGTCAGAGTGTGTGAGATAATGTATGCGTATGCGGTATACGTATCGTGGAGGCCCTCGGGACGTATGTGTGGTAATTTTAAGTAAGATAAGTAGCGAAACTTTGGGTAATTCACCAAAAAAACTGAACAACTTTTCCCAAGGAACCCATGTGACATTTTGAAATAAAAAAATCCGACTTTCCGAACTAAGGCAATCACCTGATCGCACAAGTTGTATGGCTAGGTGAAATTTTTTATCTATTTTGTGGTCATCGACCACGGCGAGTGTGTGTGTTGTAGTGAGGTGTGGGTGTGCACGTACCCTTCATGACGTACTCGTTGTGGTCGTCGAGCGCCCCGAAGAGTGCTGCGAGTGTGTGTAAGTGTGTGTGTTGTAGTGAGGTGTGGGTGTGTGCACGTACCCTTCATGACGTACTCGTTGTGGTCGTCGAGCGCCCCGAAGAGTGCTGCGAGTGTGTGTAAGTGTGTGTGTTGTAGTGAGGTGTGGGTGTGTGCACGTACCCTTCATGACGTACTCGTTGTGGTCGTCGAGCGCCCCGAAGAGTGCTGCGAGTGTGTGTAAGTGTGTGTGTTGTAGTGAGGTGTGGGTGTGTGCACGTACCCTTCATGACGTACTCGTTGTGGTCGTCGAGCGCCCCGAAGAGTGCTGCGAGTGTGTGTAAGTGTGTGTGTTGTAGTGAGGTGTGGGTGTGTGCACGTACCCTTCATGACGTACTCGTTGTGGTCGTCGAGCGCCCCGAAGAGTGCTGCGAGTGTGTGTAAGTGTGTGTGTTGTAGTGAGGTGTGGGTGTGTGCACGTACCCTTCATGACGTACTCGTTGTGGTCGTCGAGCGCCCCGAAGAGTGCTGCGAGTGTGTGTAAGTGTGTGTGTTGTAGTGATGTGTGGGTGTGTGCACGTACCCTTCATGACGTACTCGTTGTGGTCGTCGAGCGCCCCGAAGAGTGCTGCGAGTGTGTGTAAGTGTGTGTGTTGTAGTGATGTGTGGGTGTGTGCACGTACCCTTCATGACGTACTCGTTGTGGTCGTCGAGCGCCCCGAAGAGTGCTGCGAGTGTGTGTAAGTGTGTGTGTTGTAGTGATGTGTGGGTGTGTGCACGTACCCTTCATGACGTACTCGTTGTGGTCGTCGAGCGCCCCGAAGAGTGCTGCGAGTGTGTGTAAGTGTGTGTGTTGTAGTGATGTGTGGGTGTGTGCACGTACCCTTCATGACGTACTCGTTGTGGTCGTCGAGCGCCCCGAAGAGTGCTGCGAGTGTGTGTAAGTGTGTGTGTTGTAGTGATGTGTGGGTGTGTGCACGTACCCTTCATGACGTACTCGTTGTGGTCGTCGAGCGCCCCGAAGAGTGCTGCGAGTGTGTGTAAGTGTGTGTGTTGTAGTGATGTGTGGGTGTGTGCACGTACCCTTCATGACGTACTCGTTGTGGTCGTCGAGCGCCCCGAAGAGTGCTGCGAGTGTGTGTAAGTGTGTGTGTTGTAGTGATGTGTGGGTGTGTGCACGTACCCTTCATGACGTACTCGTTGTGGTCGTCGAGCGCCCCGAAGAGTGCTGCGAGTGTGTGTAAGTGTGTGTGTTGTAGTGATGTGTGGGTGTGTGCACGTACCCTTCATGACGTACTCGTTGTGGTCGTCGAGCGCCCCGAAGAGTGCTGCGAGTGTGTGTAAGTGTGTGTGTTGTAGTGATGTGTGGGTGTGTGCACGTACCCTTCATGACGTACTCGTTGTGGTCGTCGAGCGCCCCGAAGAGTGCTGCGAGTGTGTGTAAGTGTGTGTGTTGTAGTGATGTGTGGGTGTGTGCACGTACCCTTCATGACGTACTCGTTGTGGTCGTCGAGCGCCCCGAAGAGTGCTGCGAGTGTGTGTAAGTGTGTGTGTTGTAGTGATGTGTGGGTGTGTGCACGTACCCTTCATGACGTACTCGTTGTGGTCGTCGAGCGCCCCGAAGAGTGCTGCGAGTGTGTGTAAGTGTGTGTGTTGTAGTGATGTGTGGGTGTGTGCACGTACCCTTCATGACGTACTCGTTGTGGTCGTCGAGCGCCCCGAAGAGTGCTGCGAGTGTGTGTAAGTGTGTGTGTTGTAGTGATGTGTGGGTGTGTGCACGTACCCTTCATGACGTACTCGTTGTGGTCGTCGAGCGCCCCGAAGAGTGCTGCGAGTGTGTGTAAGTGTGTGTGTTGTAGTGATGTGTGGGTGTGTGCACGTACCCTTCATGACGTACTCGTTGTGGTCGTCGAGCGCCCCGAAGAGTGCTGCGAGTGTGTGTAAGTGTGTGTGTTGTAGTGATGTGTGGGTGTGTGCACGTACCCTTCATGACGTACTCGTTGTGGTCGTCGAGCGCCCCGAAGAGTGCTGCGAGTGCGGTCGCGGCGTGCGGCAGTAGCGCGGGGCGGGGCACCATGCCGCCCGCTACTAACTTCTCGATGGCGCACGCCGCGTACGTCGACACCACGCCGCGACCTTGGATGTGCTCCACCTATTTAACAGTGCATCTATATCTATGGGGTAACTTCAAATTGGCGAAACTCTAGGGGGTGATTCTCCCAATGAAACTGAACAGCTTTCCCTAACGAACCTATATGAAATTCTCAAAAAATAACGTGTTTCCATACTTAGGCTGATCAGCGGATCGCTCAAGACTGTATGAAGAGGTGTGGACCTGTGTTCTTTGGAGAAAGTTATTTAGCAGATTCACATCCTTAATATTCGCTAACTAACTTAGTCACCCAATATAAATCTACTAGTGGTTTCGGCAGACGTTGTCTTTTCCGATTCCAGTACCACCTACTGAGTCTAATTGTTAATCTAAATTCTAAACCATCAAGCACGTAACCAGTAGAGGTACATTGAACGGAAATCAGTTAACTACATTTAAAGAAGCTTTAAATTTATTAAACGTTACAGCTACGGAGTGCTCATGTTTTAAAGTTAATATTTCCACATCTCTTCAGTTGAATGCACAGATTATCTTAGTTATAAGATCAATTGTACCGTATTCTTGCAAATAAATTGATTTATTATTATAGCAGCCAGCAGCTACGAGTATACCAGGCTTCAAAGAAAAATATTAATTTGAGGTCCCTATTACAGAACGCGATTCAGACTTTACTTAAGTAGCAGTCATCTTTGTCATCTTGATAGTGAGAGAAAGAGACAAGGGACAATCCATAAATTACGTCACACGTTGAGGGGGAGAGAGGGGGTCGACGAAGTGTGACATTGTATGACAAGGGGGTGGGAGGGGTCCTACATTTCGTGACGTCACATTTCAAAATCTAGTATAATCTAAGTGTTAAAACACGAACTTTGAACGATTAATGAAAAACTCAAAAACATATTTTGTAACTCTATCTTTATAAATGTAAGGTTCAAATTGTTTCATCGGCCACACCCTCTAATAGTGTTACGCACCGACTGCCTAAGCGCCCTTTGATAAATGCCTTCGATAAATTAGATGTTAATTTCATACAAAAGTAATATAAATGGAAATATCACTATTTCGGAACTGCTGTTTTATTATAATTCAATAATTTACTAGATGTAAAATTGCAAAATATGTGACGTCACACTAGGGAGGGGGGAGTCTCACAAATGTGACCAGCTGTGACATAGAGGGAGGGGGCTTCTATAAATCATGAAATTCGTGTGACGTAATTTAATTCTCTTTATTAGAAAATTACAAAAATTTATAATATGCAAAAAAATTGTGACGTCACGCTTAGGAAGGGAGTCAAAAAACCATGAAATTCGGGTAACGTAATCATCCTTGATCATCACTTAAGTATAGATTAAGACTTGAGTCTCCTTCTGTAATACGGGCTTACCAAAATATTGACTTACCAAAAGCGGGAAGGAATTGACTAGTAGTTCCTTAGGGAGCAAAGATCGGAATGTCATCAGATACTTGAGGGCGTCGGCTTTTAGGACCGGGAGCTCCGCCCCTGAAGAACAAAGAAAGAAACATTAGAAAGCTGAAAATATCGTAGTACTATTGAATGAATGAATGAATTATACTTTATTACACACCGAAACAAATAAAAAGTACATAAACATAAATAAACAAGCGAGCAGAATTTACAAAAAGGCGGCCTTATTGCTAAGGTAGCAATCTCTTCCATGCAACCTTTAGATAAGGATATTTACTATTGTTACTAACCTCCCTTTCTGTGCAGCTCTGGTACGACGTGGTTCTGTGCAAACTGTGCGAGGTCCACTAGTGGGCTGGCGCGCGTGACGCCGGCCGCCGCGGTACTGCCTCGAGTCGCCAGTGACGTCACGAGGTACATCGCCGCGTCTTTGCCGCGCCACGCCGCCGCGCCGTTCTCTTGGTACTTTGATAACATTAGCTGTGGAAAATAAGCACTTTATGTAACTAGGTTCCATAGATGATCAACTATAGTCATTACCGGGACGTTCCTAAAATGGTCTCTATAATGGGTGACTTTAAATTAGTAAGCGAAAATTAACGATCTGATTTAGCCCATGAATTTGAAGAACTATCCCTTAGAAATGAAACGAAAACATTTATTATCAGGCATCTAAGGCCCATAGATAAATACCTTACAGACTAACATACAAAGAACATAAACAAGGAACAAAGGAACATAGGTCGAAATTTGAAAATAAATTTCGCCTCTCCATACAATTTGTGCGATCAGCTGATTTGCCTCTGTATGGGAAGGCGAAATTTAAAAAAAAAATACTTTCATATAGGTTTCTTGGGGAAAGTTATTCAGTTTCACGGGAACAATCATTCCCTCAAGTTTCGCTAGTAAATTTAAATTCAACTCTTATTCACAACAACAGCACGTTCCAAAGATGGTCATCTATATTCACTACCGGCACGTTCCTAAGATGGTCATCATCTACATAATTCTCAGCACAAATCTCCCCAAAATGGTCATCATCTAATCATCTATAAATCATTACCTGCACGTATTGCCCGAAGATGGTCATCATCTTGTCCTCGTAGTGCTGCGCGAGGGTCTTCACGAGGTCGCAGGCGGCGCGGCGGCGGGTGTCCACGTCGGAACCCTCCATGTCACGACGCACGTACTCTTCAGGGTTGTCTTCGAATAGCTCCATGTCCGATTCTATAATTGAAGAGTTTTAAGCTTTTTAACAAGTCAGAGGCAATTGTGCAGTTTAATAACTCTGACACCAGGGTTAGCCAAGTTCGCCACTCACTTGACTATACCTACACGATAAGAAGAAGAAACTTTTTAACTATAAGAAAATATTTCCACTTAATTCGCCTTTTCGGATTTATGTACGGATTTCTTATGAATTATTACTTCTCAGCAGAAGCAGGGAACCTGATGGGTGACCAAAATGGTAATTAATCACGAGCGTTTTCGTGCTTCGGACGGCACGTTAAGCTGTCGGTGCCGGCTGTTGTCGATTGCCTACAGTGGTTAAAACCAAGTCAGAGGCCATTGAGCGGTTTGAAAACTCTAACACGAGGGTTAGCCGAGTTAGCCACACACTTGACTATACCTACACGATAAGAAGAAAAAGCGGTGAAAGAAAACATCGTGATGAAACCCGCACGTCTAAGAAAATTCGTTTTGTAAAGGTGCGCGGTCCACCAACCCGCATTGGGCCAGCGTGGTGGATTATGGCTTTAATCCCCTTCGTGTTTTGAAGGTAGGCTCGTGCTTTTCGGTGGGGACGTATATGGGATGGTAAAAGGGTGTCCCAAAGTGTATATATATATATATATATGTTACGGGTAATGCTAGAAGGTGGAGTAAACCTAGGTTTACCCGGGTTGACTTAGTATTACCCAAGCTTCTTGGGTAAAGTCCGAATAATAAGTAAAATAAATTTTAATTCGGGGTTTACTCATGCTCACCTAGGTCTACCCAACTCTGGCTGGGTAATGTTAGGTGTTGCGTAATTTTCGAGCCCGTGGCGTAAATTTCGGGGGCCCGCGTTCCCCCGCGCCGCTTGCGCCTGCCCGCGTTTCTCCTCCCCTGCGGCCACGTCGCCGCCGCTTGCTTAGTGACAAAATGGCGACCGAACAGAGTGCACGTACATTTCGAGAGCGTTTTAATACAAAATTTCGAGAGTTATTCTCAGCGAAAGGGTTAAATTCTTTTTACTTCAGTAACGAACAGTATTTGGAAATAATTAATTCGGTGGAAAGTGCAAAAGAAGTTAAATCGAAAACTACTTTACAATACCGGCGATTGAAGCGTTTTGATTTGTGCTCGGTAAATGGCGTCGAGAAACTTTATTTTTTATTTTTTATTATAAGATGGGTTAACTCTTGACCTCAATCTGATTGCTCCTCTATCTTCAAGTGAGATAACAATTAAATATTACGTGAACAACGATGAAATGTTCGATATTTTGCATGAAACTCATTTGGCTGTTGGACATGGAGGAAAACATCGAATGGAAAAAGAATGTAAAAAAAAATATAAAATGTTACTCAAGAAGTAATAAAATTATATTTACGACTATGCAAACCATGCCAAAAAAAGTTAAAGTCTGCCAAAAAAGGAATTGTTGTCAAACCATTGCTGTCAACAGAAATGAATAGTCGCTGTCAAGTAGATTTAATTGACATGCAGTCTAACCCTGACGGCGACTTCAAATTTATAATGGTTTATCAAGATCATTTGACAAAGTTTGTACAGCTGCGCGCGTTAACATCCAAACGAGCCGTAGAAGTCGCTTATAAGCTTTTGGACATATTTTGTATTTTTGTCGCACCTTTGATTCTTCAATCAGACAATGGCCGCGAGTTTGCAAATCACGTAATAGAAGAGTTGTGCTCGATGTGGAGCGGTCTGAAAATAGTACATGGCAAACCTCGCCATAGTCAGTCTCAAGGTAGTGTGGAAAGAGCTAATCAAGACGTACAAAATATGCTTATGACGTGGATGAACGACGAAAATTGTAAGCATCATTGGTCAGAGGGTTTGAAGTTCGTACAATTAATGAAAAATAGGGCATTCCACGATGGAATAAAACGAGCTCCTTATACTGCCATGTTCGGTAGTGATGTCAAAGTGGGTTTAGCGTCATCTTCTCTTCCAAAAGAAGTTATTGCCAGTATTCACACTGAGGAAGAGCTCGAGAAAATGTTGACGGACTTTACTACTGGAGCAGAATCTAGTCTGGATTACCAAGAAGAGGGACCGGAATCTGGACAAGATTCTCAAGAAAGTTTACCTAATGTAGAGCTGGAATCACAGAACAAGGAGACGAGAAACGAAATCGAAACAGAAGTTTTAAATACCAAAGATGGTGAAAAGGAAGTTTTGCTAGAAACAAATTCAGAACAAACGGCCAAAAAGAAAGACCAAATGAAGTGTTGTAAATGTATGAACCCAGGCACAAGTAAACAAGAAATAAACTTGTGTGCAATTTGTACTACTCAACAAAATATAAATAAACATAGATTATCTGCTCGATTGAGCTTAGAATATCAAGCTAAAAAAATGAAAGCCTCATCTAATTTAAAATTTCCTCCATGTTCTGTTGGAGATACGGTAAGAGTCCAAATACCAGATGTCGATAGAGGAAGAAGCGAGTTTCGGAACGTGCTTATGGTAGTTGTAGAAAAAGCTGATGATCTGTATAGGCTAGGAAACGAACGTGGTACTATTAAGGAAATGTTCTCAAGGAATCAGTTTTCTGTGTGTCATGATAAGTTGATTGATGTCGAAAATATATCACCAGAAAAAAAAAGCTTACGGGAGCTTGCAAATGAACAGTCGTTTTCAGGAGGCCAGGGTTATAAAAGGTGTAATTGCAAAACAAAATGTGCTACAAAGAAGTGTTCATGCAAAGCTGGAGGAAAATTTTGTAATTCAAAATGTCACAGCAGTTTATCTTGCTCCAATAAATAATTTCAATTTTAATAACAACGACCGCTATTAGATTTTGCTATTAAAGCTATTAAGTTTATGCTCTTCAAGCGATTACATTCGCCTTTGTATGTTTTTTTTTAAATAATAAATGTTTAAAATGCCCTTGGATTTTCATTTTACTAATTAATTAGACAAATTTTCAACATTACTCAGCCAAAGTTTGGTAGACCTAGGTGAGCATGGGTAAACCCCGAATTAAAATTTATTCTACTTATTATTCGGATTTTACCCAAGAAGCTTGGGTAGTACTAAGTCAACCCGGGTAAACCTAGGTTTACTCCACCTTCTAACATTACCCGTAACATATATATATTTAACATACAATAGGTCCAAGGACCATAAGTAGTTTTTTTAACAACATAATAAGACATGTAAGGCACTCCCTTTCATTGATGGGTTGCCTATTTGATTATGTTCAAATTATCCCATATGACGCCTTTTGCGCGCCTTGTTTTAAGCGGTTCACTTAAACTTGGATCAAGTCTATTATTGTGGCTGGTAATCCTTTGTTGATATAGGCTTAAGTCATAGACATAATTTCCTCTTCTAAAGTAAAAAATAAATAAAAGTAACTAACCTCTGAACTCCATGTTCGGTATAACGACCTTCTCACAAATGCTGCTCAATGTGTTCGGGTCTTCGAAGAGGTTCTTATAACTATTCTTCTCCGCTACTTTAGCCAAGAATGTCAGAGCGTTTGCCACTAACTGAAACAATGTTGATAACGTATTTGTGAGTTTTTAAAAACTGCTTTGTTTACAGTAAAGATTCATGTTAAAAACGTTAGAATGAACAGAGTTCAATCCGAACAATCAGCAGATACTCACAAACTAAAACGTCTTTTTCAGCAACATTAATTTCTATCCATCTCTTCCTAGGCGCATTATTTGCTTGTTTTTCTAACCGTTAGTCTAACTACTCAAGCTAGCATTAAAAAAACGTCAACGAGTGTACAAAGATAGACTGCTCAGATCCGAGGCCAAATATCTGCTCAACACGCAAATATTCGCTTTGATCAAAAGTCCAACCCAGAAACCCCCAAAGTTATCCAAATAATAACCAAGACTGTATTTAAACTGTAATCACTCGTAACATTCACTCATTACAGCTGCTTTTGTTCAACTAGCTTTCCGCTCGGGACTTAGTTCCCGTGGGAATTCGGGAAAATTATGGTTTAGTAGTTCGGTGCCTATTCAATGCATGTTTGCACCGAAACTACTGGACCGATTTGAAAAATTCTTTCACCATTAGAATCTACATCATTTTCCCGAAATCCAACGGTATTCAATACAACCGCAAGGGTTATCTATACATAAGAGGAAAGATTTGATTGTTTGTTTGTTTGTTTGTTTATTTGCATTGAATAGGCTCCGAAACTACTGGACCGATTTGAAAAATTATTTCACCTTTAGAATCCTACATTATCCGGATACATATTATAAAGAGGAAAGATTTGATTGTTTGTTTGTTTGTTTGTTTATTTGCATTGAATAGGCTCCGAAACTACTGGACCGATTTGAAAAATTATTTCACCGTTAGAATCCTACATTATCCGGGATGGACATAGGGTACATGATTTTCCCGAATTCCCACGGGAACGAAGTCCCGAGCGGAATGCTAGTGGTCCAATAACCAAGACTCAAGGAATTATAAAACTTACGGCATCGTATCTGGTCTGCGGGCCAGTGGACAGCAGCACTGTCCAAACAGCTGTGACGAAGGCCGGCGCGTGTGGAGCGAATTCTTCTTCATACTTCAGTGCGTATAAAGACGCGCACTCACACACTTCTGTGCGAAGCTGCTCCATCACCCCTGGGGTGTCGTCGTCATCCTACAATATTATACATATTCTTTTATTGCACAAACAATGTTTTAAAAAGGTGATACGACCCCACTCCGATAGACCTCGACCATCTGACGGTGACATTTTTTGTTGATGTTTTTTAAACATTTTTATCTATTAAGGTTTATTAAAATTATCTATAAACACCAGTTAGATTTTGTTAACTGTATGAAGTACTTTTTATCATTTTTCAAAGTTTAGTGTCACGCTTGATCGCACTTTAACATATATTTGTGAAATTTTCCTGTGCCCGAACAATAAACAGTAAATAAATTGATGTTTCTTTGATAAAATAACTCGGCTGTATAGACATAGATTCCTATGCCTTTCCCGAAAGACGAATTTTACAAAAAAATCTAAGAAAGGTTTGATTGTTTATTGTTCAGGCAAATGAAAATGTTCAGGCGTTAAAGTGCGACCAGGCGAGACACTGAACATATAAATCAGTAAAAAAAAATATACTTACATTGGTTTCCAAACACGGCACTTTGACTTGCAATAGATTCAGGAGGTTAGGCATCCAAATGGGCATGTTATCTTCGAAGTACTCGGGCAGGTCTTGGCAGTTAAGAGAATAGAACACTTTGCAGATCAGAACTAAGGACCCGTAGATCACTTTCAGAGCTTGCGGGTTGTCCGCATGTGTGTTGCGGAGATCTAATGTGGCCTGGAACAAAATATATGTTTGAAGGCAACATATACAGGGTGTAAAGGACAGCTTAGCAAATACTTAAATGGTGGAATCTACCCATAACTATCATTCACTATAAGTAATTATTTTTTCCCGGAAACGTCATGTTAAGGAGTTTTCATTATTCACCAACTTTAGCGCTACGCAACATTTCGTGAAACCGCGCCCCACGCCGCACTGCTCTCGGAGTGCGAAATATATTATTGGTTTTCGTGTTTTACGTTATGATTGTTTTTTATTGCAAAATGGAGTGTATTCGATTAAATAACAAAAAAATGTAAGCAGAAAATATTAAAAACCATGAATAAATTTGAAAATTTTCCGAAGAAAAATTCCACTGGAAAATCATTCAGAATGATTGACTGAGTCCAGGGTTTCAGTTTTCGCTAAGCTGTTTTTTACACACTGTATATGTGGCCTAGAACAAAACATATGTATCCCGCGCGTCTTTTTTTCAAAACATTACACAAAAACATCGAAACATTGAGGCGTTGCTATACACAATATGCTATAGGTGTGATATAGTTTATACTTTGTGTTGTTGATTCTTGATGGAACTCCATATTATAACCAGTGAAAGGCATGCTTTTTACACTAGTTCCACTGGTTTAATTTATATTTTTATGCGACCGGTTTCGACCGGAACATCATCTTCGGGCGTGTCATATCATAGTTAACACTAACAAAACTTGGTGCAAACAAAACTTTTGTACGGACGGCCGCACATCAGGTTACCATAAGCGTGCACTCTGTGCTGTTGCGATAAGAGAAGTTTTACAATGAAAATGGAGTAACCTGATGCGCTGGCCTCTGTACGTACAGTGCTTCTATTTTCTTAATGTGGTTCGGCAAATTTCGTATTTCGACTAAGTAGATTTTATTAAAATAACAAGAACGAAACAGATAATGTTTATATAGAAGCACTGTAAGATACTGAAATTTTCTCTTATATCATATTTAATGTATACGCTGGCTGGTTTATGTACAGAGGCCAGCGCATCAGGTTACTCCATTTTCGTTGCAAAACCGCTCCTTTCGCAACAGTGCACGCGTGTGGTAACCTGATGTGCGGGTTACCACACGCGTACTTGTAAACATACATAACAGTACCTAAGTACCTCACACAGTTTTCTTTTGGAGTCCAGGATGAAGCGCGCTTCCTTTGTCAGCAGTCCAAGGCGAATTTTGGGTTTTACAGACACCACACACGATCAGGGGGCGCTTTTAGTATTAAATTAGTTTTATTTGTGTAATAAAAAGTCGAAGCTCTCCATTGTAAACAAACTCTTGCTATATAAGTGCATCCTAAAACCAATCTGGACCTACGGCCTGCAACTGTGGGGCACAGCTGCTAACTCGGACGTTCCTTCTGGAGAAGCAAAAACTGGGTATTCCAGACACTTACTATGTAACGGTTTTTAAATCCTGACAAACTTTTGTGCTACACTCAACTATTAATACGCAATATCATACCTACACACATAACTCACATATGTATCCCCTGTTATACATATTATACATTATATTTTACATTCTCTTTTTTAGTGTTTATCTTCGCTGCTGAGCGCTCGTGACTGACCTTAATGAGGTTATAGCAGAATACCAGTGTTTTGTCCTTTGGACAAAGCTTATGCTGAGGTATGGCCTTTTTGTTGCATTCTGACACACACACACTAGAATAACTCAAACCTAGAAATATTGCAAAGGTTCCAATCAAAAATGTTACGTCTGATAGTAGATGCTCCATGGTACATTACAAACAATCAACTGCACCGAGACCTATCCATATCAACAGTCAAAGAGGAAATCTTAAATAAACTCAAAACATACTGCATAAGAGTTAAAAATCATCCAAATGTTTTAGCATCAGCGTTGATGAAAGCGAAAGCCCGAGGCACCTTCAGGAGGCTGAAGAGAGCTGCACCACAGGATCTCCTAACCTAAGCAAGAAAACTAGCAGAAGGATGGACTAGTCAATGGACTAGTATCATGCAAACCAGCACACATTCATAACCTCCAGCTAAATGTCACATTGAGACAGATTGCAGGAAATGAAAAGGAGTTTAAAAAAAATAAATAATAAAAATTGTGTATTTTTGAGAGATTAATTGCGCGCGCGGCGAACGTCCAACTTGACGGCTTTTTTGACACTTGAGGTGAAGTGGGAATGGGAGTAGGAAGGATGCGTTTATTTTAAAATATATAATGTGCGCTTTTTTCTTGTGTATGAATGTGATAGTTGAAACAATAAATAAATTAAAAATAATAATGGGCGTAGCCAACAAGTTAGTAACATGGATGTCTCGTGTAAGATCAATATTAATGACATTCAATCGAATTTGAACTTAATAGAGCACACTCATGGACGAGTATTCAATATATAGACGTACATACGAATAATTGTATAGCCGGATACCGGATATCCGGCACGCTAGGAGACCGAATAACCGGCGCGCGGCGCGAACGGCCAGCCGGATATGAGGCGAGGGGAGAGGGGTTCTATTTGGCAAGCATTGTGCGAGAATTATCCATGAGAGTCAGACGTTTACTTAGTTTTCTGTTTGTCACCATTTTCAATTCGTAGGTAACCAAAGTGACAGCTCACGAGCGTTTCCGTGCTTCGGAGGGCACGTTAAGCTATCGGTCCCGGCCCGGTATTTAAAATATGTCACTTGTAAAAAAAATATCGCCAATATGGGAGTTTTTTGACCTAAGCAGTGAAAATAGAAGGTTTGCGATCTGTTTGTTTTGCCGGCGTCAAATTTCGCGTGGCGGCGAAGGAAAAAGAGCAGGTACGATTGTTTTAGTTTAATTTTATCTTATTTCTTGATCTTAAATTTTATATACGTTTGTGAGATAAGTTTGTGTACTTCCATCCTGGACTGGGAGTGAAAGAAAAACTTAAAATGTGCCAGCTACCTACTCTTCCCAGGCATACTCTAAAAGTCAGTAAGTGGGACGCGACGCGAGGGTTTTACTGTAATGGGCGAAAGGCTGACTTCCTCTCACCACTTACATTATATTTAATCTTATAATCCTCTGAATTTATGTTTAACGTGGTACAAAGTGGTTTTAAAACCACTGATGCTCTGCCTACCTCGATAGGGATTTTAGGCGTGAGCGTATGTATGTAAATTAATTTTATTTTATATCTTACTCTTAAAATTTTTAAACGTGTAAGTTTGTGAGGATGGATTAAGATCATAGGCTACAGGTAAATATTTGTAAATTTAATTCTACTAGTCTTACAAACTGGGCCTAACAGAAAAACTTAAAATATTCCAGCTGTTAACTCTTCCCAGGCATACTGTAAGATGCAGTAATGAGACGCGAGGGTTTAGCTGTATTGAGGGCGAAAGGCTGACCTCTCACCACTCTACACATGTTTAATCTAATCTGATATACCCTCAGAACGTATGTCAAACGTGGCATCAAGTGGTTCAAAATCATAAGACGCTCTGCCTACACCGGCGTGGATTTATGTACATATATGTATGTTTGTCGGCTAGTTTAATTCTTGGTAAGAAATACCAGGTTCATACGTTTAAAACGAGTGAAAATAACCGCGAGAAACTATTTTTTTAAACTTTATACCATTCATAAGACAAACTGTTTTCTTATTTTTATCATCAGGTACTACGGCTATGAGTAACCACGTGAAACTGAAACATCCAGAGAAGTTTGAGTTGTTGAATAGAAATAAAGCCGACGACGTTCCGAGGGCCACTATGAAGCTTGAAGTCCCTTATACTCCGTCATCAACAATTGTAGAAGAAGAATTAACTTCGTCAGAACTCTGTGAGAGCATGGTTTGGGATGTACCCCATATACGTTCCCACCAAGAGGCACGGGCTTCTCTTCGGAACAGTGAAGAGGTGAAAAAGGGAAAAAATACGTCCTTGATTGATATAAAAGGGAAAAAATATAATTCGCTTGAAGAAATGATTGCCCTAGATAAAAAACTACGACGCTACGTAGAAAGTATCGAATTCACAGGATTCTTTCAACACGCGCTGCCTCACTACAAACTGCCAAGTCGCGAAATTACGTCCCAAAAAATTGTCCCCGATATCCATGACAGAATTTGTGCTAAAATCAAAACAAGAATTGCACAAGCTGATGCAGTTTCTATCACGTTTGAGACATGGACTTGCTTACAGAACAACTCTGTCTTCTTAAGCTTCACAGCTCATTGGCTGTCTCCAGCATTCCAGTTTCAACATGGAGTTCTTTCAATAAAACCGTTAACAACATCTCTAATAGAAGAGAACATGTTACAACAACTAAATGGCACCATACCTCAATGGAATATTGAGGAAAGAAAAATACATGTACTTGTTCATGACAGTAGCAAGATGAAAGACGTAGAAGCAGTGGTTTATTGTACAAGATCTTTTGTTCATTCGCTTAAAAACGTTGTGAATAGTTCATTGAAGGTTCAAAGTGAAGTAATCGACATGATTGCCTCGGGAAGACGCCTTGTAACTCACATCAATCATTTCGATCTAAAACTCGATGCGATGCAAAAGGAACTATGTGTAAATCATCTACTGTTGCAAGATACGAGTTTTACTCTGTCCATGGCAGAAAGGTTGCTCGAAAAAAGACAGGTCATATCTCTTTACGTTGCTGATTATGACAATATTTTGACGTCTTATCAGTGGTGCTTAATGGAACAGTATGTACGGCTTTTGAAACCATTTGGAGAGATGACTAAAATGACAAGGTCTGGCTATTCCTGCATATCCGAAGTGATACCACTTCTAACTGCCTTAAAAAAGTATTTAGACAAAGATGAGATTGCACAAAGAACACCTGACTTACCTTATATGAGAGATTCATTGAAAGCAGAATTAAAAAAGCGTTTTAACTCCTTAGAACAAGATCTGAATTACCTTGTCGCAACTTTCTTAGACCCGAGATTTAAGGTAAGTTATTTTGGAGCACTTGAAGCTGAGAGAGCGAGACAGAAGATCTTGTTGGAATACAAGAAACTCAACAGTTCTAGCACATCTTTAACGACTGCAAAGAGGATTGAAGGAATAACTTATAATGTTACAAGCGAATCTCATAAAACCTTCTGGGATTGCTTCAAAGAAAACAAAAGACAGTGTCTCGATGAAATGACGCCTATTACAAACGAAATCGACCACTATTTGAAGACTATGACAATTGATACCACTCTTAACCCTTTTGTTTGGTGGTCGGCTAACGCGAATCAGTATCCATGTCTGTCAAAGTTTGCCCGAATATATTTGACAGCCCCTTCAAGCTGCGTTTATAACAAGAAAGTATGCTCTAAACTTGGCTTAGTTTGCGAAAATAACCGTGACAGTTTGTTAGAGGCAAACGCCGAATATTTAAAGTACTCATTTTAACAATTTTATAACAGATATCTCCAAAAATTTTAAAAATTCGATTGCTTATAACTTTAAAACGGCTGAACTAAGTAATTTTGATGAAATACAGCTAATAACCATTCCGATTAGGGGAGACTTGAAAGTTATGACGTAGGCCATTTTTTGAAACCTATAACAGCTAGCGAACTCACAACAGAGCTTGTTTTTTAATTTGAGACTTGAACTCACAAAAGAGCGCTGTTGTGAGCTCGGAAGCAGTTATAGGTTTCGAAAAATCGAGTATGACACAACTCACCTAGGTCTCCCCTAAGTGAGCTTTCAAACAAAAAAATACACATAGAAATCAGTCCATTCGTTTAGAATTCCACAGACAGACAGAAATACGCGTGAAACTTAATTTAATTAACATTAATTTAACTAAATTTAATTTGATTAATTAGTAATTTCTGGACTTACCACAAAAAGATCTGTGAGCGGTTTGGCGAAGTTGTCGAGTACATGTTTGATTTCCTCCCAAAGCTTCTGCGACTTGAACTCATACCGATAACGTTTGAACAGTGAATGGGCCGTGCGGAGTACTCCGTTGATTATGTGGAAGTCACCTGTTAACAAAATCATACTATATTATAAAACTAAGTCACATGTTAATAAAATCATACTGTATTATAAAACGAAGTCATATGTTAATAAAATCATACTGTATTATAAAACTACGTCAGCTGTTAGTAACCTCATACTGTATTATAAAACTAAGTCGTATGTTAGTAAAATCATACTGTATTATAAAACTAAGTCATATGTTAGTAAAATCATACTGTATTATAAAAATAAGTCGTATGTTAGTAAAATCATACTGTATTATAAAACTAAGTCATATGTTAATAAAATCATACTGTATTATAAAACTAAGCCACCTTATTAAAACTGTATTATAAAATAATACTTATTATAAAAGTAAGCCACATGTTAATAAAATTTTACTGTATTATAAAACTAAGTCACCTGTTAATAAAATCATACTGTATTATAAATCTAAGTTTTTAACTTTATCGCGTTCAGTCTTTTTGAGTATATCGCGTTCAGACAGACGCGGCGGGCTGTCTATCTGAACGCGATATACTCAAAAAGACTGAACGCATTTTCGGACTGACAGAGTGATTCAAGAGGAAGGTTTGTATAGTGCAGTGGGACAGCACTGGCGCTAATAACTAAAAGCAAAAGAATCGGAATACGCCAGTCACATTTAACACGAGTAATGTCTAATGAATGAATGAAAGAAAGAAGATTGACGAAAGAAATATACAGTGCGAATGTCTAGGACCAAGAATCCTAATCCCTGATTCTTGGTCCTAGGTGAATGTACTTGGAAGGGTCGGAAGAGGGCGCCCTAGGCGAACGTACTAAGACCAAATTGGTTATGTACTGAGAAAAGGCCACGTTAGGAGAACCCGAATCCGAAGAGCATGTATGAAGCGAATTATGAATGTAGAGGAAGCGAAAGAGGTTTATTTGGATCGTATCGTAGCAAGTGGCAATCTGTGTTCTCTGCCTACCCCAATGGGTAGGCGTGAGCTTATGTATGTATGTATGTCTACACAAACAAACAGCTAATTCTGATTTTAACATAAGTTGTTAGGACCACTACCAGTATCGTATATCCAAGTTTGCAGCTTCGAAAGACCTGTGCTAACTTTGCAGCACTCAAAAAAACTTTCGCACTTTTTTTAGTATTCTCAATATAAATCCTAAAGTATGCGATTAAAATTTATATACGTTTTTGAACAAAATTGCGAGAACCAGCTCTATACTAAACGAGAAAAAACAAAAAAAAAATATTTTTTTCCAAAAAAAGTTAAATTTAAAAAAAGTTGATAAGTTAAAAAAAGGTGGCTACGAAATCTCAAACGAACCATATGTTTCATTTCACGCATTGTTTTTAAACAAAAAAAGTGCAAAAATTTCGCGATTTCCCTAATAATTTACCTGAATTCTCAGGAAATTAGCACAGGTCTTTCGAAGCTGCAAACTTGGACATACGATACTGGTAGTGGTCCTAACAACATATAAAAAAATCAGAACTAGCCGTTTGTTTGTTAGTTTATCAGAACTAGCCGTTTGTTTGTTTCAAAATTTCACAGTAAAATTTTAAGCTACATTAAAATGTTCCCTGTCCACTCTGAAACGTACATTTAACTAATCCAACATACCTGTAGCAAACTTCTCAACCATTTCTGGAATGAGGCTGGGCCACTTCTCTGGGAAGTCACTCTTGCCTATAATAGAGACGGCATCGCTGAACTGTCTTTGAATGGCCTCTGGAGACTTCAACATCAGATTTACTATAAGTGTTTTGATCGTTGCTCGGTCCTGAGCATGGATTCTGTCAGGGCTGTCTTCTTCCTAATAGTAAAAAAGTTTTGTTGTTTTATATTATTTTTATTTCTTTCAATTTTAATTTCTTTATTGCAAGTCACAAAAATTCTTAAAAGATCTTACAACACAATAACAATAAGTCTGATGTGACGCCCCTTAGGGGCACAGCAATTTAAGGAGAAGAGCGACTACCTATGTTAAGTTAAAAGTAATATTTATATAATTCAATTTAATGTAAATTATTAACATTTCAAGTATTTATTTATTATATTTAACATTTTCAAGTAATACATTATTGTTATCAGAAGAAAGAGCAGAAGTACTTTAGTGGTTAAGTTATTTTTGCAAGTGTTTATCCTCGAAAAACTAGTTCAAATTGTAATAGGCATTAGCTACAAGATTAGATTTTAAATGATTGTTAAATAATTGGATTTTATATATTTTTTTTTTATGTAATTTGGAATGTGGTTGTAAATTTTAATTAACATTATTTATATTTTATTGACTAAGCTGATGTACAAACAGCAGCACACATTTGCACTACGAAAGCCGACGCTATTACGAGCGAGATAAGAGCGACTTCAAGGTCAATATGTTTAGCCTGATATGCTGGCGTGAGTACAACATAAATAAATAAAAATTATCTTAATTTTCCGCCTGGGAATTCATTTCCATGGGAATTTGGAAAAATTATGTAGTATTTGTTGATCCAGGGTATCAGCTACCTCATGTCAAATTTTATCAAAATCGTCCAGCCGTTCTTGAGTTATAAGTGTTCGAACAAAGTAGACTTCGTTTTATATGATAATGGGCTTTCCCACTATCAAGCATAAGGGCGAAGATGCAGTCGAGGATATAGCAAGCTCACCCAGAAAACTCTATTCACACAAACCTCTAAGAAATACAGGTATTACTGTTCAAGTGAATAGGCATATTCTTGGTGAGATTGCTACATCCTCAACCACATCTTTGTCCCTGAGCTAGATTGATGTCAACAGCAAAACCATTCTCTATAAAAAAACCATTGCTATAAGTATGAAGAAAAGAACACACTTATTTAAAAAAAAAAAAAACTAAAAACGTTAACTTTCTCCTTTTCTTTAATTAGCTCTTACACATAATAATTAATAAATAATATAATTTCATTTTTTTTCATCATTACCCATTTATAATGAGAGATTTGCTTGTGTTGGGATAACTTTACGGCAATTAAAAAAAAATTGGCTTTAAACAGAATGAAATAAAAACATTTCTACAAACTAACAAATATTTTAAATAAATACTCTAAGCAACTTACAACAGGCCAGTTCCTTTTAATGTAGTTTTTGAAAGCAATTGCTGCAGCCACTCTGATGGTCATATCTACACTCTCTTTGTCTATCAGGTGAAGCAGCAAAATGGCATAGTTTTGGTTCACCTCCACACTTTCCAGAAACTTTTCCGCTGTAAACATGATTATAAGTAAAATACATAATGAATATATTAAATACTAGTATGTCAGAGCCTTTGATCAGCGCGGTGTACCGCTAGCAGATGAGGATGACCAAGTTATACATACCATACACCCCAACGGTCAGTGGGTCATGTTAGGGGACTATTTAGTCACTAGCCTTGAAGCTTATCTCACACAGATGCTGCGTAAGTCATCTGTTAAGATGTAGATGCTTATGATGATGAAGGATGGTACTTTAGTTATCTTTAGGCAGAAGACTAGGATGTTTGGCAATGAACAAATCTAAGAAAACTCCAATAATGTTTCTTGTGTACAATCTCAAGTAGAGACAGTACAAACTAGGAGAATTATTGCAAAAGTCATCATGTAAATATTAATTTAGGTTATAAAATAAATCTATCTATATAAATAAAAATGAATTGTTGTTCGTTAGTCTGATTAAAACTCGAGAACGGCTGGGCCGATTGAGCTGATTTTGGTTTTAAAATGTTTGTCGTAGTCCAGGGAAGGTTTAAAAGGTGAGAAAATATGGAAGAAAGGCGTTACGAAGTTGGCCGGGTCAGCTAGTTAGAAATAAAAATGCAAACAGTTTACATTTCCGAAATTGTAGTGAACATTATTAAATCTATAGCTAAACATATTTTCAACAAATAAAGAAAACAGCTAAAAAGGACAAAGAATATACAAAAAGTCAGCGAAATAAAAAAAACATACCCGGTCGGCGAACATTTGGATCAGGATTCAATGTTTGCTGTAAATAATTCGCTAATGTAGCCAAGTTTTCATCGGTCACTTCCATTTTAAGAATTAGTCAAAAGAAACTGGTTTATTATTGTATTTTACGTGTTTTATTGGAAATTTTTAGAACAGCAGTCCAGCAACGGACAGGAGGACATAAACTTTTTTTTTTTTTTCCTTTATTGGCAATCGGCCGAGAGGCCATTTGTGCCATTTTCAAGTATCATCTAATAAGCAACTGACGGCAGAATAATAAAAAGAAACAAAGAGAAAGATAAATAAAAAACTTAAAAAATAAAATTTTATTACATATTTATGATTTAATGTCGTTACCGTGGATAAATGAAGCTAGAGCATAAAAGGAGTAAGAATTATCAAAACAGAGAAGTGGGAAGAGAAATTTGGAAACGGATGAGATGAGAAAAAAAAGGAAGTGACTCCGCTGCCGGTACCGGCAACGACGAAAAATTGGAACGGTTGCCGGAAGTTACTGTCAGTTTCAATTTTTGACATTTTTGACAGCTGACATGAGTTGATTTTGTGTTCTTATCGGGGTCTGTGCTTTGATGCGTTTGTGATTATCTAAGATTGAATTTGCGAATATTCCTAAATCACTATCGGAAATGAATTACTTACATTCGACTTTGATTTTCAGATAAAACTAGTTGTCACATCGAGCTATAGTTAAAACTAGCTATAGTTAAAACTCCTCCCCCGCGGAGATTATATCGGGGCAGAAACTGTAGGTTAGGTTAGGTTAGAACTGCGACCCCCAACGCACGAGCCGAGCGAGCGAAGCGAGCGTGCCGCGGCAGCGGCCGGCGATGTGCCAGAAACGACTGTGGTTGCGTTAAGCGGTTGTCGCAGTTCCACTCGGTTAGGTTAGGTTGTTTTGTAGGTTTCATATATTTCCGGCACCCGTCCCCGCTGCCGGTTCCGGCAGCGGAGGCGCAGCCAAAAAAAAACAGAATGATCATATAAAGGACAGACAAAAATCTTTTTTAAGGCATTTGATAAATGAATGATGAATAGAAAATGGCAACTCTGATCATACAGCCCACTGTTACATGAAAATGAGTTTTCTATCTTCTCTCAGGTTTAGGTTTGTTACAATTTATCGCTTTGAATCACTGACATAAAGTGTATGGACTGGCAGTCCTCTACACGGTGAATTTTTGTTCGTTTTAAAGCCGAAGCGAGTCGATTCGCCTTAAGTAGGACTATCGATTACCGAAGTTTAAAAGAAATCTAATGACATAAAAAAATAAAGTTTTAAAAAAATATCGACATTAACTCGAAAATATGAGAACCAGTAGTAACGCATTTTTCGTCAGCCGAATCGAACTAAAGTGCATAGGCACCGACAAAGTGCCGCCGCAAGAAGCGGCATTGATTATGATCCTAAGCCCGTTAAAGTATGAAGGGAAAATTGGAATCTACGATACCTACTCTGGAGGAGGGGTCAACGACTCGCGGCCGTCACTCTCGCTCGCTCGCTCACTCGCGTGTCATGACGTAGGAGCAGAGCGGCCCTACTAATGTTTTCTCGATTTTACGAAAATTAATTTATCACTTTTAATTTTCTTAATTTTACAGTTTTTTTAGATTTTGTTTTCTGAAATCGATAGTACTTTTTAAGGCGAATCATCTCGCTTTGGCTTAAAAACGAACAAAAATTCACCGTGTATAAATTACAGCATTTCTCTTTAGGACGCATTGAAAGTGACAAATTGAACGGAACTTGACGCAGTAAATTGTAAACAAATTGAAATATATTAAAATTTTGTTAAAATTTTAAAGACTAAGTGAATTTTTGTATAAAGTTTTATTAATATTCAATTTTGTGACCATGAGAATATGCTTGGTTTGTAAATATAAACAGAAAAAAGGAGATAATCGGTCAATGTACAGGGACAACGGCACATCATGCTATCCAAAACTGTCAAATTTCTTCAATCGATTTTCAATTTTATTTCCAAGCATTAGAGTTTACTATCCATTGGGGAAATCTGACAGTTTGTGGTAACCTGATGTGCTGTTGACTGTACAAGTATGTTTTTTTACAAACTGTTTTATTGAAAAATGTTGTTTTAAAACGTCTTAATTCTACTTTAAATGATTAGAAATTGTCGGGAAGACATTCCTCTTTTTCAAAGTATATATATAGTTATGTTAAAATGACTATAAAAGATAAAATTTTCGCATTTTCAATTTCGCTTGATTCGCCTGCTTTATTTCGCTAGTGCTTCCAAAGACAGTCGATAAAAACAATGTCGATAGAAACATGTTATAGGTACTCGTATATTAGTGTAAAATATTACTTAATGTTTCGTACAATGGCAAACAAAACCGTTTTTATTTTGTTGAGTACCGATAATTACTTTTTTAGGGTTATGTAGCAGACTACAAAGTTATAGTTTCGCCACATCCGTCTACTCGCAATTTTCTAAGAGACCCTTGATACTACAAAACTGCAATCACACCTTAGTACCTAAGCTTTTCAAGATAACAAGTAATGTTTGATTAATTTGCGCGTCGCTCGACACGCTCTTGAATGATTTTAGATAAATATTTAAGAGTTTACTAATCTTCATAAGAACAGTAAGACAGAATACCTAACCAACCAAATCTCTTACAACAGATTTCCAACCGACGAAGTTTTTTTAAAAAAAATGGCTTTAAAATATGAATGTTTCGAAGAATTGGACATCAAAGAAAAGCCACGAAATATGTTCGAAACATTTTGACCCTAAATGTTTTATAGGAAGTAGGAAATTGTTAAAATTTGGTAGTGTTCCTACAATATTTGAAGAAAATGTTCAAGGTACAGTTCGTTCATTTCACGAATGCGCATGAGGTATTCTTTAAGTGAAAGCGTTAGAGTTGAAATTGTTGGATTCGCGCGCACTCGTGACGTGCATCAACTTTAAAGGTTATACATAAGGGTTACTAGAAACATGTCACGATCCCCGCTAAGGAATGGTAGTAGGCTTTATGAACCAATTAATAATATTTCAAAACCGAAAAAAAGAGTACCAGTTTTGAAAAATTACATACTTTAACTTTTTATAAAGTAACACAGCTTTAAATATTACTGTTTTTGAAACTAACGCATTTATTTGTTTTATTTTTCATGATTGAAGCTAACTGCCTACCCCGCTGGGAAATATAGTTTGTCGACTAATCGACTTTTGGCCTCACTACGTCGAGTTCGGTTTTCTGCCGCTGCCGCCTACAGCGCCAAAATGGCGAAAATCAAATGGTCTCGTTTTTGATTTGACAACAGCCAGTCTAGTGGTATTTAACTTATTTTTTCTATGTCTATGCTTTGAATTTAACTTATTTTTTCTATGTCTATGCTTTGAGTACATCATCGACTGGTTGTTATAAATAATAGGTTTTATTATTCAAACATTGTAAAAAATATAAAAGGCACTGGCAGACTGCCATCCAGTGGCAGTATATCTTAAAGTAAACTTTTGTTTGTGGTACATTTTAGAAATTAAAAAAAAAGCAAAAATAATGTTGCCATTTTAGAACTAACCATTCTAAATCTATCAGATTTTTATCTCATAATATCTCTCAATGTACAGACAGCAGCACGTCAGATTACCCATTTGCACTTCGATAGCCGTCACTATTTCAAGGTCAATATGTATAGCCTATGCTTTGGTACATCATCGACTGATTGTTATAAACAATAGGTTTTGTTATTCAAACATTGTAAAAAATATATATAAAAGGCACTGGCAGACTGCCATCCAGTGGCAGTATATCTTAAAGTAAACTTTTGCTTGGGGTACATTTTGGAAATTTAAAAAAAAAACAGAAATAATGTTGCCAGTTTAGAACTCACCATTCTAAATCTAAATCTATCAGATTTTTATCTCATAATATCTCTCAATGTACAGACAGCAGCACGTCAGATTACTCATTTGCACTTCGATAGCCGTCACTATTACGAGCGCTATAATGGCGACTTCAAGGTCAATATATATAGCCTGACGTGCTGTTGTGTGTACAATGTATAATAATAATGTTTATATTGTCTAACTAAATAGTATATCAAATTGAAAGGTTTCGTTACCTATTTTAGCAATTTTTGCACTTTTTTAAAATATTTTGAAATGTTTAACTTAAATAGTTCGATGAATGACTTTGTCCGGTGCAACTACTGACAGACAAAACAGTAGCAAAGTTTAGTGGCTAACTTCATGCGAAATTCAAAAAGGGAAGGGGAGTTTGGCTGACGGGGACATTCGTTGCCTGGCAGTTGAGGAGACTAATCGTGTCCTTTGAAAGTGTAGTTTACGGAAGTGTCCGTTAAAATAGTGAGATCTAAAATATAATTAAATTGTACATTACCATGAAGTGGAAAAAAGAGGACTGGTGTTTCCTTTGGATTGATGCACGTTTTACAAAATATTAAGCAAATAGAAAAGTGGAAGACTGGAGCTTGTACTAGGTTAAACCTGTATCCTGTATACATAACTAGAGCCGTTTATTGATTTCATAACAGGTATAGCTTGGACGGGTGCCAGAGCCGCCAGATAGGACGAGTGCCGAAGCCGTCAATTAAGTGGAACGGTTCCGGAGTCGGCAAAGAAATTGTAAGGAATCAGTGGGGTTCCTTCGTTTACGAAATAATAGAAGTTCCAACGTTCACAGGAGTTTATTGCGTTCCACAAACAAATGATACACATTAACTTTATACGGTAATATCACCAAAAATGTCTCAGCCGGTAATTTCGCGTGGTCACGGTTGCAAGCGGAGCAGAAAGTAAAAGTGGACGGATGTCCTGCCAACCTAATACACCCAACATTCAACCAATCACCGGTTGCTTCTGCCAACATAAGTGTTGCAGGAAATCTAAGTGTTTGGAGACCGGCGAATTGGCCAAACGTCGGGTGCTGTAGGCAAAGGCAATCGCCACAAAATAATTAGTTCGGCAATGTTTGCATCTGACAGACGATACAAGTAACTGCAAGAACCGCTTAACGCAACCTCAGCCGTTTCTGGCACTTCGCCGGCCGCTACCACGGCACGCTCGCTTCGCTCGCACGGCTCGTGAGCTGGGAGTCGCAGGTCCAACCTAACTCACTTACTTATCGCACACACATTGCCATCGCTACGGTTGCAATACTCGCAAATCCAATCCAAGATAAACTGATACTGATAAACAATACTCGCATCAATACTTCCAAGATAATCTGCAACGCATCAAAGCAAAGACCCGGAAAAGAACTTGAAATCAACACATCAAAAAATAACAACTGACAGCAACTTTCGGCAATCGTTCCAGTTTTTCGTCATTGTCAAAAGCAATAATTTCTAAAAAAAATAATTCAACTTAAAATAAGAAAGAAACGTAACTCTAAACTCAATACTCAGTATTATGTATAGCATCCACAGGTTTTACGTATAGGTGTTATTACAAATTCATATAGTATTCAACATAGACCTTGTTCTAGGGCACTGAAATTAAGAGATATAAGTTAATTCTAGTCACTTAAACTAGTGAGATACATGAGTGGGTGTATATGTGTGAGAGAAAGGGATTATATACAGAATATTTTAAAATTTTATCTATTTTAAAATTTAATACTTTATTTTGATATGCTTCATTTTCCAATAAACAACAATGGTAACAGCGTAAAACACGAAAATCAGCAATTTAAATCGCATTCTGCCAGCAGCGCGACGCAGGGGAACCATACGCATAGCGCCAAAGTAGATGAATAACGAAAACTCCTTAATTTATGGCTAGATTCCACCGTCAAGTATTTGCCAAACTGTATGTTGAGTGTATATTCTTAAGCAAGTGTGTGACTGTGTGGGTTCTAATGTCAATTAAACTTATAGTGTTAAGAATTCACCAATTAGGTATCATTTTAAATTATTTTCAATTACGTAGTAACATTTTAAATTTAATAGTAGTTTTATTACGTAATTATATTTTTATTTCTCTTTCATTCATATTTACTATGGAAGATTTGTATAAGAGTTTGTTTTGTTAAATCATTTTTAGTGGATACTTGTAAGACATGCCTTTACTTATTTAGAGTGTGGAAGGCTGAGCCAAAAAGTATGAATAAACGATTAGTTTATACAAAGTTCAGAAATAAGGTTAATAAATTGGTGAACGAAGCGAGAAACAAATTTAGACGGTCAGAAATAAACAAGTGTAAGGGGGATTTTAGAAAAATTTGGGCAAATATTAATTCATGGCTGGGACGAAACAAAACTAAGTTGGACGATGTTATTTTGAGACATTTGGGTAAGACAGAAAGTGTATATAAGATTTGTACAAATTTTAGTAAAACATTTACGCAGGAAATACGGGGTATCAAGCATGTATGTAATGTTAAGTTCTTGAACCGGGACAAGTATGTAAAACAGTGTGATGTGAGTTTTAGATACAAAAAAGTACAATCTTTAGACATAGAAAAAATAATTAATTATATGTCCTGTGAGAAATCACCAGGCATAGATGGAATCAGAGTGAAGGATCTAAAGTATGTAAAAAAGGAATTAAGTCCCTTAATCGCTAAATTAATGAATATGTGTTTAAATAAAGGTTTATATCCTGACCAGTTAAAAAGTGCAATAATACGACCAATTTACAAGTCTGGTAGCCACTTGGAGTACGCCAACTATAGGCCGATAGCTATTTTATCTGTAGTAGACAAAATAATTGAAAAAATCTTAGTCGGTCAAATCAGCAAATTTCTTGAATCCCATAGCGTGTTGTCTGATGCACAGCACGGTTTCAGGAAAGGGCGCAGCACGGTTTCCGCTTTGTCATCCTTCTCGGATCATATTAACGAATGTCTGGACTCTGGCAAACAGCTGATAGCACTTTTTATAGATTATAAAAAGGCTTTCGACACCCTGGATCATGACATGTTGTTACAGGCGATGGATGAAAGTGGAATACGCGGTCCCATCAACAACTGGTTCAGAAACTACTTAACCAACCGAAAAATACGTACTGTTATTGATGGAGTGGTTGGTGAAGAGGCTTTTGTTGATCTAGGGGTACCTACCGGATCGGTGTTTGGACCAGTTGGATACGTAATACATGTCAACAGTGTGACAAATGTTGTAAGAAAATGTCGAGTGTATATGTATGCAGATGACATGTGTTTGGTGTATGCTTCTAAGGATATCTCAGAGATACAGACAAACATACAAGAAGACTTCGAAAATATTACAAAATGGGCACACGATAATGGCATCATATTAAACTTATCAAAAACAAAATGCATGCATATACACTCACCATACAACCAATGTGCTAAATCTATAAAAAAGGAGGATATTTTTGTAATAGGCCATACTTACGAATGTTTGCATAATAGTAAGCGGAACTGTAACTGTGACAAATTAGAGTTTGTTGATAAATTCAAATATTTAGGCCTGACCATTGATAAATACTTTAATTGGAAAACCCATGTAACTGATGTTTGTAACAAGCTGAGATCTGCGCTAGGGAAGTTTTATCAGCTGAACAGAGTACTGAATAAAAAAACTTTAAAAGTAGTTTACTATGCCCTGGTTGACTCACTGATAAGCTACGGACTTGTGATATATGGCCGAACATTTAAGACATACTTAATGGATATTAAGAATTTACAACTAAGATTAATTAAATTTTTAATCAGCAAAAAGGTTAAATATAGTTGCCGAAGCGACTATAATAAACTATTTCAGATATGTCAAATTTTACCTGTAGACTTGAAAGTCAAGTACCTAGTTGGCTTAGAGTATTATTTCAAAGATGAACATTAAAATAAAATTATAAATAAATATAAAACTAGAAGTGTCAGGGAGGGAAAACTAGTTATACCAAAAATGAAAAATTATTATGGAGAAAGAATGTCAAAGTATCTAGTACCAAAAATATTTAATAAAATTCACCTATTACGTCAGATACCTAAAGTAAGTAGTATAAGTATTCTTAAGTCAAAACTGAGGGACTCTTTGCTCGATGGCAAGATGATGGACGTGACGTCATCACAATTACATTCAAGCGGATAAATAAGTAAATAGCACACGCCTCGTGTTGCCGTCGAGCGGCGGGTCCACTGGTAATTTAATTAGTTGTACGAGTAGTTAGTTATTATTTTTATCATTTTCAAAATTAGTTATAATTATTTCAGAGTTAAAGTCAAAAGTTGCTTTATTTCATAAAATGTGCAGAATGTTACTTAAAATAAGTCAAAATGTTTATGGTAGGTTTTCATAACGCATAAAAAGAGCGCGTCTCGCCATCAAACTGTTTAGTTTGGCGAGTAACTAAGACAAAACAAACTGTAACTTACCGTTGTACGAATAAATTAAAAAAAAAAAAAAAACTTGGAATGTTTTCTTGTGTATTAGGATTTTGTGTTCCATGAATTGGGTCTTACAACTGTGTAGTGCGTTAATATTAATCTAAGATCCGGCCGCAGAATCGTTACGCTCATCGAGTTTTTGCACTACTGTCAAAAATGCCATGTAGGTGACAATGCACTCTGCAATTTTGAGTTACTATTTCAGTTAAAAATACAATTACATGTGTTATAACATCTGCAAAGTGGAAATTGTGTAACAGTGCACTTGTGATAGTGTTATTTTAACTTACATTCTATTAAAACAATGAGAAATACTTTAGTGTTCCTGTCCCAACTGTAATGAGCAAATTATATACTATTTATGTATGATTTATTATATTCGTTTATATGTATTATATATGTTAGTATATATATTATTTTAATTTCATGATATATAAGTATTAATAATATAAGCCCTTCTCTTATTTGGGATTTTCTTACGTTGTGCGCAAGTCTCTCTTCCCGTCTCGTACACTATTTCTCACCAATTAGGTTGGCTGGAAGAGATCTCTTCTAGAGATAAGCTCGCCTTTGTACACTATTTTTTATGTGAAATTTTTCTACTGTGTTTGTGCAATAAAGAATATATATATAAGGTCCTAATTTATTAGTCACTTTCCTTTTAACACGTTATTGTGTAGGTCAAAATATATCATTTGAGTCAAAAAACAAAAGCATAATATTAAATTTAAAAGGTCTTGAAAAATTTTGTTATGATATTTTTTCATTACTATGTTGAATAAACCCAACCATTCAAACGTAAATAATAATGGCAGTAGTAGAGCGGGCGAGCGGGGAGTGGACAGCTATAATCGAAAGAGAACCATTCCTTTATCTTTAAATGGAAAATTCATTTTTTATTTTTTTTACAAAATTTAATTTTCAGATAATTAATTTTTATGTTGTTTTTTGGAATACTATCAACCTATACAATAACGCCTTAGAAGGTAAGTGACTAATAAATTAGGACCTTATATATATGGTCCTAATTTATTAGTCACTTTCCTTTTAACACGTTATTGTGTAGGTCAAAATATATCATTTGAGTCAAAAAACAAAAGCATAATATTAAATTTAAAAGGTCTTGAAAAATTTTGTTATGATATTTTTTCATTACTATGTTGAATAAACCCATCCATTCAAACGTAAATAATAATGGCAGTAGTAGAGCGGGCGAGCGGGGAGTGGACGGCTATAATCGAAAGAGAACCAGTCCTTTATCTTTAAATGGAAAATTCATTTTTTATTTTTTTTACAAAATTTAATTTTCAGATAATTAATTTTTATGTTGTTTTTTGGAATACTATCAACCTATACAATAACGCCTTAGAAGGTAAGTGACTAATAAATTAGGACCTTATATATAATTTTTTTTCGTCTACCTTCAAGTAAAAAAAAACGAGTGAGCTGGATGAAGAGGATAATCCTCCTGAAATTGAAGAGTATGTAAGTCAACTAACCACAGGCGATATCCAAAGGATCATATATGGATCCCCAGCTCAATCTATACAGAGTAATAAGGAAACTAACCTAGAAATCAGCGGGGTAGTTTAAGACAATGCAAATACAATTAAAACTAAAAGAGTTAGGCAAGTTTTTTACTCAAGTAAAGATGCAGATAGTTTCACTGTGGTGGCAAGTAGGAAGAGACAGAATTTACGTCGTTTTCCATCACACGAGAACGGAAATATAGTCCAAACTAGCAATGAAAATTACCCCACTCATGAAGTTGCCGTTGGGTAATTTTCAACAACAGTAGGTACATTTTTGTCTAATTTTTGTGGAAATCTTTGTATGATCGAATTCTATATCAATAAATATTGCATATGTTAACCAATACAAAAAGCTTTTATAATTTGACAAAACAATTCAAATATCCTGTATACTTTATTACTTATTCAAGCCACAAAAATTGACAAGCCACAAAACCTGATATTAGGACACAAAAATTGATAGTAATGCCACAAAAATTGACGATTTCCACCAAAATTAGAGTTTAAGGTTACTATGAAAAAACAAAACAACATTCTCCACAAAATTTATTGTCTGGCAACTTTAAATCAAAAGAAGAGTGGAAAAAGCCTTTCCTCTTTTACTCCGACCCCTTTAAGAAACAAAAAAAATTTAAATGGAGGTCAAAATTAGGACTAAAAGCAATAATTAATAAAGAATCCTACTGTCTGACTTTAATAACAAGTGAAGACTTTAACTCAAATAACTTACTCAAATCTTCTTGAAGTCACAATAACATTTAGCAATAATTTTTCTTACTCTAACTATCTCACTTTATTAAATAGTCTATAGGTACTTAAAGTCTCAATAACTTTTAGCAATTTTCTTTCTTATTAATCTATTAACTGTCTCATTTTAATAATCAGTCTATACTTGAAGTCACAATAAGTTTTAGTAATAATCTTAGTTATAAATCTTCTAACTGTCTTACTTCAATGAACAGTCTGTACTTAAAGTCACAATAACTTCTAGTAATTTTCTTTCTTATTAATCTATTAACTGTCTCATTTTAATAATCAGTCTGTATTTAAAGTCACAATAACTTTTAGCAATTTTCTTTCTAATTAATCTAATAACTGTCTCATTTTTTTAATCAGTCTATACTTGAAGTCACAATAACTTAGCGATCACCTTAATTATAAATCTTCTGACTGTCTCACTTTAATAATCAAAAATTTTCTCTTCTTTTCCTTTCTACGACTCTTTTTCTTTCTTATTTAGTTTCTCGGTCTAATTTACTTATTTTCTTTGGACTCCTGAAACATTAATTTCTTTACTTGTGTATTAACTTAACAGAAAGACATAAAAAGCAGTCATTCTGCAGATTTGTATTTATTAGCTAGGTACAGCTACTAAATACTCCACCAGAGCACCAGTATGATGACGATTCTTACCTTCATCGTGAATTTAGGTCGTTTCGAAAGTAACTTAATATTAAGTTCTAATTTTTGTGTTCTCATTGCAATTTTGCTGGATAAAAAAAACCACAAAACCACAAAAATTGACCCACAAAAATTGAAATTATGTAAACAAAAACAAATTCAACAAAAACTACAATAAATACAACAAATGAAATCTAATAGGTCTTTATGTATAGGTACCACAACTCTGTATTTTGAAAAACGAATAATATAGATATTATTAAAGAGAGTATACATAATGAGACCACAAAAATTGATTTTTTTTTGTCCGATAATATTTTTAGGTGTTACTTACATTTTTGGCGGGAAATCGCAGCAACTTCACACACTTTTTTATTCACATAGCTTTGGTTCCCGACTGACTCAAGCGATTGACATTAGTGTTGTGCTTTAGTGTTCAATAGTTTAGCTCGGAGGAGTCTTTTCATCAAAACCACAAAAATTGTATGTTTTGCTGGGACACATATGTTTTATGCCATATCAAATTAACTGTGACACTAATTACAAAAAACAAAATGATATTGTCAAACTATGACTATATTGATTGAAATGAAACTATAAATTAAATTGATCTGAGAAAAATGTTTAAAATAGAAGCCGAAACATTAAATAAAACAGATTGGGGACAGGCCAGCAAAATTGAAAATACGGTTTAAATGATTATTTTATATTATTAAATAAATCTTTTTTGCTAATTTAAACTTGTCTTCACAAAATAGAAATTATCTATTTTATGTAGAAAAAATATCTGATTGATATCTTTCAAAGACAACACGATTTTCAGTAAAGACACTCAAAAATGCTGTTTTGGAAATTGACCCCGTTACATCAAAAGAAATCTTGCCTAAACAACTGGGTCTTGCCAAGCTCTTGAAGACAAAGGGTATTCTGGACATCCTAAGAATTACATATAAAAACCCATATAAGGTTCTTATTCGCTTTAAAACTAGTAATGCTGCGGAGGCTTTCATGAATAATGATGATAAAAAGTAAAGGCTGGAGTTACAGGAAAACAGATGAGGTGGTATACTCATATGGTGTGGTGAGAAATATTGATCTTGAGCTGAATGATGAAGAGGTAATGGATATTCTGGAATGTGAAACTGAGATCTTAGCAGTGAAAAGATTGCTAAAAAAAATGGGGAAAAAGTGAGACCATCCGTCTGGCATTTAAAGGATCCACTCTCCCGCCATATGTTAGAGCATATGGCTGCAGTATGAGAGTAGAACCGTACATGTTCCCTGTTACTCAGTGTTCCAAATGTTGGAAATATGGACACATTAAAAATTTCTGCCCAGCAAAAGTACAAATATGTCCAAAGTGTGGGGAAGGACACGAAAACTGCAGCACCAACAAATATAAATGTGTCAACTGCAAAGGGGAACATATGGCTATATTTAAGAGTTTGTGCCCCGCTTTTCAGAGAGAAAAGATTTTACGAGTATTTAGAATAACTGTACATACAAAGTCGCCTTGAATATTATTAAAGCAGAAAGAGAGAATCTTGAAGGCAGGAATAAAGAAATAAATGATGAAGTGACTAATGTAGAACCAACCTTACAAATTTTAACGGCGTTACCGTCTGATAAGAGGAATAAAAAGAGTAACACTGAAATTCTTAGTGGGAGAGCCAAGTAACCCCGCATAGAGGAAGAAGTGATGCAAACTGAAGTAACTATCCAAAACCAGAATAATTCAAGTAATTTATGCAGAACAACGAAATCAAGAAAGAAAAGAACATCTAATAAACAATGAAGGGGAGAAAATTCTGAAAATGATTGCAGAGAATTTGAAAATATGCAAGAAACTGATGAAACTGAAAGTGATATAAGCGATTCTGATCTAGATGAAGATATTAGAAAAGGAAAGAAAAGATCCCTTATTACGTAGATTAGACTTTGATGTCAAAATCAGAATGACTATTTCCTTCGTTGCCGTAGCTATTAAGAAGATTGCAGAGAAGTATATAAATATGGAAATGTTGGCAGGCTTATTCGATAAGATTTTTTATGGATAATACACACCAAAATAACAACAAAGAGAACACATTAAATATATTTCAGTGGAATGCAAATAGTTTAGTACCGAGATTGCGAAATCTAGAGCTTTTGATGCATCAGTACAAAGTTCATCTGGCCTTCATTAGTGAAACTTGGCTATCCAAATGTGACTAGCTTAGAAATTATTACTTCGTCAGAGATGATCGAGGACGATTACGGAGGGATCTGTATCTTAGCACATAAGTCCATCAAAATAACAGAGAGGGTTATCAATATAGGCAATCCAAATATGCAATTACAAGTCTTCAACATTCTTAATGTGCCAGGTCTGAAAAATGTAATATCCTTGTATTGTCCACCAACAACACGCCCTAGCCAACGAGAATGGGCGTAAATATTTGAACTATACAACTCAGAGACAATTATAGTTGGGGACTTCAATGCGCACCACATATTATGGTCGACTAAAACAGATACAAAGGGAGAACGCATCTACCAAGCAATGTTTGAGAATGATTTTATATGTCTTAATGATGGCAGCCCAACTAGAATAAAACTTGTAAATGGTGTTCTACAGAAAACCTCACCAGATGTATCATTTGCGTCCGCGGATATTGCCATTAAATTTTCTTGGTGCACGACCAACGAACAGCTGGGCAGTGAACATATTGTAATCAAAATGAAGTTCGGCTTTGAAAGATCTGGCGTACATGTCAAAAAGAGGAACTTTAAAGAAGCACGTTGGAACGATTACAGAAATCAATTAGAAGAGGCCTTTAATAAAAAAAAATCAGAGACAATGTTCAAGACTGTTTCCACGAGTTTATTCACGCTATTCAGTCTGTGACGGACCTCACAAAACCAAGGCTTAAATTCAGCCAGGAACCCACCTCGGTCTTTAAACCCAAACCCTACTGAAACAGTGAAGACGTCTTGCATTAGCAAATCTAAGACGAAACCCTACGCCTGATAATTACGGAAAACTACAAGAAAAAGTCACTAAAGCAGATCCTCTAATTAAAATGGCATGGTTTAAAGGGTGGACGGAGTTTTGTCCAAGCATTGATCATGAGGTATCTCCACCTGATATGTAGCGTCGGATGAGATGGATGAAGGGAGGAGGTCCAAAAAGTGCTACAGTAGACCCCAAGAAAGCAGATTGACGCCTGACACTGTTGGAGAACCACCACCGATCCTCACTGACAAGCAATCTTCAGTTTTAGAAAAGAATGTTACCTTGGCAGAACTTTTAAATTGTCTGACTGAAACGTAAAGACACATCGCCGGGTGCGGACAATATCTCGTACTCTATGTTACATAAGCTACCACTTATTGGCAAAAACATTCTGGTTAAGCTGTACAATTTGATACTAAGTGGTGTGGTCCCTAATCAATGGAGAGATGTGTTGATTGTGCCTATACCTAAGCCAGTGTCTAATCCCAACTTGCCTTTATCTTTGAGACCTATCTCACTGATGTCGTGTCCGTGTAAAGTCTTTCACCTTATTATTTTAAAAATAATGGAGTGGTATGTAGAAAACAGAAACCTTCTTCCTTCATCAACGATCGGATTTAGGCGATCCAAATCGTGTATGGACAATCTTATTTGATTAGTTACTAATATTCATCTAGGTTTCACGATAAACAAACCAACCGTGGCATGCTTTGTGGATATTAATAATGCCTACAATAATGTAAATGTTTCACCTTTGGTTGCGATTTTGGAAAGAATTGGTATTGGTTAATTTGTAGCTACCTGTGGAACTTTTTAAATAGTAGACAATACAAAATGAACATTAACAATAAAAGTATTTGAGATACACAAACAGAGGTTTAGCTCAAGGAGATCCAATGTCACCTTTACTGTTCAACATCGCAACAATGAATATAAGCCCAAACATGTCGGTTAATGTTGCACAATATGCGGATGATTTTGTCCTTTATAAGATTGTTCAAGATGGGCACATTGATATGAACGCAAGGGATATCAATGAAGATGTGACCATATTAACTGATTTGCTGGGCAACATAGTGTACGCGGTCTATTTCCTTGATAACTCAGTAATGGACGACGAAGTCGTGGCAGGCCGCGTACACTTTGATTTTCTGAGGAGACTCCTGTGGTTACTATTCCAGCAGGTCGGGGTCTACGTGGAAATGAAACACGCCAAATACTGATTTCACACACAGAGGGCGAGAGGAGGACTCTAAATACTCTTGAGATCTTCTTTCCTTATTTTTCCGCGTATCTCACTGTATTGTCGCTTGTGACTTTACTTAGACTGTGTTAAAATCCCGATTTGCTCTGCTTTTATATGATTCCGAACCCTCCTCTGTCCCTTTCTAACATTTTTATTCTATTTTTCTAGATAAACTTTCCAGAACATTCAATTGTTTTGTTTATACATCTGTCTTTTTTTCTCACACACAATAGTGCGCAACTATCTCGCTCGCACTCACATATTTTTCCGGAATATTCGACTTTGCGTAGTAACAAATAAAGATTCGCGAATGTTCTACCTGTTTCCCTATTCGTTAAGGCGAATACACTTCTTAAGGGGAATATTAAATGTTCTTTTTCATACTTAATACGTAATTTATATTTTAAAATATTCTAAATAAGCTACAAACACTGTGTTTTTACTATTTATGCCCTAGATCATTGACGTAATACCTAACTAACGAGTAAAACTACGTAATAATTATATATGCATTACATTTTTCTTCATGTCGTCGTGCACACATAGGTTTAAGTCTTTCCGAAAGTAAGAGTAACATGGTAGTTTTTAATAGATCTAGGAAAAAAAATGATATCCAAGTAGTTATTAATGGCAGCGCTCTTAGGACATTGAAAAAGGCTAAATATTTAGGACTCTGGTTGGACTTATCACTGAGGTGGAGTGCCCATATAAATGAAACATGCGAAAAATGCTACAAACATTTAAATATCCTTAAAGTCCTGGCAGGAAGTTCATGGGGTGTTCATCCAAAACATTTACCGCGTTTATATATATCTCTTATACGAAGTAGACTTGACTACGCTAGCTTCTTATATAAGAACTCTGCAAAGTCTCATCTTTATAACTTAATTTAGTTCAAAATAGAGCATTAAGAATATGTGGGAGCTTTATTTGTAGCACCCCGATTCATGTCATGGAGAGTGAGCTAAGCCTTCCACCTCTATCTGTTCGTAGGCTGTGGCTTCGTAGCAGATATTGGCTGAAGAGTGGCTCACTCTCCAACAATGAGAACATAGTTTTGATTGATAAACTATCACAGATACAACACACAAATTACTGGAGAAATAAGACATAACCTCTGTCAGTTGAAATCCATAATAATTTTAAAGATAATGAGCTGTATATGAGTCGCGGTATGGAGATGTTCCTTTCGAATATAATGGTTAACTTATATTGATATTGGCAGTTGTGTTCTGATACATATTAATGACTTGTCGTCACCTAAACGAAGTTATGATGTTCAAAATCTTAAAGTTATGACATTTAATTATATAGAAGCAACATATTTCGGCTACTACAAGTTGTATACCGATGGCTCGAAGAGCGAGCCGGGAGTTGGAGCTGCATTTTTCGACCCACAGAGTGTAACAACACAAAAAGTTAAATTAACTCGTATTCAATTATGAGGGCTGAGTTAGTCGCTATAAATGAAGCTCTTTTGCATATACAAACTTTACCTGAATTCTCAAGAGGAAAGTTTATTATATTGATGGACACGAGGAGTGCTCTCCAACATCTATCCAAATGTATCACTGGTGCCCGTGGAGTGCCAATCGCGTACGATGTCCTCTAGTCCCTTTACAATCTACAGTTACGTAACACCCGTATTGCTTTGCAATGGATACCTTCACATGTAAGGCTTTGGAGGAACGACAAAGTCGATCGATTGGCAAACGAGGCAGCTTGTGATGGTAGGATTGTGTCTTGCAAACCATATGCCACAGAAATATTTAAATTAGCTAAGTCGTGGTGTACTGATAAGTGGTGTAATTATTACACAGAAACATCAGCCACCAAGGGACTGTGATATGGAACAATACAGAGATCTCCGAACATAGTCCCTTAGTTTGACGATGTCAACCTGTCAAGACAGAGTGAGATAGCTGCATTTCGGTTGCGTTCAGGTCACATACCACTAAATAAATATTAACACATGATTGGCAAAAAACCATCACCACACCACTATGTGCGGATTGTCACCTGTGTTGAGGATCTTTTGCACTTTTTTGTGGAATGTGACCGAAATCGCAGTGTCAGACAGAGAATGTTTGGGTATAGCTTACATGGAGCACAGATTAATTGTATCTTGGTGGATCCTCTGTCTGACAGTGCGGTGCTGCTGTACAGGTTTCTGTCAATTTGTTTTAAAAAACGCGTTTGAATTTATTTGAATTGTAGAATAAATGATTTAGCTAAAATTGTATTTTCTAGTTAATATATGTAAGGAGTGATACCATGAGGCTGGCAACTTTTTTTTGCTAAGAAATAAAAGAGATATACATTTTTACAATCTCACTACGCTAATCTAACACTTGTACAGAATTATGGGAATTTTTCTTTTGCCAAGCCTTCAGCTAAAAAAAACCATTTACATATCAATTTCTTTTTATGAAAACCATTTGATGTTTTTTTTTCGTTCCCATATAAAATTAAAATGGTAAGGGAATAACAGCTTTGGATTCCGTAGAGGAGCGGTGTAGCGAAGTGAAAAGTATAGAAATTATTATTATTTTTCAACGAAAAAAGGGATTTCTTAATACAAAAAAAAAATAAGAATATTTTTTTTTATACGTAGCCTATTGATAAGTATTTTTATGATACCTGTATTTTAATTCTGGCGAAGTTTGATATTGATGACTCCATTCCTAGTATAAAATTGTTAAATTAAGTAGCCCTTTTGGTCTCCCTGACTTAAAATTAGGCGATTTTAGGTTACTTTACAGAAAAAAAATTAGGCCATTTTAGGCTACTTTGCGCCAAATTTTTGGCGACTTGGACCCAAAAAGACTTGGCAACACTGATGTGAGGTGAGAACGCCATCTAGGCCAGAAAATAATTATAAAAAAAAAAAAGTGAGAACGCCAACGCCAAACAGTGTTGCCAACTTAGTGCTTTCGGCACTAGATCTAGTGCTTTTTTTCATGTATTAGTCCCTAAAATTCGATTTTAGTTCCTAGTGCCCAATCTAGTGCTTTTTAAGAACTTAGTGCTAAATACAATAGGTATCTATCTTATAAAATTACTTGTATATTCATTTATTTAAAAAAATGCGTTTTAGTGTGTACCCGATTTCTACAATTTTCATAAACAAATGTTGGGATGTGGTGTGAGCATGATAGCTTTATGTGATTATAGTTAAGAGTAACAAAGATGTCCGTACTACGGTTTCTTTTCTAGGGGAAATCCCTTAAACCTAAGGAATTCATGTTTTTTCTATTCTTTTGTCTCGGTCAAACTAATAAATTTTAAAATGAGAGAGAAGAATTAAGATTGCAGGGCGGGGCGGGCAGAATATTTGTGACAATATCGGGATAATTTCTTGTATTGTGTGAATAACTGAATTATAAAAATTATAGCAATCGAAACCGGGTCCATCAACTTCACAATCTAGCTAGTGTTACAGCCACTGCAATCAACTCCGACAGCAGCCATGACGACTCGGAATTAGATTTCATTGAATAATTCTTTTTTAATGTTTTTTTTTTTACGTTTAGCGCCCTTTTTGACACTAAATACAGAAACTAGTGCTTTATCGCTGTTGATTTAGTGCCTTTTTGAAAATTGGGTTGGCAACACTGACGCCAAATCGCCATATTTTATTTATTTAGGAATCCAAGAGGGCGAACTTGTCTTACCTTAAAAGGACAGAGCCATACATGCACAAGAATAGAATAGAATAGAATAGAATCATTGAGTCAAATAAAATAAAAGTCGACACTGCTCTAGCGGTTGAATAAATATTTTTATTCAATATCAAATCTTTGTGATTGAAGGTAAGGGTCGGAATAGGGGCAGCCCACGGGACTTAGCAAATTTACGAAATTTTAGGTAAGTTAATGTTATACCTAATAAAATAAAACTGCCTTCAAGCAGATTTGCATCATGCGTAACCTCTGTCTAGGAACTGGCTCGTCTAGAGCTAGAGTAAAGTATTCACAGGACTTTGAAGCTACTCTGCTGCCCCAAGCGAAATGTAAGTACCTATCTCTATTTAGACAAATTTTACAAGTGAGAAAAAAACGGATTTGCGTCGCTAAAGGGGCATCCCAACGGACAGAAAATTATCGAGTATTTAACTGTTTCTTTTGCGACACTAACTCTACACAATTTTTTCTTTAGAAGTAATTTTCATTAGTTTTCTCGTTCACTGCGTTCACACGTTCACTGCGTAATGCCTCTACACAGCAGATGCATCAAATCAAATCAATAATGCTTTATTTTTACAGAGCATACAAAGGCCCCAGTGCTTCTTGAAAACGTCATAAAAATACATTAGCAAAATCAATATAAATCATTGAGCAAAATAGTGAATTAGGTACATAAGCATTTTTGACTTTGCGCCTATTCGCAAAGGTCTTCCTCAGGAGAAGAATAGGCAAGAAACTCCGAGGGTCGCTCTTTTTAAGTCAATCATATAAATTTTCTTACTTCTAATTTTAATTGACTTAGTATCTGAATAACTCTGGAGCTGAGCAATTTATTCCCACGGTTGCTTGTATAACAGATAATCAGAAATTCTATAATAGCCCTTTTTACAAAGTTTTTGTTTAGTTATTGTCTTAAATTTTTCTACAGGTAGGTTTGAATACACATGGGAATCTTATTGTAGAAGCGTATACTTTGACTCATAAAAGAGTTTGTTACTTTGTGCAGACGACTGTCTAGTAAATCCAAGTTATGTTTGCTTCTAGTGTTTACATTGTGCCTATCATAATTTTTCTTGAACAAATGTAAATTTTTCTTTACATATAAAAGATAATTAAATATATAATAATAATAATAAAGCTTTATTCATTCCACATGCATTATCTAACATAACATTACATTGCATTTAAATTAAATCAATTCATATCATTAAAACAGCAAAGTTAATAGATTAAATTAAATTAGAGCTGTAGTTTATGTAATATATAAATATATTTTATTATTATTTCATTTTTTATTGTTAGCCACTACCCGCTCTGCTTTATATTTTTTTGATTATTTTCCTACCCAAAGGTTGCCTGGAAGAGATTGCTACCTTAGCAATAAGGCCGCCTTTTTGTACATTTCTGTTTTCTGTCCTTGTCTGTTATTGTATTGTTTTTGTGTCACGGTGTGCAATAAAGTATATGTCTATGTCTAAATTCAAATCAAATTAGTGTTCTTTTATTTAGATCCTTCATCATCTGTGGACCCCTTTCGGGTAAAAGCCTCCTCCAAGTTATTCCACTCATCTCTATCTTTAGCAGCCTACATCCATTGCTGGCCTGCTACTCGCTATCTCGTCTGCCCATCTAGCATATGGTCGGCTTCGACTTTTGGCGCCTTGTGGTTTCAGCCATGGGGTTGCTCTCTGTGTCCTTCTATCGTCGGTGTACCTGGCCACGTGACCTGCCCATTTCCATTTCCTTTGTAGAGCAAAAGTTAGTGCATCGGTTACTTTGGTTTTTTTCCCTTATTGTTGTGTTTCTCACTCTGTCTTAATTTTATGTTTAGGCAGCTTCTTTTCATACTCCTTTGGGTATAGTCCGAGATCTACTGGATGGCTCCCATACTGACCCTTAAAATTTTTCATTAAGCTATGAGCTTCAACCCATTTGTTCTTCGAGTAATTCTAAGCATTTCTAGTCCGGACCACAAAAAAAATTATGGCGCTGGCGAGGGTGGGGGGGGGGAGTACAAAGGTGCCGGCCGCCCCCCTTCTTTTAAAAAAAATCTATACGTTTCCAGGTTGCTACTGTTGCAAGTTTGGTATCATTTTCGTATAAAATGAGGACGTAGAATTCATTTCTGATATTTATTTTAATCGTTTTAGTAGAAATTATTCAAATAAACCGTAAAAAAGTGAAAAGTTTTTCATAATTTTTTTGCTTTAATAGCTAGTAACTTTTAAATACAAGAAGAAAAAAACAAACAAAAAATACCCAAGTAAAGCTCATTTCATGCAGATTCTAAAATTATAAATTTTAAGAACCTCTATTAACAAAAAGTTGGTAAAAAAATCTGTAACCTCAGAGTGGTGGCGACTCGCGCTAGCAGACGGTCTACCTACCTTACAAATTCGTCTGAAATAATCAGCGTCGATAATTATTATTATCGATTCCGTTGTAGGATAAAGCAAAGGTGACCTGGCTGTCAGCTGAATGGCTGGATTCCAAGCCACACTTCTGAATGTCCTGTTCTTCAAGTGCAGACTAATTGATCACTGTTTCGCCATCAGAGCTTCCGAAAGTTCTATAAAACCTTTTTATACATGATATTGTTAATTCATGTCAGTGGGTTAAAACATTTAACTTTATCAGGAACGTATGGTTGATGAGATACCTACTTTTAGAAGAAAAAATAATACGATTTTTGCAACCTGCACCCAGTAAGTTCCAGGCACACACTACGATATCTGTTAAATTTAATAAATAAGCGGTCCAAATACCTACCTTCTTCCATACTATAGCCGCACGAAGAAGGACTTGAAAGATTTTAGCTTGGGTATAAGGTCAGGCCCCAGTCATGGACACCTTGGTACTTTGCCGAGGTCCTTCTGACCCGCTATGTATGTGCTGTAGAAGTATACATTGAAGGTATGTTTTCTCCCTCTTCGTAAATAGATATTTTCTACTTTTATTCGCTCCGGAACCGTGGTCCCACTGCAATGTCCTACTGATGGGACAAAACTTTTTCGTGGTCGCACCAAACACTGTAATGGTCGCTACTTTCTTGAAAGGAGATAATAAAATTAAAGTTGATTCCAGCATTTATTTTATCGCAAAACTTCTAAATAGTGGCCAACTGAAATTTTGCCGTGAATTAGCTGCATTTGCATATCTTTTATTTCCTCGTCTTTTTCTATTTCGATTTTTCTTCGTTTTTGTAATGTTTTATTATGAATTTTTATTTTTTGGATAGTAATGTTTTGTTGGAGCATTTCAAGGAGTTTTGCCAACGACACGTTGTTTTTGTTTATGGACTTGTTTAAATAAAGAATGCCAGTTTCCATAATGTTATTTGTCCTGGTCTGTCTTGGTAAACACACGATTCATTTATAAAATTTTTATTTTTCATCCATGTTTTCTTTACGTGTGCCATGAAAATATTTAATTTTTCATTTTCTTTGTTTAAAATCCGCGATTGGATATATTTCCATCCATTGCGAATTTTGTCAATAGGAACAAGCGGTAACACTGCACATAAACCAACTATACGTCTGTGAAGCTTGTGTTTGATGCCCAACGATGCCCAATTCTTCCATTAGTATTCCGCAAAAATGTTTTGTTTAAACATTAAATGACAATTTCGAAAAAAAGTTCAAGTCATAGATTCCTAATTCAAGTGCATGCCAGATTTAAAAAAGAGTTCTTATCAAATAAGTATACTTTAAAATCAAGTGTCCTCTTTTATATAGGATAATAATACTACTTTAAAATGCAAAAAATAAAAACGTAGCATTTAATGTGCTACGCCTACTGACCTGTTTGAAGTCGGTGTGAAGGCGGATGTACGTAAGCCTATTAAACTTATTTGGCTAGGCACCGACTTCAAACAGATGAGAAGGCACGTAGCATATAAATGCAAAATTTTGATTTTTTTACTTTCTGAAGTCGGTTGAATTTTTTTATAAACTTTTTTTATTCATTTTTCTATTTGTAGTGTAAATAATAGAAAGTATACGTGAGAAATAATTAAGTACAATGATAAAGTCGAACATAGAACTTCCTCCTTTTTTGAAGTCGGTTAATAATGTGGGTAATACTTACCACGTGGTGTTCCTTCAATTCAGGGTAACAAAACGGTCAAGTGTGAGTTTGGTGGGACTACGAAAAAGTTTTGTCCTACCAGTGGGACATTGCAGTGGGACCACGGTTCCGGAGCGCTTTTATTTACTATAGTGCAAGGGTTTAAGCTGACAAATTAAATCTTGGAGTAATTCTCACTTCTCCCGCTACATATTAGATGTAAGTACCTTCTACTAATCACCCCATTTCAGTTCACTGCTAAGTTTAGGCCTCTCCCGAATCACATCCCTTAACCAGTGTCGGCCTGCGATTCTGATGATGTAATTTTTCCCCCATTGGGTGCTGATCTGCTTACTGTTCTACGTCAATTTCTAAGTTACCACTCAGTTACGGTGCACATTCCCTTTTGCGATCGGCCATGTCTTTGCACCGTAGGCCAAGACGGGCAAGACGCTTTGGTTAAACACATTGAACTTCAGGCATTGAGGTAGTGAGCTTCCGAATACGTCGTCTAATTTATTAAATGCAGCTCATCTCAGCTGTATATAGCGATTGATCTCTTTGGTTTGAGAGCATGGGTCAAAAGATAAACTATGTGCAAGATCTGCAACCTTCTTTAAGACCTATTGCCTATACCTTTAGGGTAAATTACACCCTGTGGGTTGATTAGTCATTATCTTAGTATTTTATATGTTCAATCTTAGGCCGACCTTCAGAGATGCGTCTCTACTACATACTCTGGAGACTATACTACCTACACAATCCGAATTTGAATAAAATTTGGTTTGACTAACCGGTGTACAATTGTATTAATACATTTGTGAATTAAACTATCAATTTATGCCAATTTGCCATCTACCTTATATCTTAAATCATTAAGTCCATGAAACTGAACAACTATCCCAAGGAACATAGGTCAAAATACGAAAAAAAGTTTTTGAGTTCCCATACAAACTTCATCAGACGGCCGGTTTGGTCGAGTGGTAGTGACGCTGCATCTTGATCGGCGGATCCTGGGTTCGATCCCCAGTTGGGGCAAACATTTGTGTAAAAAGCAGATGTTTGTTCTCGGGTCTTGGCTGTTTGTGTTTGTCTTTATGTGTGTTCCAAGGGATCCACGACACAAGGGAAAACCTTAGTGTGGGCCTTTGAGTGTTTAGCGTCTTCAAAATTCTTGTAGAAACTGCAAGTGTATTAATAAAAATCGTTTGAAATACTTTTATCTTTTTACAATGAGATTTTGAACCTGTTATCAGCGGTACATGGTATTTGTATGTATACTGGGTGAAAAAGAACCTCCTAGCTATATTCAAAATCCTGAACCAGTATCACTCAAAGAACACATTAATGAAAAAAAAAATTTAAAAAAATATTTTTTCAATGGGAATAGTTCATTTTTTGCCGAAACGTAGACATTACTCCTACACCAGGCACGTGAGAGGTGCAGGTAGCGCTCGGGGGGTGCGCCCGAGTGGTGTTTACATTTAGGAAAAAAAAAAACTCCTGTCCCCCCCAAAAAAATAAATAAATAAATAAAAAACAAAAAAAAAGTGTTCAGTAAGTGATACTGGTTCAGGATTTTCAATAAAGCTAGGAGGTTCTTTTTCAACCTGTATTTCCTTTTATCCGGAGTGTCTTGTTTTAAACACCTCTCTTTTTTTTTGTTTTGTTGGAATATTAAACAATAAAATTCCACTGCTTAGCTCTATCTCCAAGTTGCCAAAATTATGAAAAGCAATCAAATCTGCTGAGGCATTTTCGTTTGACATTTTTTTTTAAATGGGTTCGCTGTTGACCACGATCTTGCTCAGGGCAAAGATTTCAATTTAAAGTCATCCAATATAAACATTTGTTTCAGTGACACACATAAAGCTCTGCTATTAGCATACAACAAGACTTGGAATTGGACCAGAAATCATATTTTCACCATGCCTTTATGTTCTGAATGTGGCTTAATTTTAAAAAATTATGAGTGTGTCAAGGTGAAGAAAGAAACAGGAAATACAGAAACAAGTAAGGTACGTACCTAGTCTCAAATTACTTATATTAACATAATGGTTTCTGTACGACATGAAAGAGAATATCAACGGTGAGAATTGTCAAGCTTCCATTTAAAGTTGGACATTTTTAAATCTATGATCTATAAATACTAACTATTAGATTCAGGACTGTACCAGCCAATCTAGCCGAATATCTGATTGGCTGCTCAGACTTGCTATCACACAGTACAGTCAATAAAAAAAAATACAAAATGTTTTATTTTTAAAAAACCCGTACATGAAAAATATTGATTGGAGTATTGACAAATAACATTTGTTTTACAGGAAAGAATACTATGTATGCGCTGTTTCAAGGCCTGGCAGGCATCTGTCCTACCGGAACCCGAGGTTGTAGTGCCACCGAGCCGTTCATCATTGATAGATCCATTGACACCAGATGTAACGATTAAGACTGAGGTAATTTATGTTGTAAAGAAACTATCCCGTCTTCATTATCCTGCTAGTGCAATCAATGCATCTACTCGACTACCAACTCGCCTATTCTTAGTACCGGCAAAAACTATCAGGCCTCTATATAACAAAAAAATATCATCACAAGATTACTAAAAATAAATAAAACATGCCTAAGTATGTCAAAATGTATCTACTTGAACATATAAGGGCTCTTAACTCGTTAGCGAAACTTTTCGGGGTGAGGGGTGATTTTCCTTATGAAACAGAATAACATTCGTCAAGAAACTTATTGCATGGTATGTGGGGAAGGCGAAAATGTTTTTAATTTTGTTCCTTGGGGTAAGTTGTTCAGTTTCGTAGGCTGACTGGCATCCTTAATTTTCACTAATTAATGTTAATTCGCCCAACAACACATTTTTTATTTTATTTAATAGGCACAAATAAAAAAGGAGCTTGACGAAGAGAAGCAAGAAATTGTGGAAAACGTTGAAGAAACATCAAGGAAAAGGACCAAAGTATCATACAAAGAAAACTCTGACGATGATAACAGATCTTCGGAGGACGATGATAAAAAAGTATCCGATCCTAAAAAAATTAATCAAAAAAAGAGTCATGGTGATGGATTAGATAGTACTAATGAAAGTGAATATGAAGAAGAATGGCTCGAGGAAACAGGTAATAATGAAGATTTACCTCCAGAGCAATCCGGAGAAAATTTAAGTTGTTTAGACAAATGTGATTGGTGTATGCATAATTTAAAGAAACTGCGGTACCGAAGATTACCTGAAAATTTGCCAGAAAGGACTGCCATTATGTTTAACAACTCTTACAGACGAGAGGTAATTATTCTGAAAGAAAGCTTTTCTCCGTTAATTTATACAGGATGCAACGGACAGCTTAGCAAATACTTAGATGGTGGAATATACCGATAACTACCATCGACTACAAGTTATTATTTCTTCCCGGAAACGTCAAGGAGTTTTCGTTATTTACTTTGCCGCTATGCAATGTTACGCGGAACCTCGACGCGCCGCTGTCAGAATGCGATGTAAATTGCTGATTTTTGTGTTTTACGCTGTTATCATTGTTTTTTATTGGAAAATTTAATGTATTAGATTCTTTTTTGCTCAAAAATGATTTAATGTTGAAGCAACAAACATTAAAAAAATAATTGAAAACTTTCTTGAGGAAATACTGGAATTATTCACAATAATGGTCTGAGTTCTGGGTTTCAGTTTTTGCTAAGCTGTCACTTACACCCTGTATATGAACTAACGCTATTCTTTCTCAAAGCTAAGGTTCTTATTTGGTATCTACAATCGACCACTATCCAGGATTTGGCAGGTCAAGTAAGTGGTCAAGTAATTGCAATTTTTATATAATCATCCTGTTTAAGCGCTCGTAGCCCAGTGGCTCTCGCTGACCTCAACCGATCAGTGAGGTAAAGCAACCTGATGGGTGACCAAAGTGGCAATTTATCACGAGCGTTTCCGTGCTTCTGAGGGCACGTTAAGCTGTTGGTCCCGGCTGTTGTCAATTGACGTCAGTCGTAAACCAAGTCAGAGGCCATTGTGCGGTTTGAAAACTCTGACATCAGGTTTAGTTCGCCACACACTTGACTATACCTACACGATAAGAAGAAGACCCTGTTAATAATCTTACCTAACCGATTGGATCTTGATCCCTGATGTAATAAACTACGTAAAAGTAACGTGTCACACATTTAGTATACCAAATAAGGTTTCTTCACGATATTTTCCCTAACCGTGAGATACTCTTATTATACTACAATAAATTTACGAACTCGGGAAAAGTTATTAATAAAAAACTAATATTGCTTTTGAATGTTATTGTTAAGTTCATTGACATTTTGTTGTTGTTATTATAACAAAAATATTGTAAGTAATAGTTGAATAAGCTTTCAATGCTATAACGTACCAGACAACGCCTTCAACGCTGAAATGGAAGCGGAATAAAAACTAAGAATGTGCCAGCTACCAACTCTTTCGAGGCATACTGTAGAAGTCAGGAAGTGGGACGCGTTGGTTTTGCTACATTGTGGGCGAAAGGCTGACATCCTACTACCACTTCTCATATTCCATCTAAATAGAATGAATATTAAATTTAATAGAATGAATATTAAATTTGGCGTCAAGGGATAAAACGCTTAAATCAACAATGATTGTAACAAATTGCCATTTTAAATGTAATCAAAGTTGTTTTTTTTCAGAGCTCACCCGAAAAATTGTGCGTGCAGTGTTTTGACAGAGCTCACAAATGGTCTAAGCACTGGTACAAAAGAACAAACGTTAGAACTACAAATGTTACACAAACTAAAGAAGTTAAAGAAACTAAAGAAGCTACAGAAACTAAAAAAGTTACAGAAACAAAAAAAGCTGCAGATACCCATTATTATACCCAAACGTATTGTGAATCTATCAGACTACCGGGGTACCAGAAAGCCAGTGGGCGTTCGAAAAAGTGTTTCGTCCCCAGCTGTCAAAACAAACTTGAAAGGAGACTTGTCGTGCCAAAATATTTACGAAAAGTACTATTGGAATTATATAAAGTATATGTATCTCAAGCAACGGTGTGCGAAGAACATATGAAGGAGTATTATCGTGATTGGAGTTTCTTGAAGAACGAGGATTTCAGTGAAGAATTTACAGCTTATGAGGTGGAAGGAATGTTAGACTTGTTAAGAATTGATATACTGAATGCTCCGGAATAGAAAGTACAATTTGTGATCGTTTATTTTTTGACTATTTTGAATTTACTTGACTTAGCCCCAGTCCACAGTCGCTTTGGTCGGGGTGGTTGGCTGGGGTCAGTTGGACCTAGGCGAAGAGAGTTCGGCTATAACGGTGGTGCACTTCTATGGAACACTCATTTAAGTTAATGTTCTTAAAAAGTGCAATATGGAGGACAATGAGATCTGTGCTCATGACTCCTAGAACAGCGAGTGGCTACACTAAGTTGGGCCCTTGGAATTTGGGTCGCCTGCCATAATAAAGCCTCCTAAATCCCAGAGGGCTTGAATATCGGTGGGTGTTAGAAACCTTGGATTAGGTATCCCTCGAGGCCATGGGGACAGATCAATCAAAACGAGAGCGATGAGCTGGTGGCCCGTCTTAAACGCTATTTCAACCAGTTTAGCAAGTTCCTATATGTTACAGACTTTGTTGAATGGAGCATTGATGCTCACGTCCAAAGGTTGCATTTTGGCAGTGTATATGTAAAGTTAATACCCTTTAACACAATTAGCTTTTGCCAGGTCTAAGGTCTTAATATGTAAACGAGGAGTAATCAAATGATCAAAGTAATGAGGAATAATGAGGTATCAAATCCGCTAAAAACTTTTTCATATTGTTTTTAGTAGGTACTCAGACCAGAGAAATATTGACAGGTTTCGTAAATTGTTATCTGGCAACACTGGAAATACTTTTTTTTCTTTGAAATTCGGAAGATAATTCTGTACCTCAGATGTATTGTAAACTGTGTCAAGCCACAAATAGTGAATTTTACTAATTAAGAATTTGTTTTATGTATTTTACATTTGATTTTTTATTGTTTTTAAGAAACATGGCTCATTTGCGGGGTTTTTATATTTAAAGGACTACTTTTTAATATGACACACAGTTAAAAATATTTTAGCGTGTACTTAACGTGCAGTGGTGGACTTGACACATTGTTTTCCAAAAATACTTTATTTAGCTATAAGCAAGATGGTCAAGTCCATAATTTATTAGCATCTAATCTTCGATCAACTATAAAAAACTAGATACACAGTCCCATACAAAATGAAATTTAAAAGTGTCCTTACTACAATACGTACTTAGATAGTTGTATACCACTTCATGTATTATGAAAAAGTTCTAAAGTGTCAAACATTTTAATCTAATTTAAACCTTAACGTAATATTATAAGGTCGAAAATAAAATCTGTTTAATTTGTAAAATACCACTTTTGGTTTTGAACAAAGGATAACGTAAGACATTTTTATGACACTGGCTGTCACGTAGAACATGGGAGGAGTGGAGTTGCCTTTGTTAATTTTAAAAATATTTTAGTTGGGTCGATTTCACATAAAAAAATCTTCGTACAAACTTTTTAACAAATTCAAAATGCTACGAAATGGTGTGGTTTTCTTTTTAACCCCTGATTGTGTTGTGTATTTATAGGAGCATCATAGCTCTTAAACGGATGATGTTAATGGTGCACTTTATTTTATTCGAAAGCTTCTTCTTGCGCTGGATTTCAGATATGATTTATCAATATTGGTTCAGCCGTTTACTTTTATGTTAGTTTTTACGGTTTTTTATTATTTAAAAAATCACATTCATTTCAAATTAACCGACGATTAATATACATTACAATTGATAATCACAGCCGCCGCCATTCTTCTTAATTATTGCTTATAAACATAATATTCTATGCTTATTTTTTATGAAATATGAAATAACTTATAAAAAAAGAAAAGAACTGTGTCTTTCCCGATTACGATTATATATGTTTTGCTTATTTAAAACTTAGTATAATTTTTTGAACAGAAATGACCTATCGAGATTTAGAGACGAAATTAGCTATGAAACTAAACAGATATTTAAGTACAAGAAATAATTTATTTAAAAAAAACAACCAACTCAAAAAAAACATTTGTCTTCTTCGCTGTCATCATCTTTGTCCTGAAGATGAAACATTTTTATTTTATTTTATTCAATACAAGAATCTCCAAATCAAAAGTGATAAAAAGGTACATACTATTTGAGGTGCAGCTGTTTTGTGTAACCTTTTGATTCCTTTTGTAGTGACATACGAGTCACTTTCTAAGCAAACGACACTACTTTGCGACGGCTAAAAAAAAATCTTCACATCTTTGACGTGCGACCACGGATGTCCACTGTCCACATCGCACAGGATCTCTAGGAAAACTAAAAATCCAATAAAACTTTATGTTTGTAAACGTCACGCACGTTAAAATTTTTTATTAATTCAATTTTATATGATTACATGTTTTGCCATAATACCTTTTATGTAGGTATAGAAAACAGAATTAATATATATACTCTTTACACTTAAATTTAATAACACAGATGAAAATAAAAAAAAAACAATAGAAAAAAAACAGCGTCTATTTGTTTTAGAACAGAGTCACTGCATAACCCGAACAAATGATGTTGTAATACAACGGTATGGATTTGTAAGTTCGGCTAGTGTCTATTCAATTTAAAGGGTTATACTCTCGCCGAATGTTACTAAATTAAACTAAAAAAAATGTTTTATAACCTTTTCTCGGCCAAATACCAAGATAATTTCAATTCACATATAATAATTACAAAACTACTTATTTAAACATGTCATTCCATACTCCTTTTAATGTTCTGGAGGTGTGATTTTTACAATTTTTCACTGCACACTGAGGCATGGTTACTTTCGGAACGAACGAATGCTACTAAACGAAAAGACAACCCAAAACGTCAAGTGGGTGATCATTTAGTGAGGAAACTTTTTTGTTGTGGATTGTGTATCTAGTTCTTTATAGTTGATCGAAACATCTAATTCAAAATTTCGGAAAAAATAATTCAAAATTTTGAAAAAAATAATGATATTTGTCGTATTTCAAACTATATACTATGTAAAAAGAGTAAAAGACTTCAAATGGACCTGTTTGTGTTTGCTATTTCTTCGGTCATCGCTGCTTTTACTTCTCGTATATATTCTTTAGATTATTTTGTTCAACCGAACTGGAACATTATTGGTCCACCTACACAGGTTCGTAGAAGACAGGCGTGGATTTTCCCACAGTAAAATGTCGCCACACATAAGACAAAGTGGTACAAAACTGACCATAAACACTGAAGACTCAGTTATTATATGCTAGGCTTTTGCTTGTAGCAGCTCTGAGATGACGCATCATCACACCCCCATATGCTAATTCATTTAAAAACGCCACTTTTACCATTTGTATCAGCCTTTTTGAGAATCTTTTTGGTCGTCAAGTCTAAAATTGCTTCTAACTTTATTTGCACTCCTGATTCTGTAACAGTTATATCTTCTTTTGGCGGATAACATTTTTTTTTCAACGAGATTGATATGATGGAAACCCCACGATATCTTTTTCATTCAGCGCTGACCTCAAAGTTAAATACTGCCATTTTGACAAATTTAATGCTGTAACAAGAGCCAGGGTCTCATCTTCAGAAACTGTTTTTTTATTAGATTTAAATAGAAAATCACTTACACTTAGTACTTTTTCTGGGTTTTTCGAAAGACGCTCAATCACTTTGTCAAAAAACTTTTTTTTCACTATCTTACAGCTTGCAGATAAGCGCATAAAATAATTCTTCTTCACTATGATCTAAAATAGACCCTGAACGTCTTTTTTTCTGTTTGTTAGACAAGTCCTGAAACGCTTATCTCGAAATCGGAGTGCTAGTACCACAATCTGCTGTGGTGGATGTGTTCTTGCGTCTCAGATGAAACTGTGTGTTCTTTTTCGATATCCATTTCTACATCACGATTGAATATTAGCAGTACTCCGCTGACTCCTTCCTTCTTGTTCCATGGTGATAATTCGTGCACATTCTTCAGTAGATAACGACATGTTGGTGCAACTGGACTATTTTGCTACGTAATTGTGCAAGATAATTCACATAACGTACTCTCGATTGTCCAATATGACTTGTTTCTGGGCTCGTCAAATCTGAAAAGCGTGATGTTCGTAAGCATACGAATGCTTCGTCGTAATCTTCAAGACACTTCCAACAGATTATGTTTTTAAAAAAGGGTCGAGCTTCAGGATAACATTTCCAATTGAATTTTGAAGTATCTTTTTCTGGAAAAAAAACCATTAGTTGTGCTGTGCTATTGAATATAATTTTCAAATAATATTTAATAATCGTAATCGAAAATAATCGTCAACTGGACTATTTTGCTACGTAAGTGTGCAAGATAATTCACATAACGTACTCTCGATTGTCCAATATGACTTGTTTCTGGGCTCGTCAAATATGAAAAGAGTGATGTTCGTATGCTTCGTCGTAATAATCGAGACACTCTCGACAGAATATGTTTTGGAGTAAGGGTCGAGCCTCTTGATAATATTTCCAATGGTCCAATATGACTTGTTTCTGGGCTCGTCAAATCTGAAAAGAGTGATGTTCGTATGCTTCGTCGTAATCTTCAAGACACTTCCAACAGATTATGTTTTAAAAAAGGGTCGAGCTTCAGGATAACATTTCCAATTGAATTTTGAAGTATCTTTTTCTGGAAAAAAAACATTAGTTGTGCTATTGAATATAAGTTTCAAATAATGTTTGGATTGGTTGTGAATCAAACCCGCAACCTCCGGAGCTGTAGGAAAGTAATCGTCAACTGGACTATTTTGCTACGTAAGTGTGCAAGATAATTCACATAACGTACTCTCGATTGTGCAATATGACTTGTTTCTGGGCTCGTCAAATCTGAAACGAGTGATGTTCGTACTCTTCGTCGTAATAATCGAGACACTTCCAACAGAATACGTATTTTGAGTAAGGGTCGAGCCTCTTGATAATATTCTCAATGGTCCAATATGACTTGTTTCTGGGCTCGTCAAATCTGAAAAGAGTGATGTTCGTATGCTTCGTCGTAATCTTCAAGACACTTCCAACAGATTATGTTTTTGAAAAAGGGTCGAGCTTTAGGATATCATTTCCAATTTAATTTTGAAGTATCTTTTTCTGGAAAAAAAAACATTAGTTGTGCTATTGAATATTATTTTCAAATTAATAATAATAAATAAATAAATAAACTCTACACACGCAAAGGCCCGCACTAAGGTTTTTCCTTGTGTCGTGGGTCCCTAGGAACACACATAAAGACAAACACAAACACCCATGACCCGAGAACAAACATCTATATTTGGATTGGTTGTGAATCAAACCCGCAACCTCCGGAGCAGTAGGAAAGTAATCGTCAACTTGACTATTTTGCTACGTAAGTGTGCAAGATAATTCACATAACGTACTCTCAATGTCCAATATGACTTGTTTCTGGGCTCGTCAAATCTGAAAAGAGTGATGTTCGTATGCTTCGTCGTAATCTTCAAGACCCTTCCAACAGATTATGTTTTTAAAAAAGGGTCGAGCTTCAGGATAACATTTCCAATTGAATTTTGAAGTATTTTTTTCTGAAAAAAAAAACATTAGTTGTGCTATTGAATATAATTTTCAAATAATATTTGGATTGGTTGTGAATCAAACCCGCAACCTCCGGAGCAGTAGGAAAGTAGTCGTCAACTGGACTATTTTGCTACGTAAGTGTGCAAGATAATTCACATAACGTACTCTCGATTGTCCAATATGACTTGTTTCTGGGCTCGTCAAATCTGAAAAGAGTGATGTTCGTATGCTTCGTCGTAATCTTCAAGACACTTCCAACAGATTATGTTTCTAAAAAAGGGTTGAGCTTCAGGATAACATTTCCAATTGAATTTTGAAGTTTCTTTTTCTGGAAAAAAGAAACATTAGTTGGGCTATTGAATATAATGTTCATATAATATTTGGATTGGTTGTGAATCAAACCCGCAACCTCCGGAGCAGTAGGAAAGTAATCGTCAACTGGACTATTTTGCTACGTAAGTGTGCAAGATAATTCACATAACGCACTCTCGATTGTCCAGTATGACTTGTTTCTGGGCTCGTCAAACCTGAAAAGAGTGATGTTCGTATGCTACGTCGTAATCTTCAAGACACTTCCAACAGATTATGTTTTTAAAAAAGGGTCGAGCTTCAGGATATCATTTCCAATTGAATTTTGAAGTATCTTTTTCTGGAAAAAAAAACATTAGTTGTGCTATTGAATATAATTTTCAAATAATGTTTGGATTGGTTGTGAATCAAACCCGCAACCTCCGGAGCAGTAGGAAAGAAATCGTCAACTGGACTATTTTGCTACGTAAGAGTGCAAGATAATTCACGTAACGTACTTTCGATTGTGCAATATGACTTGTTTCTGGGCTCGTCAGATCTGAAACGAGTGATGTTCGTATGCTTCGTCGTAATAATCGAGACACTTCCAACAGAATATGTTTTTGAGTAAGGGTCGAGCCTCTTGATAATATTCTCAATGGTCCAATATGACTTGTTTCTGGGCTCATCAAATCTGAAATTTTTGATTCTAGAAAATAAAATACATATAATATGTCATAAAGTTGGCCTGACAGATTCCCCTAAAAATCGAAAAAAAATCTAGGTATAGTACTTTTGCTTAAAATATCGAAAAAAGCTTCGTGTCATACAGTGGTGGCCATATAATTAAGAACGATTTAATGTTCTAGAAAATATTTATCTTAACCACATCATATCTAGTTATGTGTTCCATCTTACAAGTAACTAGCTATGCTATGAAATAGCCACATGAATAGAGCAAAAGGTGTTAGGAATATAAAATATAACCTCTACCATTTTTTTTATAAATTTAGTTTATTAAACACAGTAACAAAAAACAAATAGTAAATAATCTGGACAAATAATTAAGAACGATTTATAAAACTGCTTGAGAGTTTTTCCATAACAAACTTAGATAATTTAAATCACATTAAATGAAAGTGCGTAAGAAAAACAAACAATTTATAAAATTTTAAACTAAATTTAATAGCTGGTAGCATGACCACGGCTTTTAATTACGGCTTTACACCGGCGAGGCATTGACTCTATCAATTTTTGACATTTGGCAACAGAGATATCGTTCCATTCTTCTAAAAAAGCAGCAAATAACTCTCTTAAGTTGCCACATTGTCGAATTGAAACTTTTTTCTTGACATCACACCAAAGATGCTCTATTGGGTTGAGATCCGGGCTGTTAGCTGGCCAATCTAACACCGAAACTGATTGCGCCCTGAGAAATTCCTTAACGGTGCGTGCAGTATGCTTGGGATCATTGTCGTGCTGAAATGTCCAAATAACAGGAAGCACGTCTTCAGCATATGGTAACATTGTTTCTTCCAGTATATTTTTGTATTGATATTGATCCATGTTTCCCTCTATCAACTTAACAGGTCCAACCCCATGTCCAGAAAAACACCCCCAAATTTTCACATTTCCCCCACCATGCTTTAATGTCACTTTTGTGTACTTAGGGTCGAATGCTTTGTTCGGAGGGCGTCGTACGTATCGTTTACCATCCGAACATACCCTGTTTATTTTTGTCTCATCAGAAAAAAGTACATTTTTCCACTGACTTACTGTCCAGTTTTCATACTTTCTTGCGAATGCAAGCCGGGCTTGCCTATGGCACTGTTTCAACATAGGCACCTTCCTGGCTATCCTTCCGTGCAACTTTTCTTCTACCAAACGCCTTCGAATAGTACGTGCTGAGATTGCTAAAGGGTTGTTTTCACCAAAATATTCTTTTCTTAGGTCATTCGAGCCTTTAAAAGGGTTTTGTTTTGCCAAGCGAATGATATTTCGATCGTCTCGACAAGAGGACTTACGTTGTTTAGGTGCACGTATAACATTTGAAGTTGTTTGATAAGTAGCAAAATGCTTCACAGCGTGAAAAACCATAGTTTTGGAGCATTGAGATGGTCGGCTATCTTTTTATACGACCAATTCTTTTGACGAAGTTTTATTATCACTTCCCTTGTAGATTCATCACAACTTTTATTTTTTCCCATTGTTTTAATACAAAACAATCACTTTTAAAACTTTTATAGAATTAAATGGCGCCAAATTGATACAAACAGTGACCTACAACCATAGAGCCACGAAGTGTTCTCTATTTAAATTTGAATAAAAAATAAAATTTTCAGCGTTCTTAATTATGTGACCAGCCAGTAAGGAGTAATACTAGGTTCGGATCGAATGCATAAAGTTTATCTATTTAGTTTTTGGCTAATCATGTGTACCAACGAATTAACCATTAGTATGGCAAAGTTTTGTGATACCGAGAGAAATACAAAAAAATACATGGAACTAAATAAACTCAGTAGTTTGAAAAAATCTTCCCTTTAAATAAGCGTTCTTAATTATATGACCACCACTGTATATTGGACATTAAGTAGTCGGAGGAACATTTAGCATTGTCCTAAATATGAAACTGTATGTAGAGAAGTCTTCAGTTCATTGCTTCGGGTCATTGACTTCAACAATTACCTAAAATTTTCAGTTCTGCAGTAGCAGTCAATTCTGTTGTGGTAAAATTGACGTCAATCGATTTTTAAACCAATAACTAAATATTAACGTTACATTAAGAAATGAAATAAAAAGTAAAAAAAGCAGATTTTTACGTTTTATTAGGAAAACATTTTCAAATTAAAATTTTCAGTCAAAGGTGCGTGGAATTCCAGGAAGCAGTTTCGTTCTTTATTTATACGCAAGTGGCACTTGGAACACCATGTGTAAGTTTGTTTTCCACAACTATTATGACATCGCCGCCGGATTTCTGTCCAGCCCGGGAAGTGATGAGTACCATCTTCAGCTGCTTACCTCGATGTTCTCTTACTTTTCTTGGTAGGTGGAAGATCATCATTATTTTCATTGGCTGGACGACCCCGTCTAGTACGTGGTGTGAAGATCATTGACCATTTTTTTTAAGAACTTCGGTAATAGCCAATTTAAATTCTAACAATGGCATGTATGTTTTTGGATTAGATCTCCTCCACAACAGCCAAGAATTGACAGAAATCAAATCCACCATGTGGAAAAATACTCTTCGAAGTACCATTTCTTCGATCTTACTGTACTGTTGTAGTATGCCAAGCATTTAGTCTAATATATCGACGCCACCCATATGTTGGTTGTATAACTGTACGGCTTTTGGACAAGTCATCTCATCATAGCGCTTTTGACGGCGATTGTAACGTCTCACAGTGGATGAAGGTTTTGCTCCGACGTATGTGGAGCATAAATTTACAATTGTATTTTGTAACCAGTAGACTACCGCCACTTAGTTTCTTGAATCTCTGTGTGCTGTTCATTATGTGTGCTTCGTCCATTTCGCGTTATTTCTTTCTTCGTTGGTATCTTAGCATCAGATAAACCGTTTGGGCGCACTGTTTCGAGGGGTATTGTTCCTCTATTATGCATGAGCTCTAGACTAGTTAACCAATTGTCAAAAATAATCCTGTTGTTTAAATGATCTGGCATATAATCAGTGAGTCTCACCTCAACATTACTACTCGTTCCCAAGTTTGGTCTTTCGGTTGGAATCACATCGCTTCGTTTGCCTGCATAAAGGTCGAAATCGTATGAGAAACCAGATACATCACTTAAAACATGCCCTTTTTATCCCCATTTATGGGGTTTTCTTGGATTATATTGCTTTAAGCTACTTTTTCTTTATGAATATTTTTTCCTTTTGGACCTAATACGGTTTGGGGCTTTTGGACGGTTGTTGTAGGCGTCATCTCAACTAAATACTCTTGTTTCATCAGAAAAACAAGGATTTCTACTATACAGGGTGTCCCAGAATTAGGCCGTCACGCTGACACCGTAGGTAGATGGACTTAAGGCGCATCACATAAGCTTAACATGCCCATAGAAAAGTGTCATGAGCATTGAGTATGAACAGTTTTATTTATTTTTGAAAAAAATACCACTTTTTGATGATTTTGGTATCAGTGAGCTTTTAAAAAACTATTTATTTAAAAGAAAAATACGTTTACGGCTTGGCCGATATTTATTTATGATGTGGCGAACATTATTTAGTAGATGATTAAAGACAAACACCGACAAATTTATTGTCAAAGTCAACTTTTATTCTCTCAAAAAAACAATAACTCGACTTTGAGCAGCTACCACGAAAAAAAAAATACATGGAACTTAATGAACAAATACTTTTAAAAAATACCTTATGCTATGCCAAATCCAGAATGGTATTACGTGTATTGCAAAAACAACAAATTCGAGGTATTAGACATCGAAGTCCTACCTAAGTCGAATTATTAAAAAAACCTAGGAAGTCCATTCAGTTGACAAAATCGAGTAGTTAAGAGAAGTGGTCTAGTAGGGTGTCTCTTTTTTAGCCTGACTAAGTAATAGGGAGTGAAAAAGATAAAAACTAAGTCTCTGTTCGAACCAAAATGGCGTCTAATGGACATAAACAAGACAGATATTAGAATGGTACCAGATTAGACACCGGTTTGGTGGGAACGATGGAGACGTTGAGGGATAATAAAAAACGGTTCATTATGAACGCATTTTATTATTTTTACAACAAGTGCTCAAATTGTCTTCCCCTTACTCTAATGCACAAGTGACATCTTCTGATAAAATTACGGCCTAATCTCCTCATGCTCATCGACGAGATTTCTTGAGCAGCTTCGAATACTCTTTGTCGTAATTCAGCCTCGGACCTTATTGGTTTTGAATAAACTTTATCTTTTAAACATCCCCAGTAAAAAAAATCCAAGGGATTTAAATCTGGGGAACGGGGCGGCCATAAGATTAGCCCCAGACGCCCAATCCAGCGGTTAGGAAATACTTCATTGAGGTGCTCGCGTACAGGTCGGGCGTAGTGTGCGGGGCAGCCGTCATTCTGTAGCCACATTCTCTCCCTCAGTTCTTCAGAATACGTCTCCAGCCCTTCTAGTAAATTAGGTAAATCATTTTGCAGGAAATTCAAATAACTTTGTCCGTTCAGGACAGCTGGCAGCTCGAAAGGCCCTACGATTTGGCCATTGAGTATGCCTGTCCACAAATTAATTTTGAATTGGTGTTGCGAACGATCTTCTCGTTTTTCATGAGGGTTTGAGAGCTGCCAGCTGTGGAGATTGTGTAAATTCAAATAGCCATCTCTTTTGCAGGCTGATTCGTCGCTCCATAAGACGTCATTGAAGAAATTAGGGTTTTCTCTCCATTTCGCAATCATTTGGCGACAAAATACGATGCGTCGTTCATAATCGGCGGTAAGAAGCGTTTGGACTCGTTGAATATGGTACGGGTGGTATCTGTTGCGTTTCAAAATTCGGTGAGCTGACGATTTCGAAATACCTGTGCGCCTTTCAATGATTCGCACTGAGGTACCTGGCTCCTGGCGAACTTCATCCAGTACTACGTCATCGTCTACAGTGCGGGGTCTTCCAGCACCTGTAGCTCTGATTCCTGGTACTCGACCCTCGCGATAAGCATTTACCACTCTTAAAATAATTTCGTATGTTGTCGGCGTACCATTGGGATATCGTTCAGCATACAATCTCGCAGCCAACCGGGCATTGTAGGTCACATTACCATGAGTCGAAACGTGCCTCGTTTCACCATAAATTAGGTGCATGTCTGCATACTCGTTATGACCGTAACGATTGTTGTCATTCGGCATCGTGTCCGTTTCACAGAAATTCAAATTCACAAGCAAATCAAAGTCCGGTTGAGCACTGAGTCGTCGTTTCCGTTACAAAAGTAGTCCAAATCACAAGCAAATCAGAGTCCGGTAGGAATGCTTTAAATCGTCAAAACCACAAGCAAAACAGTAGCGGCGCGGCGCAGAGAATACGAGTGTAGCACGAAACGCAAGGTAACGAACTGGTTTACATTACTACCTGGTGGGTCGTGTCAGTCTGATATCAGCTATCTCCATCCCTTTCTGTTTAAAACAATTCTGTATCTGTTTCACAATGTGCTTTTGCGCTGCCCGCGTTTCTTTTGTATAGGGACGCAATTCCAGGAAAAAAACCGCGTGACGTCAACTTCCCCTTTAAGCTTTTTTCTCTCTCTGACGTATTGTGTAAAGAATCAAAGGGCTATTGTTGCAATTGTTATACCATTCTGGATTTGGCATAGCACTTGTTGTAAAAAATAATAAAATGCGTTCATAATGAACCGTTTTTATTATCCTTCAACGTCTCCATTGTTCCCAGCAAACCGGTGTCTAATCTGGTACCATTCTAATAATATCTGTCTTGTTTATGTCCATTAGATGCCATTTTGGTTCGAACAGCGACTTAGTTTTTATCTTTTTCACTCCCTATTACTTAGTCAGGCTAAAAAAGAGACACCCTACTAGACCACTTCTCTTAACTACTCGGAATTTGCTTCGACCGACGTTTTGTTTCTTCACAGTGATAAGAACTTTACTTATTTTGGTACGAGTATCAACGATTTTCGATTCCTTTTTTAATAACTAGAAAAAAAGGGATGGTCTTTTTGGTGTTTTGGCATTCATTCGTCGGTGCCAGCCTTCTACAGCGTTAGTTGTCTGAAATTTTTCTCCGTAGCAAGATAACTGTTCAGTGGCAATTCATCATCTGTAGTGATTTCATTTATTGATTAAAAGCCCTTTTAGATATCAATGTCTTGGGCAAAAGTGCTAGTAGCGTCCATATTTGTTTTCCTTAATTCCTTCTGTCTATTTTTTCTGTAAGTTTTTTCTTTGGATTCCATTTGGCTTCCTAGCATTTCATGACAGCTGTTTGGTCACATCAAGTAACGTGCCCCTACTCTTCCGTGACTTACAGTAGCACTATTCTGTCCCATAGGGATTTTCTGACAGCTCAGAATTTTATTTCACAAAAGTTTCAATAGATGGCGGTGTTGCATGAATGTCGAGATAATTTTAATGAAATATAATTCAGGAGTGATAAATATAAATCAAAATTTTGTTTATCAAGCAGATCTTGACCTTTTATATGTTGCTCAAATTATTAGTGTAGTGCCACCAAGTTATCTGTAGAACGGCAAATGGTATTCGGCAAATGTAAAAAAATGGTATTCGATTTCAAGATTCGAAATGATTGAAGATCTGGTCTTGCGCGATTCATTGATTATTGTGAATTCATTGTAGTGAGCTCGCAGAATAAGTTGTTAAATACGTTCGTAGGCGTGCAAATAGCACTTAAATAAGCATTGCTAAACTCTGTAAATCGAGGAAGTGTAGGATAGTGAAATAAAGGTTGTAACGGATGTGCAGATTTTGATTATAACCGTATACAGAAGAAGAATCAAGTCTTTTAATTAAACGCCCCCAAGAAACACCGTTACAGTACTTACCAAATTATTCATTTTTTAACTGCCCCTTTTCCGACACGCCGACCAGTGATGTTCGTATGCTTCGTCGTAATAATCGAGACACTTCCAACAGAATATGTTTTTGAGTAATGGTCGAGCCTCTTGATAATATTCCCAATGGTCCAATATGACTTGTTTCTGGGCTCGTCAAATCTGAAAAGAGTGATGTTCGTATGCTTCGTCGTAATCTTCAAGACACTGTCAACAGATTATGTTTTTAAAAAAGGGTCGAGCTTCAAGATATCATTTCCAATTTAATTTTGAAGTATCTTTTTCTGGAAAAAAACATAAGTTGTGCTATTGAATATAATTTTCAAATAATGTTTGGATTGGTTGTGAATCAAACCCGCAACCTCCGGAGCAGTAGGAAAGAAATCGTCAACTGGACTATTTTGCTACGTAAGTGTGCAAGATAATTCACATAACGTACTCTCGATTGTCCAATATGACTTGTTTCTGGGCTCGTCAAATCAGAAAAGAGTGATGTTCGTACGCTTCGTCGTAATAATCGAGACACTTCCAACATAATGTTTTTGAGTAAGGGTCGAGCCTCTTGATAATATTCCCAATGGTCCAATATGACTTGTTTCTGGGCTCATCAAATCTGAAAAGAGTGATGTTTGTATGCTTCGTAGTAATCTTCAAGACACTTCCAACAGATTATGTTTTAAAAAATGGGTCGAGCTTCAGGATAACATTTCCAGATGAATTTTGAAGTATCTATTTCTGGAAAAAAAATTTGTGCTATTGAATATAATTTTCAAATAATGTTTGGATTGGTTGTGAATCAAACCCGCAACCTCCGGAGCAGTAGGAAAGTAATCGTCAACTGGACTATTTTGCTACGTAAGTGTGCAAGATAATTCACATAACGTACTCTCGGTGTGCAATATGACTTGTTTCTGGGCTCGTCAAATCTAAAACGAGTGATTTTTGTACGCTTCGTCGTAATAATCGAGACACTTCCAACAGAATACGTTTTTGAGTAAGGCTCGAGCCTCTTAATAATAATCCCAATGGTCCAATATGACTTGTTTCTGGGCTCGTCAAATCTGAAAAGAGTGATGTTCGTATGCTTCTTCGTAATCTTCAAGACACTTCCAACAGATTATGTTTTTAAAAAAGGGTCGAGCTTCAGGATATCATTTCCAATTGAATTTTGAAGTATCTTTTTCTGGAAAAAAACATTAGTTGTGCTATTGAATATAATTTTCAAATAATGTTTGGATTGGTTGTGAATCAAACCCGCAACCTCCGGAGCAGTAGGAAAGAAATCGTCAACTGGACTATTTTGCTACGTAAGTGTGCAAGATAATTTACATAACGTACTCTCGATTGTCCGATATGACTTGTTTCTGGGCTCGTCAAATCAGAAAACAGTGATGTTCGTACGCTTCGTCGTAATAATCGAGACACTTCCAACAGAATATGTTTTTGAGTAAGGGTCGAGCCTCTTGATAATATTCCCAATGGTCCAATATGACTTGTTTCTGGGCTCGTCAAATCTGAAAAGAGTGATATTCGTATGGTTCGTCGTAATCTTCAAGACACTTCCAATAGATTATGTTTTCAAAAAAGGGTCGAGCTTTAGGATATCATTTCCAATTGAATTTTGAAGTATCTTTTTCTGGAAGAAAAAAAACATAAGTTGTGCTATTGAATATAATTTTCAAATAATGTTTGGATTGGTTGTGAATCAAACCCGCAACCTCCGGAGCAGTAGGAAAGTAATCGTCAACTGGACTATTTTGCTACGTAAGTGTGCAAGATAATTCACATAACGTACTCTCGATTGTCCAATATGACTTGTTTCTGGGCTCGTCAAATCAGAAAAGAGTGATGTTCGTACGCTTCGTCGTAATAATCGAGACACTTCCAACAGAATGTGTTTTTGAGTAAGGGTCGAGCCTCTTGATAATATTCCCAATGGTCCAATATGACTTGTTTCTGGGCTCGTCAAATCTGAAAAGAGTGATGTTCGTATGCTTCGTCGTAATCTTCAAGACATTGTCAACAGATTGTTTTTAAAAAAGGGTCGAGCTTCAAGATATCATTTCCAATTTAATTTTGAAGTATCTTTTTCTGGAAAAAAACATAAGTTGTGATATTGAATATAATTTTCAAATAATGTTTGGATTGGTTGTGAATCAAACCCGCAACCTCCGGAGCAGTAGGAAAGAAATCGTCAACTGGACTATTTTGCTACGTAAGTGTGCAAGATAATTCACATAACGTACTCTCGATTGTCCAATATGACTTGTTTCTGGGCTCGTCAAATCAGAAAAGAGTGATGTTCGTACGCTTCGTCGTAATAATCGAGACACTTCCAACATAATGTTTTTGAGTAAGGGTCGAGCCTCTTGATAATATTCCCAATGGTCCAATATGACTTGTTTCTGGGCTCATCAAATCTGAAAAGAGTGATGTTCGTATGCTTCGTCGTAATCTTCAAGACACTTCCAACAGATTATGTTTTAAAAAATGGGTCGAGCTTCAGGATAACATTTCCAGATGAATTTTGAAGTATCTATTTCTGGAAAAAAAAATTGTGCTATTGAATATAATTTTCAAATAATGTTTGGATTGGTTGTGAATCAAACCCGCAACCTCCGGAGCAGTAGGAAAGTAATCGTCAACTGGACTATTTTGCTACGTAAGTGTGCAAGATAATTCACATAACGTACTCTCGGTGTGCAATATGACTTGTTTCTGGGCTCGTCAAATCTGAAACGAGTGATTTTCGTACGCTTCGTCGTAATAATCGAGACACTTCCAAACAGAATGCGTTTTTGTGTAAGGCTCGAGCCTCTTAATAATAATCCCAATGGTCCAATATGACTTGTTTCTGGGCTCATCAAATCTGAAAAGAGTGATGTTCGTATGCTTCTTCGTAATCTTCAAGACACTTCCAACAGATTATGTTTTTAAAAAAGGGTCGAGCTTCAGGATATCATTTCCAATTGAATTTTGAAGTATCTTTTTCTGGAAAAGAAACATTAGTTGTGCTATTGAATATAATTTTCAAATAATGTTTGGATTGGTTGTGAATCAAACCCGCAACCTCCGGAGCAGTAGGAAAGAAATCGTCAACTGGACTATTTTGCTACGTAAGTGTGCAAGATAATTCACATAACGTACTCTCGATTGTCCGATATGACTTGTTTCTGGGCTCGTCAAATCAGAAAACAATGATGTTCGTACGCTTCGTCGTAATAATCGAGACACTTCCAACAGAATATGTTTTTGAGTAAGGATCGAGCCTCTTGATAATATTCCCAATGGTCCAATATGACTTGTTTCTGGGCTCGTCAAATCTGAAAAGAGTGATATTCGTATGCTTCGTCGTAATCTTCAAGACACTTCCAACAGATTATGTTTTCAAAAAAGGGTCGAGCTTCAGGATATCATTTCCAATTGAATTTTGAAGTATCTTTTCCTGGAAAAAAAAACATTAGTTGTGCTATTGAATATAATTTTCAAATAATGTTTGGATTGGTTGTGAATCAAACCCGCAACCTCCGGAGCAGTAGGAAAGAAATCGTCAACTGGACTATTTTGCTACGTAAGTGTGCAAGATAATTCACATAACGTACTCTCGATTGTCCAATATGACTTGTTTCTGGGCTCGTCAAATCAGAAAAGAGTGATGTTCGTACGCTTCGTCGTAATAATCGAGACACTTCCAACAGAATATGTTTTTGAGTAAGGGTCGAGCCTCTTGATAATATTCCCAGTGGTCCAATATGACTTAATTCTGGGCTCGTCAAATCTGAAAAGAGTGATGTTCGTATGCTTCGTCGTAATCTTCAAGACACTTCCAACAGATTATGTTTCGTACGGCATTCCTCAAGGAAGCGTCTTAGGCCCTACATTATTCCTTATCTATATAAATGACCTATGCAACATGCATATTAACAACGCGAACATATTTACGTATGCCGATGATACAGCTGTCGTCTTCACTGGTTCAACATGGAGCGATGCCAAAACCAATGCTGAACGAGGACTTTCTTGCGTCGTCAGATGGCTCAAATGCAACCTCCTTAAACTGAATGCAGCAAAAACAAATTATATCTGTTTTTCTTTATACAATCGCACACAACCTAGTTACGATTTTTCTATCAAAATACACGATTGCATAAATTCTGTGGAAGGTAGTTGCGATTGTCCTCTGATTGTAAGACTGATTGTACCAAATATTTGTTCGTGATGATAGACCAACGATTATCTTGGTACCCACAAATAGAACAGATTGCGGGCAAAATAAGGAAGTTCGTCTGGATGTTCAAGTCACTTAGATATATAGTTCCAAGAACTCCGAACGAATCAGCTTCTTCCAAAAATATTCTAATCCAAATTTATCTGGCATTGGTACAATCTATAATCACGTACTGCATACCTGTGTGGGGGGGGGGTGCATTTAAAACAAGGTTTTTGGATATAGAAAGAGCTCAAAGAGCACTACTAAAGGTAATGCATTTTAAGAAAAGACGGTTTCCGACTGAAACCCTATATAATATATGTAACGTGTTGTCTATAAGAAAACTATATATACTACATACTATTCTTAAACTACATAAGTCTACCCTATAATGGCCCTGACACTGAACATAGAAGGAGAAAACGTAAAGTTGTACACATTCCTAGAGTAAAAACAAAATTTGCTAGTATCCAATTTAAAACACGCTCAACTTACCAGTATAATATTATAAACGATGAGACTGACATATATTCCAAACCCTATTACGAATGCAAGACCAGTATAACCAAGTGGTTAAAATCCCTGAACTATGATGAAATTGAGGTATTGTTACAGCTATCGTAATTTGTAAATTGTTTTAAATATATTAGAAAATATCTAAAATGTGTACAATATATACTTATATTGCCATAATGAAGAATGTCAATGGGTCTGTTAAATCGCTTGCAACTTTATAACCAGGTAGCCCAAATGATAAGAAATACATCCGTTTTTGTTTCATCTAAATCGAGCAAGTAGTTTTGAAAATACGGCAATTTTAATTTCCGTGCCATTTGAATATTTCGCGCGAGCGCGCCAACCTCGCGTGTCGTTGGGTCTGTCCACAGCGTCGCTAGGATTCGGTTGAATACTAGCAACGCTTGGAACATTACCAACGCCCATGCCTGCAGCAGGAGTGCTAGGAGAAAGGGGCTTGCTCAGGGCACATACCTCAGCCTCTTCTATTTCATTGGGCAGGGCCCCCAGCCACCGTCGCACCTGCTCGGGAGCATTTTGTAAAAGTTTCTTAGCCTCCTCGTCGTCAATATCCAACGTTTCCAAATTTTCGGCCATTTGGCTATTGCTGTGATATATATAGTAGGGTGTCCCAAAACTCGACGTCAAGCCGGAACCGGGTGACAAGGCAAGTCATGCCGGTTAATAGAAAAATATAAAAAAAAATTAAGTCGCAAGTTTTTAAAATTATAGGCATTTAAAAAAAATCGATAAATTCCACACCCTGTGACAGTCTTTTTACTCCTGTTGCCACAAATCTCGACTTATTCTAATTTTTTTTCTTGTTTTGTAACACTGAATAATGCTGCTATAAACTATTATCGAAATTTCAAAACCAGCTGGCCCAATTTGGATAAAAAATTGGATTTTTCCCCAAAAAAAACTTCAAAATAATAAATTTGCCCACATTTAACTGACTCTACTGAAAAAAAAATGTACTAAGCAAGTCTGGCAAGTAACGTTAAAAGTTAGCCCATTTAGTAACGATTCCAAAGTGGTATAACACTTAGTAAAATTATTGCTGGAATCATGCTGTTTTTTTTTTTGTAAAAATGCCATTTTTTTTACAATTATTTTTACTTGGTTAAAATTATTCTAATGACGCATAAGGCTTTAAAGGCGTGAGCGAGACAGTTATCGACCCTCAGTAACGACCCTGCCGGTTTCACACGAGGGCAGAACAGTGTTGTTAACCAAACACAAGCTCCAGATACCATTGTTCCGTGACTGTTCTCTGTCGGCGAGTGCGTTCACACAGTAGCAGTACTGTACTGTCCTCACTGTCCTGCCCCCAAGTGAAATCGGCATTAGGTAAGTGCGAGCGAGACAAAATCCTCTTTTAAAGGTCAACATGGATCATAACAATCAACTCCCATTGTTTATTACTTTAATGAAGGATTTAATTTGGTGCCGATTTCAATGCACACATTGACAGGTTTTCAATGTACATACCTGTTTTGTTTCAATGTAAGAGAAAAAGGCAATGTCATCTTGTTGGTAGTAAAATAAACTAAAAAATTAACATTGGATTTTTTTTACTTTCTGAAAAGAACTTATAATAATAATGTTATTTTTGAAAGAAATAGAATTTTATACAACTGCATTTTTTAATAAAAATTATTTTTATATTTTTATAATGAATGCGTATATTGGAATATTTTCGACGTCGAGACAAGCCTAAAAAGGAACGTCAATGAAGGCAACGCACGGTGATTATACACTGTCTCTTTCACACATGTTTCCCACACATATCCTCTGTCTTTTTCACATTATGGCCATAGATTACACAATCAAAAAAAATGTTTATCATGACAGTGACATATGTCATATGTTACTTTCTGACATTGACGTTTCAAACAAAATAACATGAAAATAACCTAGAAAAACTAGAAATAACTTATCACATACAATAACAAGTGAATATTTTTGAAATGAAATCCCATTTATTTACCAAAACAGAACACAACAAATAATTTAATTGATGATGAAAAAATCATTAAATTACGAATCCAATGAAATGTAGTGAAGAACACTATCTGGGGGAAGAACAAAATAAAATGAAAGAACAGGCAGATGAATTCTAAAGATCCTCCACATCTGAATGGTCAACTCTCAAAAATAATCTCGCAAATCGCAAGATTTATTGTTTGAACTGTTTTGCTATATGTTTTTACAAAATATATATTTTGTATTATAAACGCGGTGTAGCTCATCAACTTTGCTTAGATATATGAAGTGTCGGATTATTTTACGAAGCTATTAAAACAATTTAAAAAGCCCTCATTTCGTTGTTTGGTCAGCAGCAATATGTTCTTACAATGCAAATTATTGTAAATAAAACTTACTTTTCAATAAGACTTCATTAATTATTAATCAACCCCAAGAACCAGCCTAATTCTGTATATATTATAATATAAATAATAATAATAAATAAATAAACGTCACACACTCAAAGGCCCACACTAAGGTTTCCCTTGAGTCGTGGGTCCCTTGGAACACATACAAGCACATGCACAAACATCCATGACCCGAGTACAAACATCTGCTTTTTACACAAATGATTGAAGCAGCGTTGCTACCAATATACTAAGCCATAAGCCATAGGTGAAGCACATTGAGCCAACAAACAATATTAATTTACTGTATATAGGTTCAAATCACTGGTCTCTCTAGGTTTTACTTGGTACTTATGATGACTGTTAATGTATAGGCATAAGAAAGTGATTTAAAATACTCAAACACCATACAGAGGAATCGACGTGCAGATAAAAAAAGCAACTTCGTTTACACAGCAATGTGATGTTATAGATATAACATGGTGTTTGAGACTACTAAGCGCATTCAATGCTTCTTGTAAGTACCTAGTATATTATTACATTGGACGTTACCAGGGAATAAACTACAAAGTTAACATGAAATGGTGAATAATGTAATGAATAAAAAACTAATCAATGTTAAAAAGTTTTTAATCATCTTCATTTTCCACATCTTCTCTGACTAAAATATGGTCTAGGAATGGTGCTGGAGGGTTTATATTGTCACGGTGCCGAGCCCATGCCAGATACCAAATTATTGTCATCACATGAGCACAACAGCCTAATGTTCTCTTGCCAACTATGCAGCTGCAGTAAGTCCTACAGATCTGATCTCTCCAATCAACGCCAACTATTTTATATAGTATATAACAATAATATATTTTAGAACTTTGGTGGCGAGATCTTATTCTCCCTCTGATTAATGTTGTCTCATGTGATGACAAGATACCTGGGACAGTAATAGCATTAATTTCATTGCACACTTCAATTTCAAATGTGCCCCCAGCTCGAATATGTTCCCCATAGTAAGACCGGGCTTGCTTTAATTGATAAGTCCCCAAACTAAACAATATTAAATCGCTTATTTCCATTCTAGGAAACGTACTGAGCTGAGGGATATTGGCATCAATTCTTACAAAATTGGCTCGGTACCGGTTCAATCCTCTGCTAATTACATATTCACTTAAATGGTTAGGCAAATTAATTATTTCTAAAGCTCTATTTAAAATAGCTTGTGCATCTGGACGGTCGGTTATAGCGGGATGAAAATGATTTATAAGAGCTCCAGCAATCCTGAAATCCTCCATTAAATGTCGAGTTGCTAAATTAAAGTATTTTACTCTGAATAACTTAAAATCCCGCTTGAACCGACCGTTTACAACTTCTATTACCCACCTGCACATAGTAACCATACGTGATTTGTTTGCTTTCTGTGTAGATAATTGATTTTCTCCTATATCAAGGCTTTCAGGCTTATGAATAATATACTCTAAAGAATTAAGTAATTGAAGTGAGTCTCCTAAAATAAAAATGTCATTTGACCTGAAAAACCGTCTACAACTTGTGTTTTCATTTTGAAATAATTGAGACATAATGGTGGCATCTGATGTTGTTGCTGCATATGGGCCGAATATGTCTAATATATACCCATCAGAAGCCACCATCAAAAATGGTTTTATAAGATTTGCAAACTTGTGCGGGCTATATGTTTTTTTTTTGAAATAAATAATTGGAAGACTTTTGTAGATAAACATGAGTACCATCTACTAATACAATGGGACTGTTGGTGTCTGACCCAAAAAGTCCTCTTGGAATCAAAAGGTTCCTTTCGGAGATTAGCTCGCGGGTAACATGTTGCAATCCCAAATGCAGCGGAACATACTGTGCAGTTAGGCAAATTCGTGCTTTTTTAATATATGAGCACAACAGAGCCGTGGAAATGCAAAATAATGAAGCAATTCTTCTAAGAGGCTCACCAGTTCTAAGCCTTAGCAAAAATAGACCTAATGCAGTCCTAGGTCTACGGCACATATCATTAAGTTGCGTCAAAGATGCTAACACCATCAGAAACTGCACAATTGTTAAACCTGTCCAATATTTACATATATTATCATTTTCTCTTTCTATTTTTTCAAAATTAATCACGCCATGAGCTTTCTGGTCCCTTAACAAATCCAGCATTTCTACGACATGGTTTGGAGTGAAATTCATTGTGAATTCATATTGATTAATGAAATCAAAGTCAAACATAGTTACATGAGTTTGACACATTCGTGCAGTAGTTGGAACAAATAATTTATATGTTGTTAATATTTTCTTCCTTAAATATTTTGGTACTCTTTTCCGCTCAGTGTTATTACAGTCTGGCACCAAGCAGCGATTTGGTGCTTCTGGAGCTCTGCTGTACCCTTCTAATGAGAATGCTTCTACATTGGGCTCGTTATGTGGTGCATCTGAACTGGATTGACTTGAAGGTAGTTCCGATGCCTCGGATACAGAACTTGAAACATTCGGTTGTTCCTCTTCCATTGGCCTTTGAACCTCAAATCGCCTAACATAATTGTGAGCACGTTGCCAACAGGAGTTGCAGATACGGGCTCCTTGAGGTAACTGAAATATTAGATAAAATTATTAAGGCAACTAATGATAAATAATAATAACATAAGAAATATTTGACAGCCAAACATACATAATCTCTCGCCATTTTTTGGGTAAGCTGAGGTCACAGAGCACCACCCGGTACAATCTAAACCAGCCTTCCACATTTATAAGGTTTTTGATACATAACTCAAACCTTTTTTTCTACAGTTAAGAGCATCTTAATCTGTTGAGTTTGGACTGGTTCTGTGTTTTTCTATCTTTATCCATATGATTTATTTCACTCACAAATCACTCTACTTACTTTCATCTTGCTTATACCTTCGTTTAGTTTCAACTCTAACAAGAAAATGTTTTGAATATGTAATAAGAGCTAATATATACCAATAATAATATGTTCTTATATTGATAATAAAATAATACTAATAATAAAGTTATAGAAATGTTTACCTCACGACCATTTGCAATATAAGCATATTCAGCGGTTCCTTCAGATAGGAGACGAGAAGATCTTCCAGTTTGCCTCAGCAATGAGTTCCCACAGCCACCAACGCACACACACTGATGACCGAGTTGGCGTGGACCAACTATGCCGGACATTCTATTATCCACTTCTAGTGCAATTAAGTTAAAACATTCAGCACAAACGCAATCTCCCTCAGAAACCTAAAAGTAGAAGCACAGAATTAATTTTTTGCTAGCAAAAGTAAAACATGCACAACACTCATTGCATTTAAAAGAACATACTTCTGTAATCCACTCTTGAAGAACAGTTACCAATTCAGGGCTCATGTCTAACACTTCATAGATATGTGGTTGGTTTTGTCGAAGTGCAATATTACAATTCACACATAGAGCCATCTGAAAAATATAAAGGATATGAATGAATGAATATAAAGGTGGTGTCAGAAATGATATTATTACTATAATATAAACCCTCTGGACCACAGGTCAGTGGGTCATGTTAAGGGCGGTTTGCTGAAAAATTCACTGACACAAACACAACTCATGCAATTGTACTGTTTTGGACTATTTCTAACCAGCTCCTTCTTCAGGCAAACTATTCACCAAATTCCATCGCAACCAACCAACACAAGCAAGTTGAAGATTGAAGAATAACTTTATAGTAACTACCATTAATACTCACATTGTTATATGTCAATAATTCCAACAATTCAATTTCTTCAACTACAGGAGATGTCAAGGTTGTTCCAAGTCGGAGTAACCAAATCCAAAACACGAGCAAAATCGAAAATCCACTTAAACACAGCCAAGTCGTCATAAATATCAAAGAAATCACCGGAGCACAGATAAATCGACAAGCTACGAAACGAAGCAACGCAATACTGCAATGCAAACCAAAGAGTATGCAAGCTTCAAAAGTGACGCCTAGTGTTGCTATCGATAATTCAATAGTTCACTATCGATACACTATCGATTGTCTATCAATAGAAGGCAAAATCAAAAGTTCCTATCGATAGTCTATCGATTGTATTTCCACGTGTCAACACTATCGATAGTTTTACGTCCATTAGAATCGATAGTATCGCAGTCTTTATATCGCAGTATGGGGCGACCTACGTTTCTCTTCGCAAATGCTACTTGGCTATACAGAGTTTGTCTAGGCAAACGAGAACTGTCCATTTGATGCACATAGGGTATGTACATCGAATGGGCAGTTCTCGTTTGCCCAGAGCCATCGCAACTGTTTCTGCTTAATTAAGCAATACTATCGATTCTATTGGACGTAAAACTATCGATAGTATTCGCCTTGTTAATAGTAAAGCGCTATCGGTACTATCGATAATATTGACACGTAGGCATACTATCGATAGTAGTATTGAGATACTGAATAGTTTTCGAGGTCAACTATCGATATTCAAACTGTCGATGGTTGAGCAACACTAAGGATGACGCTTTTGATTTAAATACAACCGACACAGCTGACAATGACAATAAGAAGTAGTTCTTTTTCAATTTATGGCCTGATAATGAGAAGTAGATTAAAAAAACTCGCCTATACGCGTTTTTATTGGAATCTGTGAAATCTTAGAAACGACAACATGAGAAAGCTCTATGAAGATTTCATAAAATAAAGATTTCGGCCAAAAGGACTAGAATCCAGGCTACAAATTATATAAAAAAAACATCGACGTTCCTTTTTAGGCTTGTCTCGACGTTGAAAATATTCCTTTATACGCAGTCATTATAAAAATATAAAAATATTTTTTATTAAAAAACGCAGGTGTATAAAATTTTAGTTTTTTCAAAAATATCATTATTATTATGAGTTCTTTTCAGAAAGTAATAATAAGCAAATGTTAATTTATTATTTTATTTTACTACCAACGTCGGTTCAAAAAAATACATCTCTTTTCGCAGTAAATTAAGTTTAGTCCTTTCAGTGAGTACAATTAGTATCGGCACTATTTTCTTGTGTAGAAATGGTTTAATTTTAAATGAAACAAAATTAATTTTAATACACAATAAAAATTTAATAAATCAAAAAAAAAAACAAATTTAGTTCATAGCCATTCCGAAATCTACAAAAGGTGTTCGAATTGCCTTCCTTCAGCTGCAATACAAGCCCGACATCTTCGTAAAAAGGATCTTGTTATTAGTCGGGCGAATCGTCCGTTGTTTACAAATTCAGCTGCTTCGGCTACCTACCAGACGATCCAAATGTAGCTTACGAAGATTTCTTGGAGCTCTTTCAACTATTTTATAATTTATGTTTCCCATTTGTAACAAAAACTATTCATACTAATAAAAAACAGACATGGATAAGTCGTGGTATAAAAACCTGCAGCAAGAGAAAGCGTGAACTTCTTTGGAAATTTTACACTGATAAAAGTAAAACAAATAAAAATATACTAAGAACATATACGAAAATATTTAGAAAAATAATAAAGTTGACTCAATCTATTCAAAATAATTACTTTATAAAAACTGCTACGAACAAGACAAAAGCCACTTGGAATATAATAAATAAAAATAAAACAATTTACCCTAAAGACGAGATATCACAGCTAAATATTGAAAATACTACACTAACAGACCCTGAAGAGATTGCGAACGCTTTTAACGATTATTTTGTCTCTTCATTACCAAAAATCACCCATAATGTCAATCAAATAAAGGATTGTAAAATAAAAAGTGTGTCATCCTCACTTTTTATGAATCCTATTTTACCGTCGGATGTTGAAAAAATAATAATAAACTTAAAAAATAAAAAGAGTACTGGTTATGATGGTATTTCTACTATGGTAATCAAATATGTAGCTCCAGTCATATCAACACACCTTAGTCATCTAATAAATCTATCAATTACTAAAGGAATTTTTCCAGACAAGCTAAAAGTCTCAGTAGTAAAGCCACTATTTAAAAAAAAAGGCAACAAACACGACGTGCAAAATTATAGACCAATAGCTCTTATACCTATTATTTCTAAAGTTTTTGAAACAGTAATATATTCATCATTATTATCCTTTTTAGACCGAAACAATATACTAGTACCGGAACAGAAAGGATTCAGGAAAAGTAAAAGTATCAACTTGGCCATTTATGATAACATTAAAATAATTATAGATAGCATGGATATGGGCAAAGACATATGTGCAATTTATATGGATATGACTAAGGCCTTTGATTCCGTTGATCATCAAATCATGTTAAAAAAACTAGAGAAGTTAGGGGTACGTGGTAATATTTTAAAACTATTAGAATCATACCTTTGCAATAGATTACAGTTCACAGAAATTACCAAAATCTGTATAAAAACTAAAACTGAAAAAACTTACCATTCTTCTAGTCAATATATAAAATTTGGAGTTCCACAGGGTAGTATATTGGGACCGTTACTGTTTTTGACGTATATAAACGATTTTCCAACAAATGTTCCATATCCAATGACCCTTTATGCTGACGACAGCACAATAGTTATAAAATGTGACAATGTTCTTGAGTATGAGAATAATGTTAACGATGCACTAAATAGAGCTATAACTTGGTTGAAAAACAACAATTTAACAATAAATTTAGATAAAACAAATATCATGCATTTCTATCAAAGGGCACAAAGAACACAAATTAAAGCTATATACCAAAACGAAGTTATCAAAGAAACAACAACAACAAAGTTCTTAGGGTTACATATAGACAATAGACTTACTTGGGTAAAACACACAGACGAATTATGTAAAAAGATAAATAAATATGCCTACGCACTTCATGAACTATCTAAAATTGTAAATCGGGAGGCTGTGCTTACCGCATACCATGCGTTTGTTGCATCTAACCTTAGATACGGCATTATATTCTGGGGTAATTGCTCAGAGCGCACAACAGTGTTTCGTGCTCAAAAAAGCTGCATTAGAGCAATGTGTGGACTTAGGCGCTTAGACAGCTGTCAACCCTATTTTAAATCCCTAAAATTACTAACCTTAACGTCAATGTACATTTATGAGGTCGGAATGTTTGTCAAAACGAATAGAAATTTATTCCCTGACAATATAAGCCGTACCCGTGAACTAAGGTACAATAAGCGACTTTGCCTTTTCCACTCGAATACAGCTTTAAAAAATAAAAGTATAATATGTATGGCACCAAAAATATACAATCACCTTCCTGATTATTTAAAAAAATTCAATGTCTCTATTTTCAAGCAAAAATTGTATGGTCTATTAAGTGATAAATGTTATTACAGTTTAGAAGATTTTTTCTCAGACTCTTTTAAATGAGTTTCTGTTTTAGTTTATTTTAATTGTATTCTAATAATTAGCAAGCATGTTAATTTATTGTTTAAACGTGTGTTAAACTTAAAAACATTTGTACGCTCATGTGAGCAGAATTCGGAGGTCCTTCTATTATTTTTAACATCTTTTGTATACACCCGTTTTTTACAAATAAACTATTTTGATTTTGATTTTGATTTCGCCGTAGGTGAAGCATGCTTTCAATAGGTTTCAAATAGACTTTCTCTTTCACCGCCCCCCAGTAAAAAAAGTCCAGGGGATTTAAGTCCGGTGAACGGGCTGGCCATGAGATTGTGCCAGACCGTCCGATCCATCTTCCAGGAAACTCGTCGTCTAAATGTTCTCGAACAGAGCGAGCATAGTGCGCTGGGCACCCATCTTGCTGGAACCACATTTCTCTAAAAATGTTAAGTGGCACGTCTTCTAGTAAATTTGGTAAGTGGTTTTGTAAAAAGTCCAGGTAGACCTCGCCAGTAAGCACTTCGGGCAGCTCAAAAGGACCAATTACTTGTCCATTTAAAATTCCGGTCCACATGTTTATTTTGAAACGGTACTGGGACCGGTCCTGTCTCATTAAGTGCGGGTTTTCTACATGCCATTCATGCAAGTTGTGCATGTTAATGTAGCCATCCTTTTTGAAGGTCGACTCATCCGACCATAAAATTTTGTTCAAGAAAAGCGGGTCTTCCCTGTTTCTCTCCAGCATCGTCCGGCAAAAATTTACCCGGCGTTGGTAGTCTCCGGGTTCTAACGTCTGTACGCGCTGTACGTGGTATGGGTGGAATTCATTCTTCTGTAAAATTCGGTGGGCTGTACTTTTGGGCACTCCGGTGTTTACTTCAATAGCTCTTACCGAAGTACTCGGGTCTTCTTCGACACATTCTAGCACGACGTCTTGCATTGGGTGGGTGGGTCTTCCTCCACCATGTGCTAGGTTCGGGAGGTGGCCCTCTGTGCTGAGTAGCCGATGCACATTCGTGAACACTCGATGATCGGGGTAACGAGCAGCGTTCGGGTACCTCTCGCGGTAAAGCCTGGCTGCAGCACTGGCATCACATCCGCACTCCCCATAAATGAGGTGCATGTTGGCGTACTCCTGAGTGGTGTATACCGACATGGTAGCACTTCACAGTCAAACGATAGTCCAGGGGAAAGCAATGGTCGTCGTAAAGAGAAATCACCAGTCCGAATCCAGTCCAAATCACAAGCACTCACAAGTCCATAAACGAAGCCAAAAGTAGTCAGTACGAAATCAACACAAACGAATACGAAAAGATGCGCAGTAAACGAAGGAGCGTAACGTACTGACACAACCCGGACACTCCATACAAAACTATCGGTTTGACACCTACACTAGCATTTGACATCTGTACAGAGTACAAATGTGTGTGTGTGTGTGTGTTTCGGTGCGTATCTTTTAGCGTAATGGCTATTACCTGGCATTATTCTCTGTCTCGTTTGCACTTGGTAAGATGCTTCTCTCCGTCTCTATCACTTACCTGTCCTGCATTCAATTAATAAGATGGCTCTCTCTGTCTCTGTCACTTCCTCGCTCCTCTCAGTCGCTCCTACACCTAAAAATGATTTCTCCAAGCTCTAACCTTAAAGTTAGGACCTTGAGGAAAGCCTTGGACACATTAGAATAGTTTGAACCAATTAAGAAAAAAATGTTAAAAACTGTTTTTTTTAATAATAAAATTAAAAAAACATGATCCTTGCAATAATTTACCAAGTATTATACCACTTTGGAATCGTTACTAAATGGGCCAACTTTTAACGTTACTTGCCAGACTTGCTTAGTACATTTTTTTTTCAGTAGAGTCAGTTAAATGTGGGCAAATTTATTATTTTGAAGTTTTTTTTTGGGAAAAAATCCAAATTTTTATCCAAGTTGGGCCAGCTGGTTTTGAAATTTCGATAATAGTTTTTAGCAGCATTATTCAGTGATACAAAACAAGAAAAAAAATTGGAATAAGTCGAGATTTGTGGCAACAGGAGTAAAAAGACTGTCACAGGGTGTGGAATTTATCGTTTTTTTTTAAATGCCTATAATTTTAAAAACTTGCAACCCTGTCTAATCCGGCGCCCCCTGTAATCCGACATGACTTAGAATTACATACATGTATGTTTGACAATCTTTGCTAATATACACTGGGCGTCAAAAATAAGTAGTACACTTTTCAAATTGCAATTACTCCTAAACTATAGTAGTTACACTTATGAAATAAAAAGCAGTTTATAGTAAACTTAACGAAGTTTATTAAAGTTATATTTTATTTGGCATGAATAAAGTTTCAAACTTAAAATTAAGATAAATACTAAAAAGTATCAATTTTTAACGATATGTCAACCACTTAATTTTCACGTTTTGGAACTTTTTCACAATTTAATAACTTGTGTTGCCGCCTCGGGCTCTAATTACAGCTTGGATCCGGTTTGGCATGCTGAACACTAAGTTTCGGAGGCGGTGTTGGGGAATATTTTCCCATTCTTCTATCAGCGCATGTTTTAGAGCCCTGAGTGTGGCAGGAGGTGGACTGCGCCTTCTGACTAGCCTCCCAAGCTCATCCCAGGCGTGTTCAATCGGGTTGAGATCTGGGCTTCTCGATGGCCAAGCCATCAAGTTGATGCCAACCTCCTGAATGTACTCTTGTACGTGGTGAGCAGTGTGTGGCCGGGCGTTATCATGCATTAGGATGGCTCCATCACCCATATTTATTAAATATGGCCCTGCATACTCGTTGAGGATCTCCGAGGCATATCTTTCACCAGTCAAAGTCCCATTTTCTATTACCACAAGCTCTGTGCGACTCTCTGAAGAGATACCAGCCCATACGTGTACAGAGCCCCCGCCATATTGGACTCTTTCCGAGATACAAGCTTGAATGTATCGCTCACCGGGTCGTCTGTAGACTCTCCGCCGTCCATCTGAAGTGTATAAAGAGAATCGAGACTCATCTGTGAATAAAACTCTAGCCCATTCTTCTTCGCCCCATTGTACGTGTTGACGGGCGTAGCGTAGTCTTGCTACGCGATGCTCTGTCTCAAGTTTGGGGCCATTTGCTGGTCTTAGAGGCTTCAGGTTAGCTTCAGCAAGTCTTCTTCTCACTGTACTCTCACTGATGTAGTCTGTTCGGGTCCGAAGAAGCTGTTGCTGAACCTCAACTGCATTAAGGTGTCGATTTCTTAACACAGTGGAAACAATAAAGCGATCTTCTCGGGTACTTGTGCACCTGGGTCTGCCATTACCTCGTCTCCTTAGATGGTTTCCAGTCTCTTCGTACCTTTGCTTTACTCGCTGAACCGTTCTTAAAGTTACACCCACCCTCCTTGCAGTACGACGCATACTGATGCCCACTTCGAGAAAAGCTAAGATTCTTGCACATTCTTCTGGTGAAAGAGGCATGATTAGTCAAATTTACTCTCTGAAGATACCTATGCTTTTCAATTACAATTGCTTTATCAGCAGCGAATGTGTCAAACACAAAAATCCTAAGTAAGACAACACCTTTCAACAGTTTAAAAAAAGTGTTTTTATTTATTCGTTTTTTTTTAAAGTCAAGCATTATAAGTTCTTATAATGCATGAAGTTTTTATTGAATAAGATTAAATTTTCTTTTTAACCTTTTTTGTTTCAAAGGTCTAAGTTTTATAGTTTGGGAGAAATCGCAATTTTAAAACTGTACTACTTATTTTTGACGCCCAGTGTAGATCACGCAGGTTTGAACAGGTCACAACTCGTACGCGCCACCGCTATTGTGCTCGACGCGTATGCATTGTTTTACTTAGTTTGAATTTGACTACTAGTGATAGCGGTACGGCCTAACGTGCGTTCATTGTTTACTATTTATTCATTGTGTATTAGGTATAGTACATAAATTAAGTCTGATTTGTACTTCAAAGTACATACATATGTACGTATAATACAGGAAGACTTTTTAATCAGTAGCCAAAATGAAATATGATAATCTTTGGTGAAAATAAAAAGTACGTGTTTGTTCTGTTTGGTACCGGTTAGTAATAAAATTGTGAAATATTTCTAATGAAAGTTATCCTGAAAAGTGGCGCATTTATTGTAAACGCGCGCGTTACTACGGGCGCGGTGTAGCGGCGCACAAGGCCGGCGCGCAGCGTTGCCGTTCCGCGCGCAGCGTTGCAGTTGAGCGCGCAGCGTTGTCGGTCCGTGCGCCGCGCCGCGCGCCCATGCAGCCACCAAGCCACTAACACAAAACGATTGACGTTTTCCCTGTGCTGTGAATACATTACAGGGTGTAAAAGAAACACTTCTAAAGGCGTGACCTATGCGTTACTGTCTAAATGTAATTACATTTCAATAACCGTTGACCGATAATTTTTAAAATGAAAACCATCATTTTTTTAACGAGACATGTACAGCGTACAAAAAGCGGGGCTACGACCGGTCGCCGCGCCGCGCGCCGCGCCGTAAAATAACTCTTATGTACACGAAATAAGATGCAAGCTAGAGTGAACTTCATTACCTAATTTAAAACGCTAACTTGTGGTACTTTTTAGTAACATTTCAATCAGGTGGGTTAGGTTTAGGTTAGTGCCTACCTAAAACTAGTAGTAACAACCAGAAAACTTACTCACGTCGATTAAAACACGCAATTTAAAACAATTCTTCACACGCACGTAATAAGGTACTTCTGTTAGAACTAAGTGACATACCTAATTTTTCTGTACCAACGGGTACTTCTGGTCGTCCACCCCCTGCTGCCACCTGAGCAGTGGGTCTGTTTTCCAAATCCCATCGCCGATATGATATGCCGCCGTAATCGTTCGAGAGTCAGCTGGATGCCGGTAAATCCTCAAAGCATGCGAAGTATTGCCGCGAGCTTCTCCCAAACACATGAGCATTGCACCATACTCCCGTGAACTAAAAACGTATACCTCAGCGTCCGGCATTGTCGTTCACTTTCTCAACAAAACAACAAATAAACAATAAAAAAACTAATAACGATCTCCACTTAACAAATTAATAACAACACAACAATCAATAACAAAAAACTAATCGAGAACACCACCGGGACAATAAAACATGCGCATTCGCAAACCGAGCCGGAAAGGTACTAAAACAGTAAAAAGAGAGATCAAAGAAAGCCGCTACGCTTTTGGTATTGTTTGCCATGTTGCCAACTCGCGTAGCCCGCTCCGTCAAAACTAGGTAGGTACCTATCTAGTGCGAGCCGGTCAGAACATGTAAGGGCCTGTATTGTAGGTACTCCAACCAAAGTCTAGGCAAAGGTATCGAAGTTCTGTCATAGTCGTTATGTTATTGGTTGGATAGGTAGGTAAGTAAATGTGATTTCCAATTTTAGGGTAGGTACTTACAATCTCGTAAAGAACATGGTCTTGTTTTTTTATGCCTTACCTTATGCGCTGGCTTTTGTAGCGTGCCTAGGTTACCTACATTAGTCACTGCGATTAAAGCGAGCGAAATCATTGTTGCTGAATGATAAGTTGGGCCTACGAGAGTTAGGTAGGTACAGTCAAGAGCACGGTAAGCTTGACACAAAGTGTCAAGCGGCCTGGGCCCTGTCACGCCCTGTAAGTATTGTAAATCAGAGCTCAGACTGAACTGGAAGTGTAAAGTTTGATATTCTTGATGTGAGGATCTGTTGGGGAGACCACGACCTTGCCGGGTCGGGTGCTAGTTTAGAGGCACGTGTGCTTACCTACTTGATCGTTGCTAACTACTTCGTGGCGCGGGGTGTATGCCTTAGGACACATACAAAGACACATCATTGTTGATGACAATTAGACTCTAAAAAAACATCTGATTTTTTACACAAACATTACATTAGCCCCGGCCGAGAAACGAACCCAGGAACCGTCGACCAAGAGACATCAACGCTACCAGTACGCTGCTATTTTCATTGCAAATCCGTTCTTATCGTTACAGCTTAGAGTGAACACATGTGGTAACCTTAGGTGGTAACCTGGTAACGTATGTGCAGTCCTCTGACCAAATAAACAGTGTTACCTACAAGTTCTCTCGAAATGATTTGCGCGCATTGGTAAGCCGCCGCGCAACAAAAGGCGAGCGGCTACTTCAAGGACTTGGCACGGGCATTAAAAAAACACAGCAATCGTTACATCGCGTTGATTTATTGTTTTATTTTTGCTAAAAGTGCATACCTAATTTTTTTTGTAACTTGTAACATACCTAATCATAAGTTTCAAATTTTCCCTTCATACTTGCACGGGCTTAGGACCGTCAAAACGTAAAAAGCTCATGTTTGTTCAAAATTTGTGTAGGTATTACAATTTACCTACTGCGTACAGTCAAGATCACATAAAACTTGATACCTACATTCATTCTTGCAACAAAAAGTTTTGCTTTTGTCAAGGTTGATGTGATTTTGACAGGAAATAATTTCTTGAAAATTGCAACGATAGAAAAAATAAACAAAACATACCTTTTACGTTCAGGCGTATTTAAAAAATTTGAATCAACTTACCTATGTACAATAATTTTTTGAATCAAGTTATTTACAATAATTATGAAGCATCGTGATGAATCACAAACAGTCAAAAATCAAAAACACAGAATCACGGTTGGTACTTTAATAAATGTTCAAAATGCATTCCGTTTTGCTCTAAACAGAGTCTTGCACGCTTTTGAACGTTTTCATTTATTTTATTTAACACTAGAGTGTTCCTCTTTACGTCATCAAACGCACGCACAATTTGTGTCTTTAGGTGTTCTAAACTTTGGGCCTCTTCTACGTACACACGCCGCTTAATTTCTCCCCATAAAAAGAAATCACATGGTGTGAGGTCTGGTGACCGCGCTGGCCAAGCGATGGGACCTCTACGACCGATCCAGTGATCACCGTATTCGGTATTCAAATAGTCACGAACGGCGGCAGCATAGTGAGGCGGAGCACCGTCTTGCTGATAATAAAATTGTCTATTATTTAGAAGCGCAAGTGGCACGTCCTCCATGAGATCGGATATCACTCCTTGGAGCATCTGTAGGTACGAGCCTCCAGTTAACCGCCCCTCAATAAAATAAGGCCCCAGTATGTTGTTACCTACAACCCCGGCCCACACATTCGCGCTAAATCTAACCTGGTGGTAGTTTTCTTTAATCACGTGTGGGTTTCGGTACGACCACCAATGTTCATTGTGTTGATTGTACAGTCCTACGCGTGTGAATAACGCTTCGTCAGTCCACAAAATAATTGCATTGGGGTGGGCAATTAACCACTCACAAAAGTCGCGACGGGGTGGGGCATCTGCTGCTTCATTTAATGCTTGCACTTTTTGGTAGTGAAACGGGTGCAACCCAGCTGTATTTAATAGTTTCCAGACTGCGTACTGGCTGACGTTGAATCGTCGTGCTGCGTCTCTTGTGCTTGCCCGTGGATCGTGTTCAAAAAACTCAAAAATGTCTTCTACGGTCGCAGCTGGGAGCGAAGGCCTACCTCGTCCACCCCCTGTGCTGGAGGTTCGAACTGACCATGGGTCAGCAAATTTTGGTTGGCGCGCAGGATGGTCGCTCGATTCGGCACGGTTGCTTCAGGAAAACCAGAACGACGAAGGCGAGGAAGGCTCTCTTCTTCGTACATTCTCTGGGCTCCTCGCAAACTTTCACCACTTCCTAAATAACAGCGCACCATTTCATAAAATTCTCTATTGAAAACGACATTGTGCTCTTGACTGTAAAGTCTGAATACAAACAGTTACAAACGGCGCGGCGTACGAGCGTGACACCATGCGATGCGCAGAACGAGCGTGCGCATGCACAGATACGTTAGCGACGACTGAGTGCGACCTGTGCGACTGGCGGGCCGCGCCGGCACAGCGGCTCTCGCTCTCGCAGGGAACGCTCCCCGACCCCCGCGACACGTCCCGCATTCCATTCATGTAGCGCGATATTTACTACGTTTGGTTTGTCGCCACGCTGTCTTGAAAATTCGTTAGGATAAAATACTGTAATGTGAAAATTTGACCTACCGTTTTTTTTTTCAAAAATGGAATGTATTATCGATACCTAAAACATAGATAGAATTTGGCTACTGATTAAAAAGTCAACCTGTATATAGATTCTTGTCATTAGATATGTAATTTGTCGGATTACAAGGTACTCTTTCGTAAAAAAATCCGGACTATAGGGGTCTTAGGCAGTGCTCTATAATCCGACAAATTCGATAGTCCGACACTGCCCTGCATAATGTTTGCCAGATTACCGGGGGTCCACTGTATATACAGGGTGTCCCAGAAAATAGTGTCAAGCGGAAGTCCTGAGATAGAACACCCCTTGGCGCATCCGAAAAACCCCCATATATGTTCCGCGATTTTTTATAGTTTTCGAGTTATGATTTTTTTACTGAAATTTTGAGAATAATTGACCTAAACAACTTAAAAAATTATAAAAAAAAAGTATAAGACATTTTTGAGATATTTTTTTTGCAACTCAATTTTAATGAATTGTACTTTAATGCTTAAAACATTCGTATTCGTATCTTAGATGGAAGTTTTAAAAATGTTGGTACAAAGTGAAAAAATACGCTTAGTGAATTATGTCTTAAATTTTCAACTTTAAATTTAAAATCTTAATAGGTAGTTTCCTGGCTCCTAAGTTAATCTAAAAACTGCGCCAGACTCTAAGCTTCCATAATAATTTAAAAAAAGTTGTACTTATCAGTCTACTTTTGCTAAAATCTGACTTCAAAGACAGAGTGGTGGAAAACTTGAAAATTTGCCATCTGGTAACGAAGTTTTTTTTGGGCATTTTATCATTCCTAGAATTATTTAGATTGTTAAGTAACCGAAAATAATTACAAAAAAGTTAGGATTGCCATTTGAAAGATTATTTTTTAAAATCTTTGAACTATTGTGTGATACTTAAAAATTTCATTAAATTACAAAAACACAGTAAAAGAGGAAGCTTAAATAAAACGAAAAATAACTGTTATTAATTGTTTATTACAAAAAGTTTTCAAAATGTCTCCCTTCCTACTTAATGCAAATCCTGCACCTTCTGAAAAAGTTATCTTTTAATCGAATAAACGCTATTCTGTTGTTTTTTATTGTTTCTTCTGCGTTTCGCAATTTTGTTCGTAATTCTTGTACGTTTCTTATTTCTTTAACGTAGACTAATTCTTTGTAATAGCCCCAGACAAAGAAATCAATAGGGTTTAAGTCTGGGGACCGTGGGGGCCACGCAATGGGCCCTCCTCGCCCGATCCACTTGTCTCCAAACCTTTCATTTAAATGTTGTCTCACAATGCTCGCGTAATGACATGGAGCGCCATCGTTTTGAAAAAACATGTTCCTCCGCGTTAATAGGTCTACATCTTCCAGTAAGTTGTGGAGTTCTTCTGTTAAAAATTCCAAATAGGACTCGCCGTTCAATCGGCTAGGTAGCTCGAACGGACCAATTAGCTGTCCGTTTATTATGCCCGACCACAAATTCACACTGAATTGTTCTTGGAAATTTGAGTCACGAGTCACGTGTGGATTTTCTATGTTCCAAGAGTGATAATTGTGAATGTTAAAAATACCACACCTTTTGAAGTGAGATTTATCGGTCCACAAGATACTTTTGAAAAAATCTTCATTTTCAGCTTGACGACGCAACATTTCTTGACAAAATGCCACTCTTCTTGGGTAATCTTCGAGCTTGAGCTGGTGCACTCTTTGAATATGGTATGGGTGAAAACCCTCTTTCTGGAGTATTCGATGTGCCTGTGACTTAGGGATTCCAGTTCGGTGTTCTATGGTCCTCACACTAACTGACGGATCTCTAACCACTTCTTCGAGCACGGATTCGACGGTATCAGGGTCGTGCATTTCACGTGGACGTCCGGGTCTTGTGCCTGGTTGACTCCCTTCCATGTAAAAATTATGGACTCTTAAAATCATGCGATGATCAGGCCAAGTCTCAGGCTGAGGTCCACCTCCATTTTGTACATACTCTTTGAACAGCCTGGCTGCTTCAGAAGCGTTCCCTCTTGCATAGCCATAATAATAATGCATAAGAGCATAATCTCGTGACGAAAAAGACATAGCTGAACTAATGAGCTCAAAAAGTCCGTTGAGAAAGATAAAGTCGTCGGATTCCGTATAACAAAACCAAATCGTAATCGCACTCAAAGTCCGTTGTAAAAGCCAAAGTAGTCGAAGTCCGTGTCACAAAACCAAATCGTAATCGCACTCGAAGTCCGTAAAGAAAGCAAAGTTCATCTAGAGATCACAAAAAAAGAGCTTATCGTACACAATATCGTAACGCGCAAAGGCAGGCGAACGACTGGACGAACGCAGGCACTATCACACTTTTCAAATTAACACTTTGAAAAAGGAATGGTTTTGTTTTTGAAGTTTTCTTTCAGCCAATTCTTAAAAGAAGGTTACCGACTATAAAGTTTTTATGTACAAAATTAAATTCTCTTAGGAGTTCTTTTTCGTTACCAGATAGCAAATTTTCAAGTTTTCCACCACTCTGTCTTTGAAGTCAGATTTTAGCAAAAGTAGACTGATAAGTACAACTTTTTTTAAATTATTATGGAAGCTTAGAGTCTGGCGCAGTTTTTAGATTAACTTAGGAGCCATGAAACTACCTATTAAGATTTTAAATTTAAAGTTGAAAATTTAAGACATAATTCACTAAGCGTATTTTTTCACTTTGTACCAACATTTTTAAAACTTCCATCTAAGATACGAATACGAATGTTTTAAGCATTAAAGTACAATTCATTAAAATTGAGTTGCAAAAAAAATATCTCAAAAATGTCTTATACTTTTTTTTATAATTTTTTAAGTTGTTTAGGTCAATTATTCTCAAAATTTCAGTAAAAAAAATCATAACTCGAAAACTATAAAAAATCGCGGAACATATATGGGGGTGTTTCGGATGCGCCAAGGGGTGTTCTATCTCAGGACTTCCGCTTGACACTATTTTCTGGGACACCCTGTATATATATATATATATATATATATATATATATATATACATCCCAATACTTATTTGGCGTCTCCCCAGTATGCATTGTTATGGCGTCCATCTCTTGCAGTCACATTGTCGTTATTAACTTTACGTATATAGCTATACTATTTTATTAAGTTTGTAATCATAGTTGATTTATGTTGAAAAACCAACTATTTGAATATATTACATTTTCATTGATACTCATACCTATTTGGAGTCGCTTTAGATTGATTGCGATTCGACTTCCTTGTATATTTTTAATTCGCTTTCGAATTTAACACCTCTTAGACTTCCTGCCTACCATACCCAAATGCGACGTTGCCAGATCGCTGGTAATAAAAATTTTGTTGATATGACATATGACGAAACTGGTACCTAACTGCGATGTGATTCGTCACTTAGGACTTAAATAATTTTGTGTCGGTAGATAAACAATAGTCGAAAGTGGCAGGGCAGGTCTTTGGAGAGCAAAGGTCTGCCAATGCCAATGTTAGCAGCTCATAAACGTCCCCACCGAGGGAATCGAGCTTACCGAAACTAGGGCGGTAGGCCTTAGTCAACTACTTCGGCGCAGTTAGTCGATTTCACACACTGACACGAAATAAATAAGTACTTGAATCACAGTGTTAGGTACGCGGCAGGGCTCGAACCCGAGTCACTAGAACAAGATTCCGTCTCTCAACGCCTGAGCAATTGAGGCTTATTATGCAACTAGCTGTGCCCGCGACTGCGTACGCCCGGTTTGTATGGAAAACACGCAGTGTCGAACATACTGAAAATGCTCCATGCGTTTTTTCCATACAAACTTGGGACTTACTCAATGTTAGAATTTATTCAATGAGTCTAGGTAACAATAAGAAACCCATTTTGTGCCCATACCCTACCTAAGTCAGGTAGCGTGATTATTTCTATCCTACGTTTGACTCCCGATAAGTAAAAAAAAACACTCAGTCGAATAGAAATGTCCCTTAAAAATCGATTGAAAAGCAATTGAAATACAATTTCCTTAATTCCTATCCCCTAAGTCAGGTGGCGTGATTGATTATTTGTATTGTCACTTTGAGTCTAGGTAACGCTCAGTCGATTAAAAAAAGATCCATCAAAATCGGTTAAAAAAACAACCAAATTAAATTTTCTGCCTACCCCCTAAGTCAGGTGGCGTGATTATTTGTATTTATTCTTTCAGTCTAGGTAACTCAGTCGAATAAAAAAAGTTTTATCAAAATCGGTTAAAAAATAAACAAAATACAACTTTCTGCCTACCCCTTAAGGGGGACTTAAGTCAGATGGCGTGATTATTTCTATCCTAAGTTTGAACCTAGGTAACATGTAGTCAAATAAAAAAGTCCTGTCCAGTGGTTTTGGCGTGATGTGGTAAGTGGTAACATACAGACAGAGTAGCAATTTTGAAAAATAAATTATTTTAAACTGATATAACTTTTTTATTTCTCAACCGATTGAAATAAAACAAACGTATTATAATAAGGGAAGTATAGAACAACATTAAGTGAAAACCGCATTTAAATCGGTTGTGCCGTTTCTGAGATTAGCGTGCACAAACACACAGACAAATAGATAAACAGACAAACAGAAATTCTAAAAATCATTGTTTTGGGTTCTATTGCGTTGACAAATGCCCCCAATAATAGTTTTTCTCATATATGAATAAAATTAAAAATACAAGATACACTATATTTATCAATATTCAATTTCTGTTTAGACTGGCACCCATTTGAACCCACATTCATATCTACTCACATTTGGCGTCGCAGTATATTTTAGCCATTCCCCCAACTTACACGTACAATTGGCGTCCATTCTGACATACTATGTTGCGTATCGCTATGAAACGTTGCATTTACCGTTTGTTTATACATTGAAATTATGTTGAATTACATGTTATGTCTACTTTTGCACTGCCGGCACTTTTGCCGCCCAGCCGAAAAAGCTTTTGTATTGTACTGATGAGTCCGACAGTCCGAGTACGACACGGATAGTGAGAACATCTAATCTGCGCTTGATCATTGGCAAAAAAAAGTTATATAGTTAGAAAATATGGAGTCTAATGAAGAGGGCTGCTGGGCTCCTCCTAATTCACTAAATGTCTCCAACAGATCTGAACAACTAGGTGAGTAATCTTAATTTTATACGTGTATTCTTTTAAAAAATCTAGCAACATGCATTTTTTGATCCCATGGTAAGTTGAAATCTCACTATATTCCTGAGAAATACAGAAATTATCTTTATCCTTACTTATCTTACTAATATAATAAATGCGAGAGTTGAGTTTGACTACGGATGTATGGATGTTTGTTATTCTTCTAATGGACCTTTTTTTGTTACCAAACCACTAGATTGTTTCCAAAAAATTATCCCTGAGTGAGATCCGTTTTAATCGACATACTTAATACGCGAGCAGCGGTCCCTCGGGTGAAATTCCAGTCGTTATGGGGAATAATCTAAAATTTCGCAAAAGTTGAAGTAGTATACTCAGTAACTATTAACACATTATGCTCATAAAAATATCTGTGAAACAAAACGACAAGCCCAAGAACATGGTTTGCTTATTTTTTCAACATTTAACAAATTCGGGTCTAAAAAACGTATTGAGGTAGTTGTATTCTTTAATAATAAGTCAGGACTTCGTAATTTTTACTGAACATATTCCTCAAACTATAAACTAGGACACGGTTTGCTCTGATTTTTGAATTTTTTATTTATTTTTTAAATCGCCAATTTGAATATCAATGGCGTTACGTACGAAATTTGAACAGCTCGAAATCGACTTGCGTATTTTACGTTGATTTTCGCCTTAATATTTCTATTTTTTTAATTTCATTCAGCAATCTTGCTAGTTCGCGCATTTTTCTAGAAGTGACACTAACGAAATGTTTTTCTCGATGTGCTCTAAGGTACTGTAAACCAAAAGCACAAATTAAACTATCTGATTTTGCTATCATAGACAATTTATCCGGTCTTATGTGTGGAAAAACCTCAAGTCGTAACTTTTCATTTATTTTATTGCTGCGCAATAAAAAATCTTGTGCATGAGCTTGAACGTTTGAAATGAGATTGTCGGAGTCACAGCATTTTTTGTGCTTCCACAGTTGTTTTCGCGAATAAAAACCGAAACATTTCGTACAAGGCAAATAGTCTTCACTTTTGGAAAAAGTACTTTTTTTCATTGGTTTAAATTCACTGTTTTGGCTATTTAGAATAAAATTACCTTTTTTGCGCAAAGCCGTTAAGACTTCTTTACGGGTCTTACTATTTTTCGGACATGTCGTGAAAAATTTAGAACTAAAGTCTCGCAAAAATAACAAAAATCTCTTTGGCGCTTCCTCTTCTTTTCATTTAGTTGATTTTCTTGATACTCATTTGAGCACAATTGCTTCTCTTCGTGTTTTTTCAAAATGATTTCATTGCTATCTTCGTCTTGAGCGACAACAGGTTCGGTTTCACAAGTTTCCTAAAACAAAAAATAATTTAAAACAAAGAATAAATTTACTATTTAACTGCTTCTGTGGTCGCATGGTTCAAGAGATTAGGCTACAGACAGATCGCGATCACCGGACCACCGCCATCGCGCCAGACCGCGTCTGTGTGCGCTAGCTTTAAGTACTCTCACCAACTAACGTTATCCATAATCATAGTATGTACCTGGTTACTAATAATCACGACCAGTCTGGCGCAGCGGTTATACTACCCGCCTTCCGAGTCGAGGGTCGCGGGTTCGAATCCCGCCAAGGACAGATATTTGTGTTATGAATGGATGTTTATTACGTATTTATGTATGTTTATCCGTTGTCCTAGTACCCATAGCACAGGAATATAACCTAGTTTGGGACTAGGCAATTGGTGTGATTGTCCAAAGATATTATTATTATGTATGTAAAGTCAAACTCAATGAAATTCCTTGATTTTGGTATCTATCTCCTCGTTAAATGATAATATATGAAAAATGATGATCTCGTCAAGACTTACAATTTCTTCATACACACAAGTAGTCTAGGATTGATTGTTTCCGAGATATTAAAATAAAAACCCTGTATAGCGTACGTCCTATGTCCTTTCTAATACATCTAGAAATATGTGTACAAAGTTTCACGATAATCGGTTAAGTAGTTTTGGCATGAAAGCGTAACAAACAAACTTACATTTACATTTATGATATTAGTAGGGATTACACTTGTACAATACCGTTCTACTTTCGGAAATCGAATATCGTGACATAGTTTTCTTATCGTGAATCAAATGTAAATAGTCCGAGAGCTGGTGAAAGTTCGGAGTACATTCTAGAGGCAAGTTGAAACCTTATGGGATTCGTACTAGAAGACTACCTTAATCGTATAGTTTGAATCTGGCTAAAAAGTTACAACCTTTTCCAAAATTACAGACGTTTTTATATAATATGTGCGTGTGCACAATCTGATTTAAAAGGCACACAATTCGTGAAATTAAATTGCTTTTTATTCACTTGGAATAACCGTTACCTATTAGCCAAACTTAAACTATAAGATTTTGTTTTCGTCTAGTATCAATTCTACAAGGTTTCAACTGGCCCCAATGTACTCCGAATTTTCACTAGCTCTCGGGCTATAAACTCGTTGTGTAGCAAAAAGTCTACTAAGTTACAACAATTAGTCATTTTATATAGTATTTTTTTACTTACCATATTATGATCTGTCTTGCTGGTAAGTGACGTCGCGTCATCAAAATCTGACTGATAATCGGATTCATCAGGGGTTTCTGGTACATAAAGATTATCGCTTGAATCGGAAATGTCAGCATCATTATCACTTTCCGGCACATTAAAAAATGTTCTTTGATTTTCCTCAGTAGTTACACAAATTTCATGACTGTTTGTAGTATTATTAATATCACACTTTTCGTTTGTTTCACAATTAATATCTCTATCAAAAAGAGCACCACTTATTGTACTGTCTGCAAGTCGATGTCCGGCGCTAACGTTAGTTATATTACTGGTTGAAGCTGCGTATTCTGCGTTTCCTTTGCCTCCAAATTGTTCCTAAAATATATGAATATCATATCATGTTATCACAATCATTAATGGAATAGGTACATACATACATACATAAAATCACGCCTTTATCCCTCATGGCGTCGGCAGAGCAAAAACTACCTAAAAATAGGCCGTTCCGCCACGTCTGATAAAAATTTGAAGGTTAATACAAATGATGATTAAGTTTATTGGTATAAATTGGATGACCGCAAAAAATATTATAAAAGACAACATGGAAAGAATGAAATAAACGTTATAAATTAATGGTGTAAATACATACTTCAGATGTTTTTTGTATTTGCAACTTGTCTTTTAGACGCTGTAGAGATTGTTGTAGGTTTTCTTCATAATTCCTTTTAACATTTTTGTTTCTCGTGTTATACTTTCGTGTTCTTGATCTAAAATATAAAAAATGCATTAATGACAAGTTGACAAGATATTTTACCGGGATGATAACTGATAATTTACGGATTTGAAAAATGTCTGAGACCAAATAATAAATACCTAGTTTGCTTGATGGCAATATGCGCACTCATCTTCTGGATAGTGATCATACCGTGCAAAGGTACAGTTACTGCACCAAAACCAAGACGAAGAGAGTAAAATTTGTACATTTTGACCAAAGTTTAAATCAATGGTCATATGTTGTGGTTGTGAAAGTAAAACATCAACAACAATACCACAATTTATACAGAACGTTTTTAAAATAAAATGTGCCGTATCCCACGGCCAAAGCACCTCATGATTTAACAATTGTTCATAATCCGATCGCGTTAAAAAATTATCTACGTCTAAAAAAATAACCATCCTGGGTTCACTTGTACCTATTAGCAATAACTGTACGTAAAGACAGTTGTCGTCTGACTGTTAACTGAACTAGAAATAAGACGAAACCTGCTTACAGGATGTGTAAACATGATCAAACAGACCGTACCGACCCTGGTATAATATTGCGATGGTAGCAACGCACCATTGTTTCATGGGCAAGATAAACTTATTTTTTCCTGTCCAGCAAACTAGAAAACCAATTTTGATAAAATTTATTTGGCACTATTCTGTCTGCTTTTGTATACGGGGTGTAAGAGACAGCGTCCTGCAAACTGATAGGGGTTGCTTAGTCAACGAAACTGAACAACTACCACTAGGTTTTATTTTTTAGGAAATGAAAAAAAATTTGCTTTTCCATACAAATTGTCAGATCGAGGTGGTCATTTTGTATGGGAAAGTCATAAATTTTTTTCATCTCATGAAAGTTTTTTTTTTGATTTCCTGAAACAGAAATCGTAGTGGTAATTGTTCAGTTTCGTTGACTGAGCAAACCCTATCAGTTTGCAGGACGCTGTCTTTTACACCCAGTATAAAAAATGTTTGATTGTTTCTCAAAAAATTACGAAGTGGTGCCCATGAGTATGCGATAATCACGGCGATAACACATATAGAAAATAAATCCAACAAAATTGATAACGAATTAAATAGACAATCTAACCTTTTTGTCCTTTTTTCTTCGCGCACTTCATTTTCGACTATTGAAATTGAATAAAAAAAAACACATGCTTAGCAAGTAATCTTATCCGTCCGCCAGTATTATGTATTTATTATCTTGCACAAGATAATTTAATAAATTTTCTTGTGCATTATAATACATAATACTGACGGACGGAGATTAACTCTTCTACTCTTCTGGCACTTTCACTTGTTACTCGATATAACTTTTTGCGCAAAGTTTCTATCTTTCTCTGCTGTTTTTCACTTTTAATTCTCATGCTGAAGTAAGCTTTCTTCCACCGTTTCAAAAGAATGAAGTGTTTATTAAAACGCCAGTCACTTTTTTGTTTTTCTGCTATTTGAGCTTTATCATTGTTTGTTTCTAAACTTTTATTTTTTTGGTTCCTCTTCTGTTCTTTCCACTTATTTCTTACTTTTACTTTTTCTTCGTCAGTCATTTCTGATTATTCTTACTCTGTATTCGTTCGAGATCTTTTTTTTTGTATTGTTCGTATCTCACTGGATCATTTTTTAATTTTTCTCTGTATCTTTTCATTTTTTCTGCTGCTGATAATGGCATCTACGAATAAAGAAAAAACAAAACATTGAAAATAAGAACATCTGTTATAAAATAGTAATAAATATTTATTTAACCGAGGCATATCCACGTAGGTATCAATATGATCTAAAATACTTTTTTCATTATTAATTAAAAATAGTTACATCGTTTTTACATCTCTATATATTTCACGTGAAATCAAAACAAAACAACAATAAAGAACTTAGTTCTAAATTCAAATTCTGATAAACGACTAATCTAATAATTCATGTACATGGAAATGAGCATTCGTTTGTATTCGGAAATGCGATGATTGCCGATGTGCATTACTTACGGCCGTTTACTGTACTCATAAAATTTTATCGGATATTTTCTGTATTTTTCGTATAAAGTACGGAATTCCCCATACTTGTAGCGCTCTCTATTTACTTCGGGCACTCCTTCCCTCAAATTAAAAATATCGTATTTAAAATACGAACTGCTCTCGAGACAAACACGAGCCACTTTGGACAGCGCCATGCCTGGATACGTTCACTAGGTCGCGGCCGCGAAACGCTACTGATCTGTACGTGGCATGGCCAACGCTCCACCGCGCCGCAAACTTCACCGCCCGCCGCTAAGGCCATGTTCGTGGCCAGGCCGTAATAGGGCATGGTGTATTCTATGTATGTGGAGCTTATGTTCTCTAATGCTTTCCGGTCTAGTTTTGTTTTTAATTCAATAGATTTCAAAATTTTAGAACTTGCTCCATTTTTTCATTTTGTTTGGGATTGAAGTTGTCATTTTCATTCGACAAAAAATTTTGGAGTAAACATGACGAATTTCTCTGTGTAAATATTCTGTTTTTATTGGAATTATGTGGTGCATATATTAATAACGACGGTCAATATTTATTTATCTTAAAAAGGACATAATTATTTCTTTCGGTATAAAAAGTAGAAGTTTATTTGATTATCAAAATTTTCAGTGCTTTTAATTACGAACTAATAAAAGGCTGGGCTGAAGTACTTCGTAGAGAAGTCCCATAGATGATCACCCAAGTTACGTTCGCCCCAAACCTGAGCCAGCCACAATTCCGTTGCGGATATTCCGGCGGCCCCAAGTAGACCATTTAGCTACAGTAGGGGACACAAGAGCGTACGGGGTAAAAATCAAAACGGTGTACGAGGGGAAGGGGAGGGTGATACCATTGTATGCAGTGGAGAAACGACTTTAATGCATAGTAGACTCGGGAGAAGTATGACTGTTGGAGGAGTTCTAGGTTTTGCTATGTGACAATGAGTCCTCGATTCAAGCTCCTAACCTGAGGTCCCTGCGAATGCAGGCGTAAAAACTCTTTACTGTTCACCTGTAAGTTTGCCTTGATTGTAGGTAGCAATGTCCATATCAGCAAATTGCTACATTAGAGCAACGGACCGTGACAGCGATAACGCCGTTATCGCTGAAGTTGAACGATATTTGGTAAGTTTTTTCTGATTCAAATAGCTTATCGGGCTCAATTAACCGATATTATCCAGTCGTTGGAATTTATTAAATTATTTATAGTTCGGGAAAATAAAACAATATACCATTGTCCGATAAGGTTTGACGTCATACCTACGGTAAACCACAGCTACACCTATCAACGTATTGAAGTGTTCATTACCTAACGATGGTGTGAATGGATGTTTCAATATAAACTCAAGTCTCTCGAGTTTGCTTCGTAAACTTTTCTGAGGACATGAGTGCACGCTGCAACGCTCACGAGTTCACGACTACGTTTTGCAACGGGAAGAAATTACGAGTAGAGTATAACTTTGATCCGTCAAGAGTAAAAGAAGAACGGGTTCTCGTCAATGTAAACTGTTTGTTACCTGTATTCGGAGGCATCGTCATGCCAGCGGTAGAAGAATTTACAAGCCTTAGAAACTTAAAAGACTTTGTAAGAATGCACGTTTATGTAAATATGTGTTCGAATTATGAATACGCCTCTTGCCCATGCCATCTGAAAAACGTTGACCGTCACGATAATTATGAACCGTTCCGACACCAATTGACGGATACGTGCAATTATCGCCACTTGCATCATTACTGCTTCCAACATGTTTTACATTGGTTGACCTTCATCATTGATTTTTGTATTCCGCTCCAGCAAGCGGGAGAGTCTATGGATGACGACGGCATCGAGGGCTACTTGCGTTTCCTCGGTCACGAAGTTTCTTTTGAAGGCCCAGATGTGGTGCATCTTGGAGATTCACTAATTCTCAGAACCGCTAGACCGTCTAGACATTGATGTTGCAATTAGGTTTCTAGCAGTGGAATCAATACATATAAATGATTTGCATTGTCTTTGGAGAACGCTGACACAAAATCGTATGTAGAATAAATTGTATGCAGGTGACCTATTTGTATGGCCTGGTAAAGCGAAGTTCCACTGTAGGTAAATTCAGAGGCATAATTAATTACGCTGGTTCTCTCACCACGTTGCTGAGGTTAAAATAAGGTGTTTATCAATCATTATTACACGAATGCAGCAGCTGATGACAGTTTGAACTGATAAAAGATTGACACTCTGGGCACGTCGATAAGCGATAAGAAGACTGAGTCATAATATGGTTGCATGGAGTGAATATTTAATTGCAACACCGGTTGCAGTAAGATCATTGTGTTGACTCAAGCGATCCAGTTCGGACACGTTCAGGGTACAATTGCAGTGTCCAGTTTGACATATAAGACGCGCGTCATTCTCTTGGAGCGTGATGGATTCTCAAGACAGTGTTCAAGCTGCACTAGCTCAAGATACATCACCACGACCGGTAACTACGGAAGATATTGTTTTACCGCTAGATATTATTCTCCACATGGCGGAATACTTGACATTCGATGATTTTCGAAATTTCATCCGGTCTCTTTGGCCCAGCAACGACGAAAATCACGTGGTTCGAGCGAAACTATGGCATCTATCTACTCACAGATACACCATAAGATTCATCAACGGAAAAGAATTGGAGATCGAGTACAACTTTGATCGGTCAAGACTCACGGAAGACCGCATTCTTCTCAACGTAAACGGCTTGCTACCCGTATTCGGCGGGGTCGTCTCGGCAGCATTAGATGAGTTTACAAACATACCGAAATTATCCGAATTTGTCGGAATGCATGATCACTTGAATGTGTGTTCGAAACGTCAACATACGTCATGTCCCTGTCACCGCGGAAACATTGAGACTGTGGATGATGAAACATTCGTGGGGCCTCTAGTGGAGACATGCAAATACCATCACTTCCATCACTTCTGTTCAGCACACGTCAGTTACTGGTTGAAATATTTCTTGCATTCTTCCATTATGCGCCGGGAAGGCTGCTGGTATTCCGCAGAGACTGCCTCTGAAAGTTTTGTACTCTTCCCAGACAACATGGTTTGCTTTCGTGACTTGGACAGGCAGCTGCACAATCTACTCCTGAATCCAATGCTTTAGAACATGATGTAAAGGTTTGAGCTATTAGAGCAACACAATTCATGTAA
>OX465264.1:11470951-11669659 GCA_949987775.1 Aproaerema taeniolella
CACGAACCGATTTCCATTGTTTTGCATTCGTTGGAAAGGTCTCGGGCTCCGTGAGGTTTATAGGATACTTTTTATTAAAAAAAAATTAGGACGCGGGCGGAGCCGCGGGCGGAAAGCTAGTATTATAGATAAGTGTCAAGGTGATGATAGGTTGACAGGATAACGTCTTTCTATTTTACTGCGAAACCTGGACAGCTACCACTTCATCCGTTCAGGTGGCGAAATTTAGAACTATCTAAACCTCATACATTTGATGACGGCTACCTTGACTGGGGGCGCCACTGCCATCTGAATGTTATTAGTTAGACAGTTAGCAACGTACAGTGGGTGGCGGTGGCGCTGCTAGACAGCCATGTCATCAGAGTATGAGGTTTCGATAGTTCTGATTTTTGCTACCTGAACTGATATTATTTTCCACGTTAAAAAAACGTATGAGACACCGACTTCAATCCCAAAAACAGTTCGCACAAAGTAGATAACTAGTATTTTTTGCAGACTACAGTGCCTATTAGCAGATAACTACAAACGAAAATGTCACTCATTTATTTAGATGATGTTCTGGTTTGTAGTATTTTTTGTTTTGTTGATTTTTTTTAAAAGCGCTGAATAATTTTCGATAAAATTTATATGGGACCACCTCTCGAGTATACTCTTTCGAGCAAAAAAAGAATTTTGCAAATCGGTCTATAATTGGCGGAGAAATCGGTGAGCATACATAAAAAAAATACATATATCGACCTGCTCCTTTTTTGAAGTCGGTTAAAAATGGTCCACCATTGTCATTCCACTGCCATTTAGACACCATTGATTAGATAGATAGATAGATAAAAACTTTATTAGTAGAATAGACTATATTAGTGGAATAGACGCCTTGTACGGTCTTTGGCAGGAACTTAACGTGAGTGGTTGCTATTTCGTTTGAATCTTGGTTTTCTCCTTTAAATGGTTGTTTACCTACTGTATAATAATGATAGTGTATTGTGCAGTGAACTTCTTTTGGTTCCGACAAAGATCTTCCAAGCACTGCTTCTCGCCGCCAGTTTTCCATAAGCAAACACTATTCCTTTGCTTTTACCGAAAGGGACAAATTAAACAACAATAACACTTTTTTGTAACTTATACGGCACATAGTAATACCGGGCTTTAGGTATCTCTCTTTCAACCTCTCGGGTGGTTAATCAGTCCATGAAACTGAACAACTTTCCCAAGGAACATAGAAACAATTTTGAGTTCCCATACAAACTTCATCAGCATATAGCGCATTTTGTACGGGAGATTAAATTTTTTTTTTTGTATTTTGTCCTATATTCCTTGGGGAAGTTGTTAAGTTTCATGGACTGATTAACCACCCGAGAGGTTGAAAGAGGGATACCTAAAGCCCTGTATAATGTTTTTTAATACTTGACAGTGAAGCAAATTTCTTCTCTCTTTGCTAATTATAAGATCCTACTCGTATTTAATGTAATATTTGTTTAACTAACCTAATGTTCCTAACATATACGTACCAGCTAAAAATGCGACACAGAAAAATGAAACTGGAGCTGGAATTAAGCTCGCGATCAAGTTAATCAATGCAACGACTATTCAAATTAATGCAATCAAAGATGAAGCAGACACAGTTGGAGAAATAACAGGTACGACAGTCAACTCAGACATAACAAACAACAGTCCATATACAGGTTGAAAAAGGACCTCCTAGCTTTATTGAAAATCCTGAACCAGTATCACTTACAGAACACTTTTATTTTTATTTTTTATTGGTGGGATTTTTTTTTCCTAAACGTAGACACCACTCGGGTGCACCCCCCGAGCGCTTCCCGCACCCCTCGCGTGCCTGGTGTAGGAGTAATGTCTACGTTTAGGCAAAAAATGAACTATTCCCATTGAAAAAATATTTTTAAAATTTTTGTTTTTCATAAATGTGTTCTTTGAGTGATACTGGTTCAGGATTTTGAATATAGCTAGGAGGTTTTTTATCACCCTGTATGTCGAGTATATTATTTATTATTTTCCTTCTCATCGGCTTTCATGGGCTTTCATGGGTGTAAGGCACAGCTTAACAAATACTTAAACGGTGGAATCTACCCATAGTGGAGGATCTACTGCTTTTCATCCTCAAATTTTAAAAAATAAGCTAAGAGCTTCAACACATTTGTTTTTAGAGTATTTTTCCTGAAAACGTCAAGTTAAGAAGTTTTCGTTATTTACCTACTCTGGCGCTACGCAATGTACGTGGAACCGCGCCCCGCGCGTGGTCCCGCCGTCTCAGCTGGTTGTTGTGTTTTACGCTGTTTTCATTGTTTTTTAATGATTAAATTTTACAGCAGAAAATATTTAAAAAATTGAAAAATCATTCAGAATTATGGTCTGAGTTTAGGGATTCAGTGTTTGCTAAGATAAAATTATGTCGCGTGCCTATGTTAGCACAACTGGTCGAGCTGATGGTATTAACTATCAAAAAATCTAGTTTCGAATCGAAAAATCAAGAGACCAAACCGGCCGCCATTTCATCGAGTGAGAGACATCCACGGCCATGCACTTACCAATTTGTATGCCCGGAGTGGTATTTTCAGTTTTTGCTAAGCAGAGGGACAGCGTATCATGAACCTCGGCTCGTTCTATCGCATAGCGTTCTTTTTTTATTATGAGATGAGGTTAACTCTTGACCTCAATCTTGTCTAAGGTTGTAGATGAGGTCGACGATGGAGCGAGTTAACCCAGAAAATCTCGATTCCGCCAATTAAATTATGTAAATCACCATCATTTTCAGCCTCACAGTCTTTCGGCGAGCGTTTAATTTCGACATTTTTAACATGAATCTGGCTCGTTCCCCTGATTTAACAGCGCCAGATTATTTTCTCTGGGGTTATTTAAAAGACAAGGTGTAATTGATAAACTCAGGACAATTGAGCAGCTAAAGACCAATATCCGAGCTGAAATACGGTTGCTAACTCCTCATGTTTTGAGAAATTCTCTCGAAAGAGCCTATCTTTGTGATGCTGAAAATGGTGGTCATTAACGTGATGTAATTTATAAAACCTAACTCAAAAATATATCCATGAGTGTTATTTTTATTATCTCATAATAATTAAGATGAATTTTAAAAAAGTTATAATCTATTGCAACCTCGTCGCGACTTTTGCGCCACCCTGTACAACAGATACTTTATACAGGGTGTAAAGGACAGCTTAGCAAATACTTAAATGGTGGAATCTACCCATAACTATCATCAGCTATAGGTTATTATTTTTTCCCGGAAACGTCATATTAAGGAGTTTTAAATGCTTACCTACTTTGGCGCTTCGCAACGTACCTACCGCATAACTGCGCCCCGCGCGCGTTTCCCCCGCGCCGCGCTGCTATCGGAGTGCGGTGTACATTGCTGGTTTTCGTGTTTTACGTTGGTTATGATTGTTTTTTATTGCAAATTTATTCGATTAAATAATAAAAAATGTAAGCAGAAAATATTAAAAAAAACATGAAAAAAATTCCGGAGAAAAATTCAACTGGAAAATCATTCAGAGTGATTGAATGATTTTCCTGTCTTTTACACCCTGTATAGTAGCTTAAATAACTTCATAGTTTGCAAGACTTTCAACATACTGATTTTGAAAGAGAAACAGCTTGTACCTATTCAGCTAAACCCACGAAACACATACAAATCCAAATGATATCATAATTTTTGACCTTGATTATGTTGATCTAACTATAGATACACCAACTGAAGATGCGACTGAACAACATACAACTGTAGATTCAAATAGTCACAATGTTACTGAAAGCAATTCTCCAAAGGACGATACAGAAGACATTCTTTTATTGTTTATGAAGAACAAAAAAACTCCAACGGTGCAGAAACAAGATAAGAAAGCGACTACAGGTAACAATAACATACATTAACGTAAAAATAATTAACACGTATACGCTACAGAAGATGAAATTTTAAATTCATGAAAAAAAACCTTTCATCGACAATATTCTTTAAACTAAAATAACACAATAGGCCCGTATTACAAAAGGAGACTCAAATCTTGATCTATACTTAGATATTGATTGTCACTTTCTCTCACTATCAAAATGACAATGACGACTGCTATTTAACTGTAGATCTGAGTCTGAGACTCTGAGTCGCGTTCTGTACGGACCTTAATTAAATGTACATAAAATATTTTTAACAAAAAATTGACCCGCCTTCAAAAAGGGTGAAATAATTTTTAAAGCTATGTTCACGAGTAAGTAGTTGTTACGGGTAAAACAGCAAATAGGTGAATTCATAGCGGAATATGGTAAATAGACAGGAATGATTTTTTTGACGTCGGCGCCGGTTTGAACAGGACCTAGTTTAATGAAAAAAGTATTCGCACAAGCTTTCTCTGGCAGTATAAATATGTACTAAGATAATCATGCCATGCGAGTAATTGTTCGGCGCCGACGTCAAAAAAAACATTCCTCCCTATTTACCATATTCCGCTATGAATTCACCTATTTGCTGTTTTACCCGTAACCACTACTTACTCGTGAACATAGCTTTAAAAAATTATTTCACCCTTTTTGAAGGCGGGTCAATTTTTTGTTAAAAATATTTTATTTTATTCTTTTTAAAGGTTATCATTTAAGTATGTAACACCTCCGAAACTAATGGACCTATTTGAAAAATTCTTTCACCATTAGAATGCTACATTATTCCTTAATAACATAGGCTACACAATTTTCCCGAATTTCCACGGGAACGAAGTCCCGAGCGGGATACTAGTCATTCATATAACTCCCTCGTAGATTTATTATAAATCACTCGAGATTAAAGAGCGATATAGTGATCTATTACTTTCACCCCACGGAAAGATATGAGGTGGTGATATTCATAACCAGTCGCAAGATGGCAAGAAAGATACGGGGTAGTACAATTCTCAAATCGATCGCCAGATGGCATGAAAGATGTGTGGTGGTAATATACTCTACTTACCGGTCACTAAACGGTGACCGGTAGAGTAGGTAGCCTCAGGACACAAAGGAGCCCCAAAAAATTACTTAAAAGTCTCAGGGAACAACTTCGTTTTTGCTTCGTTTGTACTTTGATGACCTATTATCATCCACATATATGACCGTAAATTTCCGTTTTTTTTATTTTTGACCTAAACTTCTGGAGCGATTTCGATATTTTTTTTATTGGACCAATCTGGAAGTAGATGCTTCCGAACTAAAAAAAAAAATTTAAATCGGTCTACAAATAACGGAGTTTTGAGGTAGGTAACAAACATAAAAAAAACACCCGAATTGAGAACCTCCTCCTTTTTTTTGAAGTCGGTTAAAAACTAAAATCGATTTTTGCAATAAGTACTGATAGTACTTCCTCATAATCAAATAAGCATCATGTCCTTGATACACGTGATTTCCAAAAGAGAGTTTCCTGATTCCTAGAAATGCATCTAATAAAATAGTATTTTTGATGTTTGACGAAGAAACAAGAGCTATCTATTTCAACATTTTACAACTCTCGAGTAGATAGGTTGCAAATAGATAAGTAAGTTTTTATGTAATTTTAATAAGCAGATTGTTATTTTGTTTCCATTCTGTGTTGGTACCTGGGCCCCGATTCTGTCACTTCAGTTGTGTGTCGATGGAATGGTCACCATTTTATCCGTTTAGGTGGTGAAATTGAGAACTATCCAAATTTCATACATCTAATGACGGCTGCTTTGAATGATGGTGCCACCGCTAACTGAATTTTCAGTTGCTAGGTAGTTGTTAGCAACTTTACGTTCGGTTGACGGTGGCGCCACCAGTCAAAGCAGCCGTCATTAGATGTATGAAATTTGGATAGTTCTCAATTTCGCCACCTGAAAATATAAAATGGCCTCCATTCCATCGAGACACAACTCAATTTACAGAATCGAGGCCCTGTCCTGTGGCGGCATACGCTAAAACAGCATCGTTTTAATTCACAGTGTGTTTTTGTTTTTGTTTTTAATCAATAAAGTATCAGTTAGTGATAGCCCAGTTGGTAATGAGCCAGACTTGTAATATGCGGGTTTAAATCCTGGTGTGGGCCCACTAAATTCGTATTTTCGGATTTGTAATTATCACTCGCTCAACGGTGAAGGAAAACTTCGTGATGAAACCCGCCTGTCCAAGAAAATTAATTTTCGAATGACGAGCGGTCCACCGACCCGCATTGGGACACCGTAGTTGACTGTGGCCTAAATCCCTTCGTGTTTCGAAGGGAGGCCGTGCCCCTAGGCGGTGACGTATATGAGCTGGTAAAAAAGGTATCTTAGTTGTTTAGAATGTATTAGTTTGTATAGTATAACTGTGTTTTAATAAAGTTTTTGTCTGTCTATTTATCTACACTGAGCTCATTCATACAAAGAAGGTTTTAATTTTATTGCAGAAACTGCTGCTACAGCTACGAAAGTAAACTCTATTAAGACAACACCCCGTACAAAAACGGAGAAAAATAAAAGTACTTTTACAACTATAAAACCAACAGGTAAAATGGGCCTTTTTATAATTCGAAAACGGCACGGCAAAATTGTATTACCATTGCCTCCTACGTAATAGTAATACTAGAAGCTGAAAACATAGTGGGCAATGGTAATTCAAATTTTGAGTTGCCGTGCCGTGCCGTTCGAATTATAAAAAGGCCCAAAGAATCAAGAACTTTATAATCACCAATTTTCTTGGAATGTAGCTAGTCGTCTTTTGTTTTGGTTTTATTATCTATACTAATATTATGAAGAAGAAAGATTTTATTCTTTGTTTGTTTGTTTGCATTGAATAGGCTCTGAAAATACTGAATCGATTTGAAAAATTCTTTCTCCATTAGAATGTATTATCCCCGATGAACACAGGCTACGTAATTTTCCCGAATTCCCACGGGAACGAAGTCCCGAGCGGAAAGCTAGTTGTAGGATAAGTTGGTAAGCTGGTTCTCAACCTTTCGCCCACGTTGCACTAATTTCTTGATTGCGTTTACATATATTTCCCGAAAATGTCTTTCTCTCATTTAACAATAAGGTATGCTTAGCCTGACAAAGATGCAGGCTTTAGCAGATCAAGAAATCTTGTTTTTATACATATAAAACACAGGAATACTGCTTCAGAAATAGGTTTGTTCTATAATACAGCCATTCACAAATAAATAACGTTGACATTTTTTTTTTTTATGTTTCTACTAAAAATGAAAATGGAAAGCTTTTTAATTTCTAGGATTTTGTTGGCTCCCTCATACAATATCTTTGGTTTACAGGTTTTCAGTTTACGAAACCTCTAAATTGTCCAACATGCCGGAAAAAACGCACGCTGGCAAAATGTGTCGAAGGCGACCGAATTCTTAACAAATGCGTTAAATGTATCTGTAAGGATCGATACTACGAGTGTTCAAGCTTGGCATGTGATGAAGGTACTTTGTCTGATTTACATTCATCATCCATGCGGTGTAATTGATGAGGTTAGAGGTAGTCATCATCATCTCAGTATAGATCAGTCCACAGCTAGACATAGGCCTCCTCTGAAACGTGTCATACTTCTCAATTGCCAGTCTTCACACACGTGACCAGCCCATTGCCACTTCAGCTTGATGATTTTGTGGGCTATGTATATTTTCGATTTTTGGCTAATAACATTATATTTAAAAAACTGTTTATAATTTAACTTTGAAACTTTGTACAATTGATCACCGATATAAAGGCTATATTTTTTCAAAATTTTAGCCAAATCGACCGAATGACTTTTCCCGAACATTTTGTACGGGGTTCTTTTATCACGAAAAAAATGCCAAGCATGCCCTTTTAACTTTAAGTCAATGGACCAATCGCGCTGTCAGTGTCCACGTTTCAGCTCCGTATGTACTTATAGGATTAAAAAAAGTAAGATGCACTGAGCAAAGACCTTTTTCTTTAAGGACTGGGGAATGCTTGAAACAAGTTCTTGTCACAAACTTTAGGGCATAAAAACAAACTGAAAAAAAAATATGTATCTAATTCAATTTTCATTTTATTTATAGATGCACATAAAGCCCTGTCTAAAAACGCAAGATGCATTCCTAATATGGGATACATATATATGTCGATGACTTGTTTTTGTACCAAACGCGGAGTTTGGCCTGACAACAATTGCGGCTACTTCGGACCTTTGTACAAAGTAGAGAAAAGCAGGACAAGACTCAGAACTACTTCGATGTGTAAACCTAATAGTTTTTTAATTATAGATTGCAATGTATGTCAATGTGGAGCTAATGGAAAAGTAGATGAGAACCATTGCACTAAAAATCACTGCACGTCAAAGAATCTCTCAGGTCGCAGAAACACAATACGTTTATTAGGATCCTGTGACCCAGGCAACTGGTATGCATTAGCTCCGTGTCAGTTCTGTTACTGTATGAACTCCAGCAAATTAGTATGCAGTACACGTATTGAGAATCCAATTGTACTCGCATTAGGCGATTACGATTTAACAATATGTGGAAAAGACATGGTTAGAAATATCATGAATCTTGTTCAGCCAAAAAGTCAAGATGTCAGCTCAGAAAAAAGTAAAGCCGACCTTCAAAGCGCATCGTCTTCAGAAACGACTTCATCAACGCTCACCACCGAACGTATTTTACACAAACTGGATGATTTAAAAGTATACACTGTCCGAAACAGTGAAGATATACCCACAAAAACTAGTAACATCAGAACAGACAATAAAGAGAAAAAGGAAGAAAATAATGAAGCAAGTGCTGAACTGATATCTGAAATAAAAAACGAAAAGGATGAAGCGAGCGATGAATCAAAATCAGAAAAAATCTCTGATAATTCCAAAGTAGAAGATTCTAAATATACTCTATCTGAAGAAGAAGTGGAAGACCCTGATAATCTGCGTACATATAAAAACCCAAGTGGTGACATAAAAACAGCCACCGAGCAAACAATACAAGAAGTTAAAAATATTCTCAGTCCACCTTTTGAGACCAGTGTCAAAATGATCGGTGACGATCAAAATGTTGACAGCCCAGAACCTTCAAAGGCTAGCTTTAAGTTAGCAAATGATAATTCACCAGAAATTATTTTAAGCAGCAAGACAAAGCAAACGGCTGTAGTTACTACACCCAAGGGTTCGAAAGATGAGTCAGGTCTCACATCCACGATAAATAAAATTATTGCAATGGTCTGGCAAAAATCAATGGTAAAAATACACACAGACGTCTCTTGTAAGCCAGGAGGAACATCTAAACGAGATTGTAATTATTGTTACTGTTTAACAAATGGAAAATTATTGTGTACTAATCAAACGTGCAATAAAAAGTATTAAACTCTTATATTTTGTTTAGATTTAAAGTTCCAAAAGATTGTTGTAAGTTTACTTATTGGCTTTTACGTTGTTCCTAATTCATAAAACTCAATATTAGTGCATAATGGTTTGCTTGCCCCTATGCACTGTGCAGTGCTCAAAAGTAAAAGTAAAAGTGCGAAGCCCAGTTGTCTTGCCTGGAGCTTACGATATTTCAGCTACCTCGCGATTATTAAACTATTTAACTCTATAAACGTAAATTCCTTTACAAAAAATTTAACTAATAGCAAAATAAAATGTACAATATGTATAATAAATAAAATGTATTGCTTGGTAACTATTTTAAAATAGATTACATGAATCGTCTACAAAATCTTTGATTAATTAAAATTTATTTAATCAAAATTTCAAATTGACTTTGGAACACATTTCCTCTACTAAAGAATTTTATTTGTTGTAAAATTTAATAACCGTTACGGAATGTTTTGCGAGCATATATTTAATATTTTAGTCTTTTAATAAGATGTTACTTAAAGAAGTGTTTGTTTTCTGTCTTCAGATTGGTTCTGTATTTTTATTCAACTTTGGCAAACGTAAGTATTTTTCGTATCGATCTACTTAGCTCAGCTTTCTATCTTCAATCAAATTTATACCGTAAGTCGAGTTCACCACATAAGATACTCGATTAGGTTTACTACACAATAAGAAAAGAATGGCCTTAAAGTTCTAACCCATGTTTTATGTAGAATTGTGTGCATGTCTTTGATTATCTAATTGGTTTTTTTACAATAGCTGTCGCGGAAAAGGTGTGGACGAAACCATGTGTCGCGGGCGAAAAGGTGTTAAATGACTGCAATTGGTGCAAATGCAATAGCGTGGGGCAGTTCAAATGTACAGCTAGAGTATGCACCGAAGTCGACATGTTTGGATATTTTAATGGTAAGTTGGGACTTCGCACTTTTAAACAATTTACTTAATCTGACACCTATTTGAGAGGTAGCGAGCAGGTTTCTGAGGCAAGTCTTAATTAATTTTAAAACGTATTGTTTCACTTGCATTGAATAAATTATTTAAAAAAAGAAAACACACCACTGAGCTTTTTCCTTGTACGAGTATAGTATGGATACTTACATAGGTACAACATAAATCCTTGGGCCTGCATATTGTAATCAAATGTTTGACTCAACCACATATTCAGAAAAGAAAAATACTTACTAATTTCCTATTGTTCTTGGACCTAATGCTATCTCCAAGGCATCACTTTTCGTTTTTTTTTTCTTATCTCGTCTCACATGGAGTCAGAGGCATATCTTTCAAAGTCCTACATTATTGACACCTACTCCACTTTCTTAACTGCTATTGCTCCTTGTATCAACATATTATTTTTTTCTTTGCACAGACGCAATACGTGAATACGTCGTGGGTATGGAAGGGCACGGATCGTGGAGGTCAAAGATGACATCCTGCGAACCAGGCATACAATACAATCGTCCAGGCTTACTCTGCGTATGCGGTAAATCAGGTTCTTGGCCCAACCCAGTCTGCAGGGATTTCTTCAGAGTTCTGTATGATGTTCAAATCGCCGAAGGAACAAGACCTTCGAAATCAGTCGCTTGCGAGCGGCATAACGTTTATCTTTTTGATTGTAATGTCTGCATCTGCCCTCCTTCAGGCAAGTTCGATCCAGATAAATGCACTAAAAGGAATTGTTCCAACGAACAAACTCCTTTCAGTGACAAAAAACATAAAGATAAAAGTGAAGATGATGAAATCGAAGAAATATATGCTAACTGTGAATTGAACAGAAAGTATAAGATGGGCTGTAAAAAATGCGTGTGCTTGAAAAACAATCGTCTCCTTTGCGATAAATGTAAAACTGACAATACGGCTGAAAAAGAATCACTTGAGGCTGAGGAACCACGCTCGCTGTGTACCAAATATAAACCAAATGAGATATTTAATATGGACTGCAATACATGCACATGCGACTCAGACAATAACATATACTGTACTGCAAGGCGTTGCTTAAAGGCTAATTTAAAACCGTCCTTCCATTTGAGTAAATCTGAAGACATGGTTTTGAGTTCTGAATCACAACCAATCGATGACCTTAGTTGCAGACCTGGAACTAAATACAAAAGCGATTGCAATACGTGTTACTGTACAGAAACGGATAAGAATGAAAAAGTTTTAAGCTGCTCTATGAAGTCGTGTAGACCTACTTCCGTGTTAAATAATATAGTAAACGAATGTGTAGAGAATACGGTGTATGAATCTAATTGCTTAATCTGCCGTTGCGAGATCGTTGATGGGGTGAAGAGAGAATCTTGCTTGGTAGAATCAAGATGCAATAGCAATGAACCACAGCGCAACGTCCGGATTCCTACCGACTTGAATTCTCTTCATGGATATTGTGAACCGTTTCACATATACCAAAACGATTGTAACAAGTGTCGTTGCTTGCCTAATGGAAAAGTACTAAAATGCAAGTCCCAGGTTTGTAATAAGTCTGAGGAACCTGTGGTAGTAGATATCATTCCTGTCACCCAAAAGGGTAGCAAACCGTGTCCAAAAAATCATATGTACAGTGTGGATTGTAATTTCTGCTTCTGCCTCAGTACCGGCAACCTGCTATGTACCACGTCTAAGTGTGAAAGTTAATTTTATTGTATAAATATTATTAAATATCAAGATCGTTGATTACATTTATTTTATAAATAAACATCACTTATCTCCAAGGGATGTGTTTTATCTAAGGATTATTTAGTCAATTCAGGTTTTGAAGAAAAAAATGCAACCTTCAGTATTTCCATTGAATATCTATATTTCAAGAAAAATAATTATAACAATAGTTTGCAATCTTTGTCTTTTGCGTTTAAATCAAGTAAAACATTTGCTACTTATAAAATAAAGTAAGTAGTAGGTACCTTACAATTAACTTAATACTTAATAGTTGATGAAGTTTTGTACGAAACACTCGAGGTAATTCATTTATAAAATTGTGTCTTTGAACTTTGCGTATAATCAAGTTCACTTAATAAAACATAACGCCTTAAAAGATGCCTTGATTAAAACTAAAATTCTTTACATAAAAAAATTGTGAAATTGGGCTTATTTAAGATTAGAAACAGATTTCGAAGCTTCACAGATAATATTTTAAAAACTTTTGATAACATTAATAAATTGTATACTGATGACCTTTTGATTTTGATCGTCATATGCATAAAATATTTAAAAAATGGGTACTTTTGGTCATGTATATCCAAAGAAATAAAAAAATAAAGTCAAAATATAGATATTTCAAATAATTCACATAGATATTTAGATATTTCAAAAATATTTCAAATAATTCACATAATAAGTAAGTACTTACTTCAAATAAATGCTGGAATTTGCACTTTTTTAAATGTTTGAATGAAACCATTTATTATGAAAAGTATAGTTCTGATAATATGCAGTTTGTAAATAGGATTTTATACTCGACGTAATATTTTTGAAGATAATTTTTTAGATGAGTTAGATGATTTTTAGATGCTTATTTGATTAGAAAATAATTCTAGTGAATTAAAGCAATTAGAAGAAGATACCCTTTAAAAAACTACACGTTACAAGTAAGTAGTATATGAATTCTGTCACTGTCTTGGTGAACGTCATTTTCTTAATATATATTTTCTAATATATAAAATTGAATTAATATATCAAATTGAAGGTCATACAATTTAGCCGAAAGGTTCCTTTTATAACGTAGGCATATAACGAAATATTTTATAAAATTCCCGAGGGAACGAAGTCCCAACATCCTTAAGTTCATGTAACTCATAATATTTTAATTTCCAGTTAAAAACAAAAGGAGTCCTAAGTATTTCCTGAAATGTATTTTTCATGTATTTTTAAAATATGACGTATACTATCAAGCATAGATTTTAAAACGATGTATTTCATCCATAACGATTATTTTAAATACATTGTTTCTATATCATCCTCTATCTGGTCGTAATCCATTTTTTGTTAGATTTATGTTCTGAGGGGAGGGCCTAGTCAAAGTCTTTCGATAATATTGTTGTCGTGGTCAGAATAAACGAATGATCATAATCGACAGTGTAGGTCCTCTGTTTTAACCCAAATATTCAACAAGAAATTTCGGACAAAACAGTCCATAAACCACTTCAACATCATTCCAAAACTAGCACCAGCGTTTTGATAATAACATTAAAAGCTAGGAAATTGATTATTTTTTTAAATCTAAACTTTTACTGAGAATGTTTTAGAAGAGACAGGTTATGGAATAAATGAAAAATCCAGATTCGAAATGAAGTTGGTCCTAAGTTAAGCAGACTGAAGCCTTATACCGCTAATTATACCGCAAAAATCTTTATAGTCTGATAAGCATTCTCAAATATATGAAGAGAAAAACGGCTCATGAGAAGATCGAAAAAACACAACTCTTAAAATCTCATCTATGAAATATTTCTCGAGCAGCTCGAGTCTCAAAACATTTTCAATAAAAATTTCAGGTGGCCTGACAAAATTTTGTTCAATATCTATAACGCTAGGGCCTTTGTGCATAAGCGATAACAGATCTAAATCCGTAAGTACTAGGCGAGCAGAAGTTACGAGAAGGTGTCGTTGACTTGTCTGCAGCATCTGATGAAGGTTGCTCTTCGTGTCAGCTCTCTGAGGCGTGCGGCTCCTACATAGGTACATGCTGATCTCAGCCCGCCGAGTATATCTTTTACTGTTACTCCCACATCGCCTCTGTAGTCTACTTCTACTGTTTTGCCTGGAAAAATGTAAAAAATATATAAGTTTTTTTAGTTGAGGTTTTTGATTAACGGATACAGATTTAAAGAGCAAAGGACGACGAATACATTATTGCCTGAACACCTATTTATTTATTTCCTATTTCGTAAATCTATGACCGACCGATACTTACATCGGATGTTAGGTACATCACTCTGCTTTGAAAAAAAGATTACAGTCAAAAGATGCCAGTCAGATTTATAGCGTGTTGACGTCATACGATGAGACGTTATCCGATCACAGGATTTTACCTTCTGCAAGAATATTGATTGTCGTCGTCATCAGCTCATATACGTCCCCACCGAGGGGCACGGGCCTCCCTTCGAAACACGAAGGGGTTTAGGCCATAGTCCACCACGCTGGCTCAATGCGGGTTGGTGGACTTGATTAAGAATGTAAAAAGTTAAGAATGTGAAAGAATATGAAGTGAAGTGTCTCAGTGATCTGTTTCAGCATACTGTGTCATATTTTTGTTGTAACACTTTGTGACACTTACGGAAGATTAGCAGCAACCATGCAGCAACCCAAGGCGTTGTTTATACACAACAGGCAACGTGGCGCGGCGACGCGGTGATCAACGCAACATAAAATGAATCTTAATGGCTACTGAGCAAAGGTTTTTTTCGTCCGTCGCTCCGTCTTCAGATGGCGGATGTCTCTTCGTGCTTCTATTTTCGGAAAAAAAACCTTGTAGCTGTTAAGATTAATTTTACGTTGCTTTGATTGCCACGTTGTCGGTCATCATCATCATATCAGCCTATTGCAGTCCACTGCTGAACATAGGCCTCCCCCAAGGTGCGCCACTTTGCACGATTTTTTCATCCAGCCACTACCCGCTATCTTCTTTAGGTCATCTAACTATCTGGCTGGGGGGCCATCCTACACTATGTTTGCCAAGACGTGGTCTCCATTCGAGAACCTGTCTCTCCAACGCTCGTCGGTTCTGCGACAGACATGGCCAGGCCAGCCACTTTTGGATAATATTCATCAATATCCATCATCGGTTGCTTGTGCATAAACAACGCTTAAAACGTCTCCCAAGTACAAATAAAATAAAGGGTACGCGTCAAAATTGTCATACCGTTTTTAAACCTTAAGTGGAACTGTGCTTTTTCTTTACTTCTGTCTATAACCTACCTTCTGAAGAGCGGTATTCCGCCACGCCTCCCGTATGCTTCAACATAGCGGTGGAAGAGGACATGCCGTAGAACAGCTTGACCTTCTTCCCGTCAGGTTTGGTGACCACGTCTCCTCCACACTGGTCGTGGCCGGCGAACATGCCTCCAGCCATGACGAAATCTGCTCCTGCTCCGAAGGCCTTTGCTACGTCACCGGGGCACGTGCATCCGCCATCCTTTAGTAAAATTTAAGCTTTAAAAATGTACTAACATATATTTTTTTAAATCTTCATTGAGATTATTATTGATTGCTCTAAGAGTTGCGGTTCTGGAGAGCTGTAACATAGGTTTCTACCTAGAACAGACTCCAGTCCCACACAAAGGTACTTCCATGCTGTTCTTAATCAATTACTTTAAATATAAATATGCATAACCTTTACTGTATTCGTGAAATAAACATTTTTGTAATGTTATGACTTTTATACTATACTAGCTTTCCGCCCGCGTGGACTTTCACTTTTTTAAAAAATAAAAGGTGCCCTATGTTACTTCTAGTACCTCCGAGAATATGTGTACAAAGTTTCATGATGATCGGTTGAGTAGTTTTTGCGTGAAAGCGTAACAAACATCCTATTTTCACATTTATAATATTAGTAAGGATGTAAGGATAGTAAGGATGTACATATCAGTCCTATGATATACAGATTCACATAAAGCACATAGATGCGTAAGCTCTCTTATACTAAAGGAAATAATTCACAATAAAGTAGCAGTGCCTGTTTTGCACATGGCTTGAAAATGATAAGTATAAGAAGTTTTTCTTATTGTTCGATAGCCTAACACTTAAATTGCAGAAATGACCATCAAAGTTCCTACCAATTTAAAATATTATACTGTCACTTTTAGTCTTGTTGACGTAAACGAGGACGGCATTACATTTAAAGAAGCTTTAAATTTAATTAACATTTCGGCAATCGAGCGAAAGGCTTACAGATTTAATGCCCATACACAGATTAAAATCTAATTACAATAAGAACATCTTACATGTTCTTATTTAAGTGTAACATCTTACAGAAATAATGTGTCCTTTAAGTCCGTGGGCTGAGTCTGCGCATTCGATGACAGCGGAGAGCTGCGGGTACCCGACGCCTGTCTTGATGCGGGTGGTACATACAGAGCCTGGACCAATGCCCACCTAGATATACAAAGACCATTAGAACGAACGCAACATAAAAGTTAAATCTTCTTCTTGTCGTGTAGGTATAGACAAGTGTGATTGCCTCTTTGGTCACCCATCAGGTTCCCTGCCTCTGTGTACGTTGCTTAACCTCACTGATCAGTTGAGATCAGCGAACGCCACTGGGCTACTAGAGCTTCTAAAAAATTTAAATGAGTCGAATATTTACTCTACTCCGTGAAGTTGGCGGAATTGCGACCACGCAGATTACTATATTACAAAATTATATTCTAAATGTTACTGTGTCTGGTAAACGGTACTCCTTTTACTAGGAAAAAATTGCAACTTCATAAAGATTTAGGAAAAAATTAAAAATTATTAGTCCTTCAAACTTACAAAAGATGGCGCCTAAGACCACGGTCGCCCGAGTACTGATGTTAATCACTCTGATTGACCATCACCAAAGTGGTCCCTTTTACCAGAAACAGCCACCCAATTATCATCATTAGGTACCTTAATGATATCAGCTCCAGAAAGAATTAGTTCTTCTACCATTTCACCAGTTACTACATTGCCAGCCTGAAAATAATAAAGAACAATTTATATATGTTATCTGTGTAATTACACTACATGTTTGTTAAAAAAAAGTGACAAAACTGAATTTCCACTAAATTCTGTTTTAAGATATATATAATTATACTTTAGCTGCAGGCCTAGTACGATAGTGACAGCGCCGCGTCAACACCGCGGTCCTATGTCAAAATGTCAACATTGACAACGCCATTGGGCGAGCAAGCCTTTGCGCGGGACCCTCGCGCAATCAAAGTGAAGTGTCAGCGTGCTAGAGCTGCAGCTCAAGCACAACGTGAAAAGAATCAAGGGCGGTCCCAGGGGGTCATGGGGGTCATGGTCAAGGGGGTCATGACCCCTCCTAAAATATTTAATTTTATGGTTTATAATAAGCTCCTTTTGCAAATACACTTGTTTCCTTCCTCTGATAAATTATTGTACGGGAAAAAATGTTAAACAGGAACTTAAGTTTTCATTGAAAATCTTTAAACCAAACTTATTGTTTAACTCTTGCACATTCACCAGTTTTACACTTAGTGAGGCAACGAGGCGTCTGGACTGACGTAAATACATCTGCTTCAGTCGGGTAGTTCGGCAAATTCTATTAATTTTAACCTGGATTTAAAATCCGTCAAGTGATTAAATATGAATTAAACTGAGTTTTTAGGTAAGGACTTGGCTTTGGTTTGATAAAAAAATTAGATAACATTTTCTAACAATGACCCCCCCCCCCCAAAATGTTAGGCTAGGACCGCCCTTGAAAAGAATGCGGTCAAATGTCAAAAATGTGTCGGAATGACAACGCCGGATTGCGAACAAGCCTTTGCGCGGTGCCCTCGCGAAATCAATCTGAAGTATATTACCGTCATCGGAGTTCTAGCTTAGCAGTTCTCTATTAGTTGTCATTCCCACTTTTCTTTGAACTGAACGCTGAGTAATCCCAATAAAGAAGCAACAGGGAAGAGTTTAATGATGGTACATTGAAACATATACAACGTGTTTCAAAAAAACCCAAAAAAAAGATCATTCAAAATTAATTAAAATTTAGTTTATTGCGCAGCTCTATTTCAAATATGACAAGTATGTCATATTAATTATATGAAACTTTCATTTCGAAAGATGTCAAATTTTTTTTTTTTTTTTTTTGGAGTTTTTGGCCTGGTTACTAGACCTTTGGGCCAAGTCTTAATTTTTGATGCACTTCACATTTAATTGCAGTCAACATTTCAACTAAATCTTCTGGATTGTATTTTTAATGTACTTGTAAATCGGCAGAAAACACTTTACACTTTTAAGAAAAACAGTCAAGCGGCGGGAGGAATTATTTGATAGTTCCACTTCACTTTCACACAACTCACTACAAAGTATCAGTCGGTCCAACGGATATTTTTGACAGGACAAAATCAAATGTTCAATGTCATCGACCTCATTGCAGACCGAACACATATTGCTGTTAATAATTCCCAATCTTGCCAAATGTGCAGGTGTGGTGGTGTGGCCAAAACGAAGCCTATTCATAGTGGTAATAAAATCTCGGCTTGCTGATTTCAACTTGGAATACCATGGTACAGAAGGTAAGTCAGATTGAATGCTGGCGTACCATTTGCCTTTAAGTTCTTGATCCTTGATCCAAAAGTCTTTCCATAATCTCAGTGTTTCTATTCTGACTGATGGGTAGCAGTCTACTAATGGGACACTTGTTACTTGTCTGACATCTAAAGAGTTAATCCCTTCAAATGCAGTCCTATCAGCAATTTCATTACCAGTAATGCCCTTGTGAGAGGGAATCCACATGAATGATACTTGTTTATTCTTATTACTATATTCATGTATTAAGTACTTTATTTTAAACAATATGTAATTTGTCTTATAATGTAATTTTAAATTAGCTAGGCTTTTGATAAGACTTAATGAATCAGTTAAAATTAAAAAGTATTTACAAGTATTCACAGTATCTATTCGTTTCATTGCCTCAAGGACCGCATAAGCCTCTGCAGTAAAAATACAACATTCATTATTTAAAACAAAGCTCTGAGAGAATTTTATCTGAGGGTCGTATACTGCACTACGTACATAATCTTGACCCTTACTGCCATCAGTATAAAGCCTGTAATATTGTTTATTATTTTCCAAGAACTTAAGTAAATCTTGATTATTACAAACTTTATCTTCAATTATTTTAATTTCACTTATTAGACTTTTATACTGAAGGGAATAGCAAGGCCAATGAGAATGCTTATAAATATTTGTAAATTTATTTTTCATTTCCAGCAGGATATGAGATAACTTGGGAAATTTCCCCTGAAGAAGTTCAGTTCCAGAAACAAGAGGTTGGCTTATTTGAATTGGGTATGGTATTATTTTATTTAGAATTTGTTTGTTGTCTGATGATATTATCTTAAGGCAAAATCTTTTGGTCAAAAGCAAACGTCTCAGAGGAAGAGGCATAATAGAAGTTTCTACTTCCATTGCTCTTATTGGAGTGGAACACATGGCGCCAGATATGATCCTCAGGGCTTTGTTCTGTACAATATCAAGCTTATTAACATGTTGACTGTCCAAATATGCTAAACAACTAAAATCAAAGTGGCTTCTAACTATAGATTTAAACAAAATGGACAAAGTAACTGGGTCTGCTCCGAAAGATACTCCCGCAAGACTTTTTAATATATTTAATCCTTTCAATGAATTTGTTAAAACATACTTAATATGCTCTTCAAAATTTAATTTATCATCAATTATTACTCCTAAAAATTTATGTTTATTTACAATAGAAATTTTTTCCCCATCATATTTAACATCAATAGTAGGTGAATTTTTACTAAAAATTAAAGTATTACTTTTGTTTGGATTAATGCGCAATTTCAACTTGTCATTGTAATAGGTAAACAAATTCGTAAGAGAAGCGTTCAGATTATTAATGGCTGTATCTATGTTAAAATTAATGCTATATAAAACTAAATCATCTGCAAATTGCAAAATATTTACATTTTTATTATTTACATATTTACAAATTTGGGATGTATATAGATTATACAATATTGGGGACAATGTTGCACCTTGCATGGTGCCTTTTGACACTGTTCTTGGACCATGAATTATGTTATTGTACTTCACAAACAATGTTCGATCCGTTAAAAAGTTGTAAAGCCATTTACAGAGCAAGCCGGGTATACCTAAATCCGACAATACTTTCACTAGTATTACCGGTTGAACGTTGTCAAAAGCACCCTGTACATCCAGAAAAGCACAAACCGCATCGGCTTTATTAGTTTTTGCATTTTTCAGGTCAGAAATAAGAGTGATAAAGCTATCGGCACAGCTCCTACCTCGTCGAAATCCATATTGGACATTTGGAATAATACTATTGGATTCAGCATACCAATCCAGACGGATCTTAATCATATTCTCAAAAATCTTTCCTAAACAAGAAGAAAGTGAAATAGGGCGATAAGAATTAGCAATATCTGGAGGCTTTCCTGGTTTTAAAATTGGAATAACGCATTGTGTCTTCCAAGACTGAGGTACTATTTGCTTCAACCACAGAGCATTAAGGATGTTAAGAAATAACACTTGTATTGAAAAGTCCAATTTTTTTATTAGGATATAAGGGAAATCATCCATTCCTGGTGTAGTGTTTTTCCGAGATTGTAAACTTAAAGAAAATTCAGGCCAAGAAAAAGTATCTAATAAGAATTTTGATTTACAATTATTATTATTGAGAGTAAAATAGGTTTCTATGTTAGAATCCATTACAATGTCAGTATCTGAGATTTTATCTAAAAATGAAGCTAGAAATTCATCATTATATGATTTAATAGGAGGTCTAACTCTCTTGAAAATTTTAACATAGTTCCAAATCTTGCTAATAGGAGTAAATCTGTTAAAGCTATCGCATAATTTTCGCCAGCCACTTTTTTTTTCCTCAGAAATAGTTCGTTTCTTAATGGCCTCAATCTTTTTATAGTTAATAAAATTCTCAAGAGTAGGAAAGTTCCTGTAATACTTTAAGGCTTCATAGGCATTAATAACACTTTGTTTACACCTGTCGTTCCACCATGGTGCAGGCGGCCGGCTTCGAAAAGCCGTCGGTTTAATAAACTTAGGTACACATTCTATTTTAAGGCTATCAAGTCTCTCACAAAATTCATTATATGATTTTAGGGGATCATCACCATTTACTTTTAAATTATTAAAATGATCCTTGGAAAGTTCTAGGTATTTATTCCAATCTGTTTTATTGTACATGAATTTCTCATCAGGTGGATTTAATTGATATTTTTCTAAAGATAATACTAAGTTTGTAATAGTAGGATAATGATAGCTGCCCATATTATCATCATGGACAGACCATTCACACAAAGGTGCAAGAGTAGGAGTAATAAAAGTAACATCTATAGCAGATGGATTACGGTTTGGGTACTGTATTGTAGTGTAGCTACCATCATTAAGGATACATAATTCAAATTCATCTATTATCTCATACAATTGATGGCCGCGTCCCTTTGTGGAGACGCATCCAAATGCTAAATGATGAGCATTGAAATCACCCGATATAAATATAGGGTGAGGCAAGTCTCTAATTAAGTTACGTAATTTGTGCATCCTAATATGACCACTTGAAGGAGGACAGTAAACACAGAGAACAGTGAGATCTCCATGCTCTGTTTTTAAAGAAATTGCAATGGTCTGAATATCCTCATAAAAAGGAGTTTGTAAGAGTTTATACTTAAAATAAGGTTTAATCAAAATAGCTACTCCACCATGTTCATTTCTAGCATTTCTATAGTGTATGTTGAAACCAGGTAAATTAATTGATTTATTGTTAGTAAGCCAAGTCTCATTTAAGAGACAAATATCTATGTTTTGTGTTTGTAAGAAATTAATTAATAAAGGTTTTTTGTTACAAATACTCTGTGTATTATATTGCGCTATTCTTAACTGAGAACTATTATTAAGATCATTATCCATTATTTATTAAGATTTTGAAAAAATATATCCTTGATGGAAGTAGTAGTAATAGGTGTGTCATCGCTCTTATTTGCCAACTGAATTAAAGTATTAATAATTGCCTTGGTGATTTCATCATTTTCCATTACTTGAGCTTTGATACTTTTGACTGCAGAAGCAGGTTCCGTCTTTTCTGGTGTTGAAAGAGGCTTGTTTATAATTTTTGTTTCTTTTACAGGTTTTTCTTTACTATTTACAATTTTTCCAGTATTATTTACAATATTAACAGGTTTTTTATTTGCAGGTGTATTTACAGATTTTAGAGGAGGTAATTCCGGAAATTCAATCCTAGATGACGCCACACTCGCATATGTTATGCGGCTTTTTTTCTCTAACATTTTTTGCATTTTAACTGGACAAGTTTTAGATATGGCCAGATGTGGCCCGCTGCAGTTGACACAACAAAGCTGGTCTGGCTTATCACACTCCTTGAAGTAGTGTTCGCCAGCACAGCAACTGCAACGTTGTTTACCGTTACATATCTTTGCAGAGTGGTTGAATTTAAAACAGCGGTAACACTGCTGCAGAGGTGGGATGTACTCAAAAACTCGATATGAGAACAAGTCATATTGAATCGTGTCCGGTAATACATTGGAGAGGAAAGTCACGCTCACTGTTTGAAGTGCGACTCGCTCCTGTCCTATTTTTTTTGAAAATCGACGAATTGCGATGATGTCATAGATTGAGGAGAGTTTCGTGTAAAGCTCTTTGTTTGATATATTCGTAGGTACGAAACGAATAATACCCGTCTTCTCAATTTGTGTCGCAGGTATGAACGCTTTCATGTTGTATTTTGTCAAAAAAGTCGTGTTCGATAAAAAGTTGTTGGCCGTGTTATGTTGCTTAAATACAACAGCTATCTTGGTAGCGTTCACTCTGTGAAGAGCCACCACACCTTTGATCTCAGTCGAAAAAATGTGATTGAGATAAATGGGACTTTTGTTTCCCAAACGCTCATTGGACAAACTTTGTACAAAGACTCTAAATTCATTGTTCATTGAGTTCTCAGGGTAAAGTCTCTGATAATTAGGTTTATAGTAAGGCATAAAAGGGTCACTATCCTCACCACCGCCGCCGTTTTCACTGTCAGTCCTAGGTCTCTTCGTATGAGGGGGTCCAGCCCCACTGCCTTCATTTCCATCCATTGTAACACTATTTACAAACACTATTTCACAATATTTACAGAAGTTTATTAGTTATTTAGCAAAATTTTCAAAGCTGAAAAAAATTCGCGCCCGATCGATTCAATTCCCGCCAAAAGAATCAAAGATGTCAAACCGTGCAACTGATTACTAGAGTTGCGACTATTTCCCTTTTATAATTAAATTTTGGAATTTCTTTTTTTTGGTTTTTTTGAAACACCTTGTATAAACTCATGCCTATTATAACCATATCGGGGTAGGCACAGCATCAGTGGTTTTAAACCCAACGATGAAACATGATGTAAGTAGTGAGAGGTGGTCAGCCTTTCGCCCAAAATACAGTAAAACTCGCGTTTCCCTCTTACAGACTTTTACTGTATACGAGTAGGTAACTGGCACATTCTATGTTTTTCTTTTAATCCCAGACCAGCATACATACGGGGATTTTTAGCGGGAACTCGGCGTGAGGGGTTATTGTGCCGATTGAATTTTTGTTTATTACATTAAAAAGTGGTTTAATGTGTAATAGTGATAGTGTATTGTGCAGTAAACTAACTTTAAACAGTGTGGTGATAAAGGAATTCAAGTGATACAGTGTATCTGCTCCGTTTGGTTCAGACAAAGATCCCGCGGCAGTGCTTCATGCCGCCATAGTTTTTCGTAAAAACACTATCGGTTTACGAAGGACCTGAGAAGCCTACTTCATGTTTTATTGACCTGACCTGAGAATACTTACTTCATGTGTTATTGTTGCTTTTAAGCTGATGGTCTCGTTACCAATGCTTTGTCAAATTAAAAAAGAAACCAGCATACATATATAAGCTCGTGCATATTATCCCTAACGGGGTAGGCACAAGTCACATCATCAGTGATTCTAGAACCACTAGATGCCGCGTTTGACACAAACTGTGTGGGATCAGCATAGAAAATGAAAATGGAAGAAAATGATGATACACTTACAATGATAGTATGCTTCGGGTACGCCGCTCTGACTCTCCTGACATACTCGACGAAGTGCTGCGAGTACCCGTTGGCGACGTCTAAGCAGACGAACTTGAGGTCCGTAATGTTGTCCAGGATCTCGGCTAGACGCTCAAAGTCAGCTTCTGCTGTCCCAGAACTGGCAGCTGGATAGGAGATAAGTAATTCACTAATATTTTTTTAACAGCCCATATACGTCCCCACCGAAGGGCGCGGGCCTCCCTTCGAAACACGAAGGGGATTGGCCATAATAAGTAATTTAATTTAATTTGGACCTAAAATAGACAGATAGATAAATACTTTACACGGTAATAAGATACAGTACAGTCTTACAATAAAAGTGTACAAGGGTGGCCTTGTCGCTAAGCAGCGATCTCTTCCAGGCAACCCAAAGGGAAAGAAAAAACAAGAAAAACCGAGAGTAGCGCAAAAGTACAAAAATAATAAGAGATAAAAGAAAACAAAATAAATAAGTCATTCTCATACATACGAGTATAATAATATGAAAATGAAAATGGAATAATCCATAACAATATACATATTGCGATATAAAAGTGACAAATGCGATACATAAAAAAAAACATATTAAATACAGTTGATTGGGCGGCGATAGATAGCAATTATGCAACTTAGACTTAAAAATGCGGTGATAGTCCAGTTGGTAATGAATGCGGTGATAGTCCAGTTGGTAATGAGCCAGACTTGTAATCCGAAGGTCATGGGTTCAAATGCTGGTGCGAGCCTGTACCACTAAATTCGTCTTTTCGGATTTATGTACGGATTTCTAATTATCACTTGCTTAACGGTGAAGGAAAACATCGTGATGTAACCCGCCCTGTCCAAGAAAATTCATTTTCGAAAGACGAGCGGTCCACCAACCCGCATTGGGCCAGCGTGGTGGACTATGGCCTAAATCCCCTTCGTGTTTCGAAGGGAGGCCCTTGCCCCTTGGTGGGGACATATATGGGCTGATAAGATAAGAGACTTAAAAATAGCCAGAGACTTAGCGTGCCGTATATCTCGAGGCAAGGCATTCCACAAGCTAGGAGCTCTGACAGTAAATGAGTCCTTGTAGTAGCCTGATCGAGTTAGGGGAATCTTGAAATAATTTTAGGGAAAGAAAAATATTTGGCGCGAATGGGTACTTGATTAAATCTCCCGGTGTTCTAACTAACTGAGCTATCGTGCCTTCAAAGTCAAAATTTGTCATTCCCACACTAAGCACATAATTTTTTTTTTTTTTTTTTTTTTGAGAAGGGTTGACTCATGACCTCAATCTTGACCAAGGTCATAAATGAGGTCGACGATAGGGCGAGTTAACCCAGAAAATACTTATTAAGGCACTGGTTCCTACGCACCGACGGAACTGCAAGATGTCTTTTGGGGGCAATTATTAAAACAGCTGAATTCTCCTTCAATCAAAAATATAATTAAAAAGACTGTTTCTTCTTCGTTACAATATAATTTGTTTTTATATACCTAATATCACATCTGAAAACTAAGACACCTTTTATTAAGTGCTATTGCACGCCTATGCTCGAAATTACACTTATTCCGCGAGCTTATCACAATTAATCCGCAAAGATCAAACAATCAATTCTCAATGATCCAATGGCGACACTGAATGGCGCAAGGCCAGATCTTCAATCATTTCGAATCATGACATCGAATACCATTTCAAACCTTTGAAATTGATATTCGAATTATCTTCTTCGAAATGACCGAATGAGAAAGAAGTTGCGTTATGCCCGATCCTCCGTGAAGGTCTGCATACCACAGAACACAGCGCAAGCTGTTTGGCGTCTGACTTCGGTAGAAAGGTGGTCGCGAACCACACGGCTCTTAACCACACCGAAAATTCAATAATTTTCACTCACCCATTTGTTCCAAGCACTCCGGATGATCTGACGCGAATTTTTTCCATTCATCTATCGTGTAGTATTTGTGGATGCATGTGAAGAGCCCGTGCTGGAATCAAAAGTTTTTTTAACTATAAAAACATATACAACCTCATTTCTTTGGAAAATGGCATCTACGTGATTTTGCCAATGTCTGAGTATTTCCTTACTTCCTTAACACTTCCTTACTAATAATATAAACGTAAAAGTTTGTATGTATGGATGTTTGTTACTTTTTCACGCTCAAACGGCTAGACCAATATGGAGGTAGCTGACACCCTGGTTTAACATATAGGCTACATAATTTTCCCAAATTCCCACGGGAACGAAGTCCCGGGCGGAAAGCTAGTCAATATGATGAAATTATAGAATGGCGAAGACGCCAAATGTTAAGTAATGAATTCATTTTATAGTGATTTGATTAGTTTCTGTATATAATTACGTAAATGAAAACAAATGATTAACTTGGACTAATGTAAAAGTTTTATTTCTTTTTAATAGTACCTTAACATACACTTTTATAAGTAAGAACGTTACTACCAACACCATAGAATAAAGTCTAATTAAAGACCTAATCAGAAAATTTCAACTTAATCGGTCAAGTAGATTCGGGGCAAACGGACTGACAAAAATGATCCTATAAGGGTTTGTTGTTTACACAGACGTACGGAACCCTAAAATGGATTCGGAAGCAAGAAAACCTAATCGTTAGTCTTTATGACTATATTAAGTATATAACATCCCGTCACAATACGACATTGTTAGTATATGTTTAGTTTTGAAAATACAATAATCAACTACCAATAAACAAACCTTTATTTCGTAGAAACCTACGTTCGTAGAAACGCCTTACTTTGTTAATGTAAGATCAGTCGAGTACAGTACAGAGGCCATTTGGATACCCTACGGTGCAACACCAATCTTATCCCAATAGCACAGAACGCATCATAATGCATTCGCATAATACTAAGTAAAATCGCACTTAGAGAATGAAAAATATAATTTAATCTTTTTGTACAAGTATGTCACCAGTGAAATTATAACCTCCCACGACATAACAATTTGCCCAGTAAAATTATAACCCCACGAAACTTTAGGGGCGACATAAAATTAGGGTAAGTTAGGATATGTTAGACTTTTTTAGGTTCGTTTAGGTTAAGTTGCATTTATTATAAAAAATCCGTCAATGTGGAAAAATGGGAGCAGTTTACAAAGTACCGAGAAATTATCTTACTAAGTAAAATTACAATATTATGCGTTTGACAATGTTACGATGACGTACACCTACAGAGTGAAGTACACTTTAAGCTCGACAAAAGTAACCTTACCCAGTTACAATAAGACGAAAATATCAAGATTGATATGCTCTACATTGTATCCACTGTAAACAGTTATGTCACTGTATAAACAGCTAGATTCATTCATACTCAGTCTTTGTGTGCGTTCTGGGAACTGTGACAATTTCTGTATTGTTTCCGAGTAATGCTTGTGTTACATAGTAGATTATGGGAAATTGTACCCACGTCAAACTTCATTAATCATACACTATTTTAAAGTGAATTGATTTTTACGAAAGTACTGAGATAGATCAGTCGTTGGGAAACGACTAAACTACTGAACCAATTTTAATTAAGATTTGGTACAGAGATAGATTAGACGTCGGGAAAGAACATAGGCTACTTTTATTTGACTGCTAGGTACGATATAACCTGTAGTCCACGCGGGCGGAGCGGCGAGCGGAAAGCTATAAATAAAATAATCCACGCTGCACACTCAAAGGCTCACACTAAAGTTTTCCCTTATGTCGTGGGTCCCTCGAAACAGACACAAATATCCATGACCCGAGAACAAACTATAATTTACGCAAATATTTGCCCAAAATGGGAACCTAACTCAGGGCCCGACGATCAAGACGCAACGTCACTAACACTCGACCAAACCTGCCGTTATCTATATGTAGTAATTAAACAAAAACTTTGCAAAAAGGGCTATTACAAAATTTCTGATTATGTATCAGATAAAGTAGCCATGGTAATAAACTGCTCAGATCTAGAGTTATTTCAGTTTCAGATTGACTTAAAATTAGAAAATAAGGAATTTTGTAATGATATTTAAAAGAGCACCCTCGGAGTTTCTGGCTTATTCTGCTCTGGTGCACCTTTGCGAACACTTGAAGTTGTTGAATTATCGGAAACAAGCACACACTAACATGTCATAGTACACACTAAATGCAACGTAGATAATTATAATATACTTTGTACAGGCGTAGAGTTAGTAGAGTCAAAAGAACGAATATTATGTTAAATACATAATCTAATACCACGTTATTTTTCAATCAGTACGCAATTTTTTTTTACGTAAACGTTATGAATATTTAACAGACCCGTATTTTTTGTTTTATATCGTTTCATACAAAAATTTCAAGCTAGATCGTCTGAAGCATGAAAATAAATCAAAATTTTTGTATGGAAAAAAAATAACTTCGTCCAATTGACTTGAAAGGTAATAGTACTCTTCGACACAATTTGTGACACCCGTGTTTCTGCGTTTTACAAAATTCATCCTCTAAGACGTTAAAAAGGGGTATCAAAAACCGAAAAATTTTTTCCTTCTTATTTACGTTCTATCAACGTTACTGACACCGTAAGAAAAAATTGCGTAATTACAGATTAAAAGTCACCTGTATATTTGTATGTATTTAATGTAACTTTGGCTTATTTTAAGTAACATCCTAAATGTTCTATGAAATAAAGCTATTTTTTTGAATTTATCTCTTACCTTGGAGAGTTCTCTCGCCATCTCGAAGGTGCCGACGGTGTCCATGTTGCTCGCCATGACGGGGACGCCCCGGTACGTTTGCCCCGAGTTCCGGAATGTAATCTCGCGGAATAGGTCCACCTGCAACAATTTTTTTTTAAATTGTAACTTACACACATATAATATGCTCGCGCCTGTAATCCTTAACGGGGTAGGCTGAGCATCAGTGTTTCTATCGTACCACTTGATGCCACGTTTGGCATTAATTGTGAGGGTTATCGGATGAAACATGTTGTAGAATGGTGAGAGGTAGTTCAGCATTTAGCCCATGATAAAGCAAAACCCTCGCATCCCACTTATTGGTTTCTACAGTATGCCTGGGAAGAGTAGGCATATGGCACATTCAAAGTTTTTCTTTCACTCTCAGTCCAGCGCAGCGTGGCAGTGTATGAAAAGTAAGCTTAACCTTAAGGCATATTGCTCTGACTAGTCCGCCCGGGACTTTGTTCCCGTGGGAATTTGGGAATTTTTATTTTATTTTAGAGAGGTTTGCTCTTGACCATAATCTAGCCCAGGGGCGGAGACGGGTAGCAAGCTCACCCAGAAGATGCCTAGTCACTCGAACTTAAATTACGTTACCTGTTTTCTTACGTCGGCAAAATTCCATTTTTCGAATGAGAAAATTGATTATCAAAAGACAAGAATGGGACAGACACTGATTGCCGAGAGATATTAAGAAAATAGAAGAACTGTATATTCCTGTATACAGTTCTTTGGCCGGCTGGTTTGGTCGAGTGGTAGTGACGCTGCCTCTTGATCGGCGGTCCTGGGTTCGATCCCCAGTCGGGGCAAACCTTTGTGTAAAAAGCAGATGTTTGTTCTCGGGTCATGGGTGTTTGTGTTTGTCTTTATGTGTGTTCCAAGGGACCCACGACACAAGGGAAAACCTTACTGTGGGCCTTTGAGTGTGTAGCGATTATTTATTATTATTATTTATTATTCCTGCAAGGGCAAGGTTTCATAAAAACTCGTCCAGTAGTTTCTGTGTGAAGGTGTAACATACATACATCACATTAATCCTTACATTCGCTACTAGTTTTGCTCTAGACTTCGTTCCCTTTGGAATTTGTGGAATTTATACAGGGCTTTAGGTATCTCTCATTCAACCTCTCGGGTGATTAATCAGTCCATGAAACTGAACAACTTCCCCAAAGAACATAGGCCAAAATACGAAAAAAAAATTTGATCTCCCATACAAAATGCGCTCTGATGAAGTTTGTATGGGAATATAAAACTTTAAACTTTCGCGATTTGAACAAATAATTAATTGTCAATTAAAACGTCAGTTTTGTGGTTCGACCCGCATTGAATTTAATTACGCTGAGGGTACTTAGATCCATCACTCCGATGACATCTTGCTGAGACAAAAACAGTTTACCCGTGACCACATTCGCATTCAACCTCTCGGGTGATCTCTCGGGTGAAACGTCGGGAATAGGTAATAAAATAAATACATATACGCGAATTTAGACCCGTTTCAGAATTTAATTATTTGTATGGGAACTCAAATTTTTTTTTTCGTATTTTGACCTATGTTCCTTGGGAAAATTGTTCAGTTTCATGGACTGATTAACCACCCGAGAGGTTGAAAGAGAGATATATAAAGCCCTGTATAGTCCATGTCTCAAACAAGCCTTTGACTATTCACCAATTAAGTTTCTTCTGAATTTGTCTGTGATTGAGTAACAAACATCCAAATAACTTCACAGAGTTTCACATTTACAACTTTTATAGTACAGGATTTATAGACATGATAAAGAACTAAAGGATTTTCATTAGCACCCAGTAGTTAAACAGGGTGTAAAAGACAGCTTAGCAAAAACTGAAACCCTGGACTCAGACAATCATTCTGAATGATTTTCTAATAGAATTTTTCTCCGGAAAATTTTAATTTTTTTCATGTTTTTTAATATTTACAATTTTTATTAATAATCGATACATTTCTGCTTACATTTTTTTATTATTTAATCGAATACAATCCATTTTGCAATAAAAAAAAACAATCATAACAACGTAAAACACGAAAACCAGCAATGTACATCGTACTCCGATAGCAGCGCAGCGCGAGGGGATCGCGCGCGGGGCGCGGTTTTGCGATACGTTGCGTAGCGCCAAAGTACTTAAATAATGACGTCATGTTAACTCCTTAACATGACGTTTCCGTATAAAAATAATTACTTATAGCTGATGACAGTTATGGGTAGATTCCACCTTTTACGTTGTTGTTATATTATATTAAAGACAGCGAAACTCTGAGACTGATCCTACTTTCTACTCCTTAAACTGAACAGCATTACCTAAGACATCATTCACAAAAAAAAAAACGTAATAATGTAAAAGCGAGATGAAAATTTATTTTTAATCTTTCGACCCATGGGGATAGTTGTTAAGTTTCTTGAGCTGTTTGCTTACATTCTTAAGGCGACTACAGCACCTAAATTACGATTTTATGATGCGTAGATAAGCATGACGCATTGCGTTAAATCGAAGAAAAAAATACTACGGTAATATTTAGGACATAAACTAGATAAGTAGTGTGCTGAAAACAAGATTCAGCACATTTGGTTCGATAGAAAAAGCTCACAAAGTCACCTCTAAATACCCAATATTGTGTATCTTTTAAGCTGTAAAAACTGTAGTAAAATGCACACAGGAACTTGAATTTACTATCAAAATGTTCGTGACTGAACACTCTCGATAAGTAGTTAACGCATTTTTCGATTTAAGCTGTTACCTTTCCATAAATCTCATTTTCTAACTTTCGAACATGTTTTTACGCACGCACGCTTTCATAGTCCGTAAAATTCGTGTATCGACACTATTCGCACTGCCGGCCCAGGCCTGTTGAGAGACGGAGATGGCACTATTCCTATATGTGCTGCCTTTATTGGGTGCTGTAGTCGCCTTAATTTTCGATACTTAACTAATTTAAAGTCACTCAAATAAAAGCGAATACTTCCGAGTATTTATACACTATCTACGCTGTGTATCTTACAAATTAGTATAGCTAGCTGCAGAGTCGGGGTTAGGTACCCGGCAACTTGCCAAATGTTCCGTACAATGTCATGCGACACGCTGAATTCCTTGAGGGACACACCAGTCTAGCTCGTGAGATGTTAACCAGACGATTTTACTGTTTAATCCAAATCAAATTTAAATAAATAAACACACACTAAAGAGCCCACACTAAAGTTTCACTTATGTCGTAGATCCCTTGGAACATATACAGGGCTTTAGGTAAATCTCTTTCAACCTCTCGGGCGGTTAATCAGTCCATGAAACTGAACAACTTCCCCGAGGAACATAGGTCAATATACGAAAAAAATTTTTTGATATCCCATACAAAATGCGCTTTAGATGAAGTTTGATGGGAACTCAAATTTTTTTTTTTCATATTTTGACCTATGTTCCTTGGGGAAGTTGTTCATTTTCATGAACTGATTAACCACCCGAGAGGTTGAAAGAGATTTACCTAAAGCCCTGTATAAAGACAGACACAAACACCCATGACTCAAGAACAAAACATCTGCTTATTATACAAACATTTGCCCCGACTGGAAAATGAACCCAGGACCCGTTGATCAAGAGGCAGGCCACTACCACCTCCTAACCGGCGTATTTATTTATTTTTATCTCTTTGCTAACACTCACCCCGACTTCACCGCGGAGTTTTCTCAACCATTTACACCATACATCAATTACTTACACACAAACCGTTTGATTTGGACATGAGTCCTTTTAGAATTCTAGTTCATCTGTCATCGTCAATAGAATGCAGAAAAATGAAAACTTCTACTGTATTAAGTATTATGTCGTCTGTATTTATATTGTGTTATTGTATTTAATATAGATATTTGAATGAGTTAGTGTAGTTATTTTTTGGTGTTTTAGAGTTGTTTTATCAAATATGCACTTTTGTCCCGCGTTTTTAAAACAATATTTCTTACTGCACCAGGCTGGCTGGAAGAGATCACTATTAGTGATAAGTCCGCCTTTGTAAACTTTTTTTCTTTTATTTTGTATCCCATGTTATCTAAGTGCAATAAAGAATATATCTATATATATAAAAGAAACTCGTGTTTGTTACAACACTTATAACTCGAGAACGGCTGGACCGATTTCCATGGTTTTTGATTTGTTGTATTTCTCTCCGTCCCGAATAGCAGAATAACTCTTAAAAACATTGGAAAATTGACGGGGAAATTCCCACGGGAACGAAGTCCCGGGTGAAAAGCTAGTAATATATATATATATACGAGCGCTTCATATTATGAAGCGTGGGAAGCGCTCGTAACCCAGTGGGGACTAGTCTAAACCGGTCAGTGAGGCTAAGCAACGTAAACAGAGACAGGGAACCTGATGGGTGACCGAAGTAGCAATCTATCACGAGCGTTTCCAGGCTTCGGAGCACGTTAAGCCGGCGGTCCCGCAGCTGTTGTCGATTGTCTGCAGGGAGGCCATTTGGCGGTTTAAAAACTCTGACACCACGGTTAGTGAAGTTCGCCACACACTTGACTATCCCTTTAAGATAGGAAAGACTGTGTTATATTTAAGGTTATGTTCTGCTTAACAATCAACTCGTGAGAGTGATAGATAGATAAAACTTTTATTTAACTGACACAATACACAATAAAACAATTACTTAAAAATAAAAATAAAATAAAACATGAGTATCTCAACTATTAATTAAAAATGATGTGTTTGGAAGAGTATAGTGTGTGTTTGAGAGTGAGTAGGAATGTGTGTGTATGTGTGTGTGTGTCTCAATTCGTGAGAGTGGAGTGTGAGTGTGCTAGAGCAGCAAATTCCAAACGATTCTTATATTTTATTTTTATTCAATGTAAAAATTCACGTCATGGAGCAAAGTCAAGGGCAAGAAGGAAATAAATATTATTGATTATTATTTTCCTTCGGTCGTAAAATGGTTGACGTCTTCTTTCATTCATCAAAGTGTGTTCAAATAATTATTATTGGCATCGCATTATGAGAGCCAAAGTTTATTCTGTTAATGAAATCTTCAGTTCGATTCATTGATGCGTGGCCAATAGTTCCTATCGTACTCACCTACTAATTTTACTTTATAGGGTAAGATAGGAATTATTGTGTTTGTTACCCCTTAAAATTCAAATTTTGTAGTTTGGTACCTAAGTCAACAAATCATTATCATAATGCGCCGACTTTAAATTAGCCTACGAAACGTTTTATGAAGTTTAAAATCAGCACAAATACGACGTCCTCACTTGGGATGCCAACAGCAAATAACACAGGTAAATAAAGTCTAAAATGGTCTAATAATCATAATGCGTCCTTTGATTTGTGACCAAAGACCGACAAGCGAACGGATCGGCGTATTTGCCTATTTGTGTGTTTGTCGTATTTGTGCAAATATGACAAATGTAGACAAATAAATCCTCTACACATGGTAGTATTTGGCCAAATACAGCAAATACGCAAACACGCAACGCCAAGTGTAGTGCCACCTTTAGGCACCAAAAACAGACGAAATATCGCAGAAATAACCAGTTAAAACTAGTTTTTCAATTGATACGCTTACATGAACCATGATTCATGGTTTTAAATGATTCGGACGACAATAAACGTCTCGTGACCGCTCCGGAACCGTGGTCCCACTGCGACGTCCTACTGATGGGACAAAACTTTTTCGTGGTCCCACCAAACACACACTTGACCGTTCTGTTACGCTATGGTATGTAATGGTCGCTACTTTCTTGAAACGAGATATTAAAATTAATTCCAACATTTATTTTATCGCATTTTCTTTGTTTTTTTTTATTGTAAGATAGGTTAACTCTTGACCTCAATCTTGACCATAGAGGTCAAAGATGAGGTCAACGATGGAGCGAGTTAACCCAGAAAATGCCTATAAAGGCACAGGTACTTCCACGCACCGACGGAACACAGCAAACTGTTTGGCGTCGGACTTCGGTAGGAGGGTGGTCGCGAACCAGACGGCCCTTTACAGAGCCTACCACATCGCATGAGACTATAGGACGAAACCTCAGATTCAGAAAAAAATGAAGTGTCGTTGCCTGGGATGGATTACTAGGAACACTGCACATAAACCAACTATACGTCTGCAAAACTTGTGTTTGATGCCAAACGACTTTACCTTCTTCCATTAGTAATCCGCAAAAATGTCTTGTTTAAAAAATTAAATGACAATTTCGAAAACAAAGTTCAAGTCATAGATTCCTAATTCAAGTGCATGCCAGATTTAATAAAGAGTTCTTATCAAATAAGTATATTTTAAAATCAAGTGGGTCCTCTTTTATATAGGATAATAATACGACTTTAAAATGCAAATATAAAAACGTAGCATTTAATGTTCTACCTACCTACTGACCTGTTGGAAGTCGGTGTGAAGGCAGATGTACGTAAGCCTATTAAACTTATTTGGCTAGGCACCGACTTTAAACTGATTAGGAGGTACGTAGCATATAAATGCAAAATTTTGATTTTTCACTTTCTGAAGTCGGTTGAATTTTTTTATAAACTTTTTTATTCATTTTTCTATTTGTAGTGTAAATAATAGAAATTATACGTGAGTAACAATTATTAAGTACAATGATAAAGTCGAAAATATAACTTCCTCCTCTTTTCAAGTCGGTTAATAATGTGGGTAATACTTACCACGTGGCGTTCCTTCAATTCAGGGTAACAAAACGGTCAAGTGTGAGTTTGGTGGGACCACGAAAAAGTTTTGTCCTACCAGTGGGACATCGCAGTGGGACCACGGTTCCGGAGCGATTTTAGTCACTTATAATAATTTTAGTCACCTATAATTTTAGTCACCTATAATAATTTTAGTCACCTGTAATAATTTTAGTCACCTATAATAATTTTAGTTACCTATAATAATTTTAGTCACCTATAATTTTAGTCAGGAAATGATACAAGATTTTAGTGATACCTATTTCAAAATCTAAAGCAAAGATTGGAAAAAAAATAGGATAAACAGACATTATGGATGTGTTTACGGATCTATCCATTTGCCTCTGACTCCCTAAAAGTGTATTTTCGCTGTGTGGTTAAAAAAGTTAGAAAAAAATGAATGTTAACAAAATCAATGTAGAGCGGGCAAAGAGATGTTATTTCTATGGTAATGAGTAAAGTTAACGATCATCGCCGACTGGTACCAATATCATATTCGATCAGTGATAGAATAAGGCACGATAAAAGTACCAAGTTGTTTTGTTTCAAGAAATCGGGGATCGTGGAGCTTTCACGCAAAAAAATCAAAGTATTTACTTAAACAGATTTTCCTTGTCCACTGTTTAGATACCATATAACATATTTGGTACCCATATTTAGTACACATTTGACATTTTGTGAAATACTTACAAGGAATAATTTTGACTAACAATTTATAAGCCTCTGTAACTTTATTGAATAAATATATATATTTTATAATATGGGTATATTATAAAAATAAATTACATAAATAGGTATATATATATATATATATACATAAAATAAATAAAGAATTATAAGCAATAACTGATTTACCACAGAACACTACTTAGTTTAATATTAGAGTGATAAGTTTCGCTCTGTAAATTAACTTTGTTCTTATTTTCAGTCTCTTGATACACGTTTCCGAAATTATAACAAAATAACAATAAATTATGTAATTCTAAATTAAATCGAAACAAAAATAAAAATCGTAATTCTGAATCCTAATTATTGTTAACGCTAAATCTAATGGTTCATAGACATTTCGTGTGCATTCGGGAAATGATGGCTGCCGAGACATACAAGAATAAGAAGCATTGTATGTTCATCAGTTCATAGAGAGTACAGTGAAATGCAACAACTTTATATCATACTAGTACTCCGCTCTGGAATTCGTTCCCGTGGAAATACTTAAGGATAATGTAGCATCCTAATGGAGAAAGAATTTTTGAAATCGGTCCAGTAGTTTATAAGTTTATTCGTTACATACAAAAATACAAATCTTTCCTCTTTATACTATTAGTGTAGATTGGTATATGACGTTGATTCGTATTAGGTTGCATTTGCACTTCGAAAACGGACGCTATTGCGAGCACTATAAGAGTGACGTTAATTCAGCAAAAATTTTTGGAAAAATTGCGTTCCACAATCATGATTTTGTCAGTGTTGAAGTTGGTAAAGTCACCTACAGGGCTTTAGGTTAATCTCTTTCAACCTCTCGGGTGGTAAATCGGTCCATGTAACGAACAACTTTCCCAAGGAACAAAGGTCGAAGTATCAAAAAAAAATTTGACTTCCCATGCGCTATCAGCTGATGCAGTTTGTATGGGAACAAAATTTTTTTTTTCATATTTAAGGAACATACCTTGGGAAAGTTAATGGACTGATTTACCACCCGAGAGGTTGAAAGAGATTAACCTAAAGCCCTGTATATCAAGACAAGAAACCCTTTAAAGTCAGAGCCTGTTCGTTAATCAGCAGTATGCACCGCTAGCAGGTGAGGATGACGATTTTGTTGCTCTAAGATGTTGTAGGTATGTATTTATTCTTTAGTGTACATGAGCATAAGTTATACAAGACACAATATAAGAAAAAACAGTACAAAGGCGGACTTAGCCCACAAGGGGATTTCTTCCAGTCAACCCATTGATGTTACCACTCACCCCAAGAGTGACATCCATATCAACATGCAGAGTCGGATTGTATGTAGTGTGTATATAAATATAAATATAAAGGGATTAAATTAATGGCATATTAAACCCCGAACGAAACGGAGGTTTCTATGGAGTTAGCTCACGTTTAAACTGATGAAAATCTTAATATTCCTGTCCTATAGGGCTTATCATATAATTCAGATAATGTAAATGCGAAACAATATTTATAAAGGCATTAAATCAATGGCACATTAAATCCCGAACGAAGCGGATGATTCTATAAAGTCAGCTCACGTTTAAACTGATGAAAATCTTAATTTTCCTATCCTATAGAATATATCATACAGTTCAGATTGCAAATGCAAAAGAATACCTTATAAAGGCATTAAATCAATGGCACATTAAATCCCGAACGAAGTGGAGGATCCTATGAAGTCAGCTCACGTATAAACTGATGAAAATCTCAATATTCCTATCCTATACGATTTACCTATCATATAATTCAGATAACCCTCATTGGGCCAGCGTGGTGGACTATGGCCTAAATCCCCTTCGTGTTTCGAAGGGAGGCCTGTGCCCCTCGGTGGGGACGCACATGAGCTGGTAAAAGAAAAAAAAATAGATAAAGATAAATGCGAAAGTTTGTGAGGATCGATGGATGGGTGTTTGTCACTCCTTCATGCAGGCCCTGATTAACCCTTAGGCTAATTAGGCTGCAGCTTAGGGCGCGAGGATCGGGGGGGGGGGGGGGGGGCGCTAAAATCGTGTCTTCGCATGCACTAATCTAGCACCATTGCATCCACCCTACATATTTCAACTAGACCGAGACAAAACACACCTGGCGGGGGCGCGTCCTCATAATTAGCCTAGTGCGGTCAGAACTCTTGATCAGTCGCTGCCTTCATGCAAAAATCTACAATTTTACTTTGCAGCAATATAGGTTATACATTAGAATAACACATAGTTGTATGCACCTAAACTGCCGATAAAACAAAACAATCGTTCTTATCAAACCTTTTATCATTATGAAAAAAAAAAATTTTGTTTGCTGATCGCTTCGGCCTAATTCCCTGGGAATGAAAAATTCAGTAAATTAAGGTGATTCTGTTATTAATACCTTAATTTTTGGTAATTATCTATAGTTCTGAATAGTTCTAATATGTACGTTTTGTGCTGGATAGGAAAAAAATTGTTACAGAAAACGTTAGAAGATGGTTACAGTGCGACCTACACAGGTAAAATATACAAATACATAAGTACACTACACACTCTACGGCCTAAGTAAGTAAATTATACCAAAGTAAATTTTATGATTCTCTTACATAATTTTAAAAATACTTAAATATTAACATATCGCAAAACATACTTTAGAATAATTTTATAGTACACTGAACTGTTTATTGTATTAAAAACAGTAATGTAAAAGTAAAAAACTAAATAAAACCCAAGGTTTCTTAACCACAGAGACAGTAAAAGAATCACGGCCTTTTCCATTGAAATGAACCTTGATCTTTCAGCTAGTATTTCAGGAAGCTAGTAAAAAATAACAGTTACTTACATCGTTCCTGCTTCTTAGAGTACTCCTTTTCGGTCTAAGTAGTACATCCTTAAAGTCCAATTTCACCTCGTTAATTATGTTAGGCATTATAGATAAGCACCTTTGCTTTACGAAAAAAATAAACAAAAATGGCGGGAGTCGACAAGCCTCCACCCGCGCGCGGTATCGACTGGCAGCGACGGGCGGTATTGCTAGCATTTTAGGTTAATTTCCTACACATTGCTGAATTTATTATTTTTGTTTTCACTAAAGGATGCGCGAGACTTTGATTTCATGAAAACCAAAATCCAGTAAACTCATAGGTACTCAAAAGTATTTATTTCATTGAACATATAAAATGTTGCTTGAACACTTCAATATACTTAGTGAATTACATTAGCACTTTTGACTTTGCGCCTAGTCTACATCTTAAACGATATCTACCTCTGCTTTTCATCATTTTAGGTCCAAGAATTTGGGTTGGGCTTCTATAATGATGACTCAGTAAATGTGCACCTAAGATTTTTTAATTTTTTTTGCGATCCGTAAGTACCTACATATAATTTAACCTTTCTCGATTTGTCCTACGCGTCACCAAGCATCTTACCCGCCGATCGCCATCCGAAAATTTCATATACGCCATCTTGGATTTTTAGTAGTGGGGGAAATCGCGACGCTCTGGGCAGCTAAAACTGCATTTTTTTTCTCTGCACGCTAATGGTATGTTATGTTACTGCGGCATAGTTGTTCGGTTTAGTTTCACTCTTGGGAAAATTTGTGTTTAATCCAGTAATTTTTAGTTCAGGTGCTATTATGACGTATTCACATTTGTTCAAAATGTCTCAAAAATTACAAATTTATATTTTTTTCCGAAACTGGCAACACTGACTCTACCATAACGTGACGCTGACGTCACAAGGCCGCGTGAAAATAGAGTGCGTTATTCTGGCAACGTCACTGAAACCTACATTAAATACATGCTAAAAAAACGATTAACGGTTATAAGTACTCATGGTATTGTACCGGATTATTAATTGAAACCTTTTTCGTTTAGTATCTAACCAAATTGACCAGTTTTTAAGTTGTTTTATAGATTTATTTTTGTTTTGTAACTGTGGTAGAGTCATTGTAACGAACTCCAAAAATACCATTTCAGACGCTAGGTGAAGGTTACAGACGAAGATTTTTAAGATTACTGTTACAGTCAGATGAAAATGAAGGATGTTATTGGACTTTCCAAGTAACATAGATTAAAAAAAATTGAATTTCGCCTCCGCACAACTTGTATGATCGATCAGCTGATAGGTCTTTGTATGAAAAGCTGAATAACTCTAAAACTAAAAATGTCTATTACCCCCGTCATTCGATTGCTTATAACTTTTAAACGGCTGAACCAATTTTGATTAAATATAGCTTAGAACCACCTTGATCACGTCTGCTTTCCTAAAAAAACGCATTGAAATCGGTCTATTTGTTTAGGAGCTACGATGCCACAGACAGACACAGATACATTATGATACACAGTCAAACACGTGCTAAAAATGAAGGATATTATGAGCTTAATATTCAAAATTCAAAAAATTCTAAAATTCTTTATTGCGTCGTAAGTTTTTTAAGGTGTTACAATAATTAATGAAGCACACACACGAACCCCGTTGGGGCACTACAACAATGTTTTTTTTTTATGTTTAGGTACTTATTCTAATATCTATTAGTTATAAATCTATATATATAAAAGAAAGTCGTGTTTGTTACAACACTTATAACTCGAGAACGGCTGGACCGATTGCCATGGTTTTTGATTTGTTGTATTTCTCTTCGTCCCGAATAGCAGAATAACTATTAAAAACATTGGAAAATTGACGGGAAAATTCCCACGGGAACGAAGTCCCGGGCGAAAAGCTAGTATTTTATAAAAACTAAAAACATTTTCTATATCTTATACATTTATCTTATATACGGAGATCCCAGGGCCGCCAGACCTTACTTATTTTCTCATAAACCAAATGTGTGGGAAATAGTAGTGCCTAGTAATGTATGAATATACCAGCTTACCTGGGCTGGCGGCCAATTTTCAGCTATCAGGTTCTGAAGGTACTTCCAAAAATTACTCACTTGTCTTGAAGTCCGGCTAAAATGAACTATTCCCATTGAAAAATTTTTTAAAAAAGAATTCTTTTTTTTTCATAAATGTCTTTGAGTGATACTGGTTCAGGATTATGAATATAGCTAGGAGGTTCTCTTTCACCCAGTATAATTAAATTCTAAAACGGGTCTAAATTCGCGTATATATATTTATTTACCTATTCCCGACGTTCCTTATATATAAGGTCCTAATTTATTAGTCACTTACCTTCTAAGGCGTTATTGTATAGGTTGATAGTATTCCAAAAAACAACATAAAAATTAATTATCTGAAAATTAAATTTTGTAAAAAAAATAAAAATAAAAATCCATTTAAAGATAAAGGAATGGTTCTCTTTCGATTATAGCCGTCCACTCCCCGCTCTACTACTGCCATTATTATTTACGTTTGAATGGATGGGTTTATTCAACATAGTAATGAAAAAATATCATAACAAAATTTTTCAAGACCTTTTAAATTTAATATTATGCTTTTGTTTTTTGACTCAAATGATATATTTTGACCTACACAATAACGTGTTAAAAGGAAAGTGACTAATAAATTAGGACCTTATATAACTCTAAAATTATCATTACCCCCGACATTCATAGCTAACAACTTTAAACGGCTGAACCAAGTTAGACAAAATATAGCTTTGAACTATCTCAATCACGTCAACGCATCAAAATCGGTCCATCCATTTAGGAGCTACGACACACAGATACACACGTCAACTTATAACACCCCTCTTTTTGCGTTGGGGGTTAAAAATTGGAGGTCCTGACTCACTGACTCATCAACGCCTAGACATAGAAATTCGGGTACCTTCGGAAAATTGATGATGCATTGTATGTTGTTTGTTGTTATTTTATAACAAGAATTAAACCTGTGTTGTTATTTGAAAGAAAAAAAAAACGATCTTGAGTTGTATTGTTATTTATTTTCATACATATACACCTTACCGGAATAAAAACCAAAAATTCTGCACAAATATAACCAACAGTTAGTAACTAAATTCCAAAAAAAAAACACCTTAACAAAATAATATACAAAATTTACCCTGAGGTTCTAGTCTAGCCTAATAACATAAATATATAAATAATGTTGTTGTCAATTTGTAAACTTTAATTAGTTTACAACGTCGATCGATACTGTACCACGTAAAGACGGCCCTTGATTTGGGTTGTTAGTAACCTCTGAAATAAAAAAACCTTTTTTAGGGTTCCACATAAAACTAAAAACCCCTATAAATAAATAAAAAAGTTAAACGCTCAAAGGCCCACACTATGGTTTTCCCTTGTGTTATGGATCCTTTGGAACATACACAAAGATAGACACGAACTCCTATGACCCGAGAACAAACATCCGCTTTTTACATTTACTACAGCTGGGAATCGAACCCACGACCCGTCGATCAACAAGAGGATACCCTTGTGACTACAATGTTTAAATACTGACATACATATCACACTGACAAAGTTGTAAAAAAAATCTTAAACCGAATTTTTTTTCGGGTTTAACTTGTTTCAAGATTCATGTAAAACAGATAGTTGTTTTAAAAATAGCACAACAGTTCGTGAAGAACGTTTTTGGAGCTAGGAAACCGTTTGCGGAAGATTAAGATTTATAATAATGTTATATTGATGATATTTTTGTATACCTTGTATATTTCGCCACAATATACAAGCCAAACAGTTGTTGCTTTAAAATATGTGGAAAATTCACATAAAAATGTATTTTTGCAATCTATGGACCCCTACACTGCGCGTGACCCATCACATTTTGACCGGTTCGATACAATACAACGAAACTAACGGATATCATGTGAATGGAAAGCCCTTTGCTATGCTTTTCTGAAAAATAACTAAACCTCATTTTTTACTGGAGAAGGTATCAGATATGGGCCAATAGCAGACTTGACTAACCTTGGTGTCTGATTTTAAACCGGGCTTAACGCCGGCTTAACGTGCCCTCCAATACACGGTACGCTCGGGATAAATAATAATTGCCAATGTTACCACGAGCGTTAAGAATGACAATTTATCACTTTCCCTCCCATGTGTACGTTGCTTATCGGTTCAGGGGAGGCTACCCCTAAGCGAAGTCGATACTAGTTGAATGAATGTTGAACGAATGTAATGATGTTGTGGAAGTGTTCTCCCAGCGTTGGACGATGGTAGAGTCGAGTAGGGGAGAAATAATACGCTTGAGTGTCGTAGGAAGACTGTCGGAAGACTGTGTCTTTATTCGCTGCTGCGGCCGCGGCGATTTTATGTGGCTACCCTACAATGTACATTGCTGTGTGTGTATGGTTCATGTCGTTAATCAAGATGTTTTTATGAAGAAGCTATCGACAACATTACATTCGTTCACCCAGCATCGACTTCACTTAGGTGGTAGGGCACAGCAATGTACAGACAGTAACACGTCAAGTCACCTATTTGCACTACGAAAGCCGACGCTATTAAGAGATAAGGGTGACGTCAAGGTCAACATATGTAAAGCTTGATGTGCTGCCGTGTGTACATCTCTGGTCAGCTAGCGCCACGGGCTTACCTTCCGTGCTATGCCAGTTCTCCTGGTTTGGAGTAAACACAGCTTCCTTATAGTTTCCATATCCGTCGCATTCCACGTCAGAATTCAAACGGCACTTCTCGCGAGCACAATCTGTCGAAATGCAATTATTGGATAAAGCTAGAAGTTTTCTTTTATGTGCAACATTCATGAATGTTTTGCTGTATCGTGGGCGCATGGCTGACATACCCATACCTTGTCGGAACAAGAACTGAGGGCATAAGTACTGCAGCATTATGAAGTTAGAGGAATGCCGATGACGAAGGTGTTTTCGTGTTCGTCATGCGAATGGAGGAGTGACGCAGAGGAGACAGGAGATACAGAGGAGTGGAGTGATTTTTATAGGGAGTCAAGATAGTACGCGCGTGAAAGAGCACTAGAGCAAGTAACGCGCGCACCTCCCATCGATTCGGTCCATATAACCGCAAGGTTGGTGGTATCATGGGTTGGTGGAGTTCTTGTCCTTACGACAAACATATATCTCGCCAGCAATCGCCACCAAATCAATAATTGCATAAGCGAACCAATAAACCAACTTCGGCGTGACTGCCTTTCTGCACCCATATTATTTGTTACAATCTATACATATAATAAAACTGTAGAGGTCGAATTTCTGTACATAGAAAAAAAATGCTAAAAACCGAGTCAGGGGGATGTAAGAAGAGAAATAAAACAAATCCCGATTTTTTTAGATTTTTTTGTTTCTCTGTTTGTCTGTTTGTCTGTTTGCACGGGCTAATCTCCGTAACTGTTGGACCGATTTAAATGATCTATACATATAATAAAACTGTAGAGGTCGAATTTCTGTACATAGAAAAAAAATGCTAAAAACCGAGTCAGGGGGATGTAAGAAGAAAAATAAAACAAATCCCGATTTTTTTAGATTTTTTTGTTTCTCTGTTTGTCTGTTTGTCTGTTTGCACGGGCTAATCTCCGTAACTGTTGGACCGATTTAAATGAAATTTTGCATAGGGGAGGGGTACCTTATATCCCCGGTCAACATTTAGGCTACATAAAATCTCGAAATTTAGCCAGTAAATATAAAACCAACAACAAAAACCCCTGAAAAAATTCAAAGCTAGGTGTTTTTCAGAACATTTTACTCATACCATAGAGATCAAGGACATGTTGTTTTTTAAATTTATGTCTTTCGAGAAAGGCAAAGGAATCTGCATCCATACAGCCAGGTCTTCAATATATGTATTTCTTAGCTATGTCTTCAATTTATATTTCTTTACTTCTCTCATTCTCCGTAAGCCGATAGTGTTTTGTTTACGAAGAACTATGGCGGCGAGAAGCACTGCCGCTGGATCGGAGCAGATACACTGTATCACTTGAATTACTTTTTAACCGACTTCCAAAAAGGAGGACGTTTTATGTTCGACTGTATACAGGGTGGAATTTTGTAATGCCACCTGAAGGGAAAGTACTCTTAATACTGTAGATAGAAAATTGTACTCGAAGAAAACATTCCTTTATTTTTGAAAAGAAAGAAAACTGCATTCAAGAATTTTCGAAAATTCGCTTGCCCCAACCGGGAATCGAACCGACTAAAATCTGTAAGAATACCCTGCACTTTTATTGCGTCGATCGTTAGGGTCAATTATAAGGATGAAATCTTTCTAACAAACTTGGTAAATTAAATGAAAGGAAGACAACGAAATCTTAAACCATTGTATATCTTTATTTTATGTATGTTCACCGATTTCTCCGCCATTTGGACCGATTTTCAAAATTCTTTTTTTTTGTTCGAAAGAGTATACTCCAGAAGTGGTCTTATTGTCACCAAGTCAGGATCTGATGGAATCCCATCAAAATCAAGGGCAACCCTTGAATGGAATAGGCACTTACAATGTTTCTCAAGTTCTTTCTATTATTTACGCCAAACATAGAAAAATATACACATCAACACTGTCTAGGGATATTGCATGATTTTTCATACAAAAGAGGTCTGTTTGAGAAGCTATAATACCATACTCGAGATACACGGAGTGATATAATTTTCATATGAGCAAGTGCTAAACATGAATTTTCAATTTTTATCAATGAATTTAATTTTTCTTGAAATTTGTGAAAACGTGACTAAAATGAAAAAAAAATTGCGCTAATTCCACCATTTTCATACAAAAAGCAGAAAAAAGTGCATTTTTGTTTTCGTTTACGTCACGTTTAAAAAAAAAAACAATTTAAACAAAATTCATTGAGGAGAATTGAAAATTCAGGTTTAACACTTGCTCATCTTAAAATTATATCCCTCCATGTGTCTCGAGTATGCTTTTATAGCTTCTCAAACACACCTTTTTGTATGAAAAATTAAGTAATATCCCTAGACAGTGTTGATATTTAACTTATTTTTTCTATGTCTATGAGTACGTAGCATTTGATAAAAGGACCGGATTGAGATTTATGAGATATTTTGTATAAAAGATCCTTTCTTAATTTTTTGTCGGAAGTTTGGTTGAGTAGTAGAGTTACACAGCCTGTGAATCGACGGTTTCTGGATTCGATTTCCGGTTTGGGTAAACAAACTATACGAGGGAAACTTTAGTGCAGAAAGTTACAGTGTGAAGTGCTTATTAATTGATTTTATGATAGATAGATAGATAGATAGATTGACACTTTATTCAATTGACATAAAACAGCACAACACAGTAACAGACAAATAACAAACATACAAGTAAACATGAATCAGCAAGCAAACAATGAAGTAAACAGAGTAAGAAACAGAAATAAATAATTTTATAAAACTATTTTACACCGTGTTATCTGTATCATGCCAATCAAATTGGCGCTGACTCAGCATATTGATGCAGTACCAGACTGCAGCGCTGGTATTCTGCCATGATGCTACTTATTGAGTTTTCTTTGTAGGTAATAATAACCTTTTTCTAACTTCATAAATTCACCTTTAAAAAAGTACTTTATAAAGAAAATCTGAGGGTGCTGCTCTATAATTAGATAGATGTTATTTTTAAGAGCTATCGTCGAATATAAGTGAGTCGGAAGAAATTAAAATTATTGTAACTGACCCACAAATATCCAAAAATAAAACAAAAACTTCTGTGCTGAACTGGCACTGAACAAAAAATTTGGAATATGCCAGCTGCCAACTAAATACATTGCATTGTTGGTACAGAGGCCAGCGCATCAGGTTACTCCATTTTCATTGCAAAACCGCTCTTATCACAACAGCACAGAGTGCACGCGTGTGGTAACCTGAGTTGGGGCCGTCCGTGCATTGCAAAATTTAGACAACGTATTATATACTCATAAACAATATGCAATTTTTTAAATTTTCATGACATCCAACGAGGATTATAGTAGGCGTATAATATCTAAAATATCGAAACTTTTGTCAGCTTCCCCATTAATAATAGTTCGGCTATTATGCACTTTTTTAACGAACCAAAACTAAATACTTAATACAGTGTTAATAAGAACGAAGTTGATTAAGTATTTAGTGTTCAAATCTTAATTCGGCCCTAACTGAATGAAATTATTCAATCTTCAGGATATCACTTTTTGAAAACAATAAAACGGCAAATTTTTATTTTTAAGCAAAGGAATTTATGGCCGTACAGCCGGTGTTTTCAATGCATTTCTTACTTTTAAAGGCGGGAAACTCAATAGAAACTGACAATTGACATTTGTTTTATTAAAACCACTTTGAATATGGTCTATATAGGTTTGATCTATGGCTTTGATGTTCTGACATGAAATAAGGGCTATTTATTGATTTTTTGATTTTAGTTTACATCAAGCGTAGCATTGCGTATATAAGCCATGGATAAATATTATAATATTACTATTCTAATAAGTTTCTTAGTTTGGATCAAGCACTGACACCTTTGCTTATTTCTACAAATGTCCATTGAAGGGAAAAGCGTAGTCATTTCTATCTTAAATTTAATTTTTTATTGAATCATTTTTACACAATTATCGCAAAGCACAATAAAAGCAGCGTGCTAGCTGAAATCTCAAATGCACGGGGGTTGTCTTAGATACTGACATAGGTGACCTGTTTCAGAAACTTCTATTCCACTGAAAAATAAGTCCGTAATTAGCTCTAAGGAATTCGTGTGCCATTTATTGTACTTACCTAAGTAATAGGTCTTTCAACATACAATTTTCGTAAATTTTTTACTCCACATATTTTTTTTTTATCAAAATTGATTTTTTATAAGTACAAAATCCTTACGTTTTTCACAGAAACGCGAAATACAATATTAATTAACCACTTTTTGTGGGATTGTTAAGACAACAAGATGTTTTAGAGGCACCACTGACTCATGTTAAGTGTTGATTGTCTATCTCTCTCAGTATCAAAAAATCAAAAACGACTGCTACTTAAGTATAGATCAGAGTTTGAGTCGCGTTCTATAATACGGACCTTAATCTATCAAAAGCAGTAACAATGGTATAGAAAATATAAGCGATAGAGGAAACAACTATGTTTGACCTTTGTTTTCAGATCCAAAGTAATGTATTAAGTATCAACCTTATATGACATAGTTAGCCAAGTTTTCAAATAAAAAATATTTTTAAAAATTGCTTTTCCTTATATGAACGAAATAGTTGCTATTCTTTCATATAACGAAAATATGAACGAAATAGTTGCTTCAATAAAAAACGGCAATTGTGTCAAAGTACAAACTCGGTCTATAAAAATACATACAACACGCAGACGAAGTTGCGGGCATCAGCTAGTACAATATAACACAAATAAAATTATTTTTGAATTATTTATTGTAATTTGACAGAGTTTGCCAGATACACTCGTGAGCATTAAAAACCGACACTTACCCCCTTCTAATTGTGGAATACTCCAAATATCAGCAATGATTTCAATAAAATTCGGAGAATTTTAACTATCGCGAGTGTAAGTAGAATGAAGATAATGCAATAGTAAAAAATATTATCTTTAACAGGGCCTACTTACCACAGTTCATGTTGGAGACCTCGACCCTTGGTACTTTGATCCCTTGGATGATGGTGCCATCTTCAAGCGCACAGTAGCACACGAAGCGACGACACTGAACAACGTCAAATAACTAGATGTTTACTGTAATGTGGTGCCAGAGTTGACCATGGATCATTTAGCCTTATGTTCCACGAGCCCTAATTCCAGCACTCTTTATACAATAACTAGCTTTCCGCTCGCGAAATAACTAGATGGTTATGTAATGCGGTGAGCCAGAGTAGACCATGGATCATTTAGCCTCATGTTCCGCGAGCCCTAATGCCAGCACTCTTTATTTTATACAATAACTAGCTTTCCGCTCGCGAAATAACTAGATGGTTACTGTAATGAGGTGAGCCAGAGTAGACCATGGATCATTTAGCCTTATGTTCGTAAGCCCTAATTCCAGCACTCTTTATTTTATACAATAACTAGCTTTCCGCTCGCGAAATAACTAGATGGTTATGTAATGCGGTGAGCCAGAGTAGACCATGGATCATTTAGCCTTATGTTCCACGAGCCCTAATTCCAGCACTCTTTATACAATAACTAGCTTTCCGCTCGCCAAATAACTAGATGGTTATGTAATGCGGTGAGCCAGAGTAGACCATGGATCATTTAGCCCAGGGGTTCCCAACGTTTTAACCTATGCGCCTCACCTAACGTTGAGCTAAAATCCTACGCCCCCTCTAGGGGCTGAAATTGGGAGTTTATATAAGAAAATTAAACAAACAATGATAAAGTGATAAAAATGAGGGTGTTTATTTTTATTCATATGACAATAGAATAGAATCTATTCAATAGATAATCAACAATAAAAAAGTAATTTTTTTATAGGCAGAAATCAGGGACCTCTGCGCCCCCCTTGGAACCGCTCAACGCCCCCCCCAAGGGGGGCGCGCCTCACTGGTTGGGAAACCCTGATTTAGCCTCATGTTCCGCGAGCCCTTACTCCAGCACTCTTTATACAAAAACTATCTTTCCACCCACGGCTCCACCCGCGTGGACTACAGGTTATATGGTTCCCAGCTGTGGGATAAAATGTAGTCTATGTCCTTTCCCATGCCTAATCTAACTCTCTACTAAATTTCATCAAAATCGGTTCAGGAATTTAGGCGTGAAAGCGTAACAGACGGACAGAATTACTTTCGCATTTATAATATTAGTAGGGATTGGTTCGCTCTTTAGCACACAAACGAAGGCGCGGGCGGAAATGTACGGGCGGCCGCACATCAGGTTACCACAAGCGTGCATCACTCTGTGCTTTTGTGTTAAGAGCGGTTTGCAATGAAAATGGAGTAACCTAATGCGCTGGCCACTGTACTTGGTAAATAATAGTATGTTTGATGTTAATAGTAATAGCCCCTATCACAAGCAAAAGAAGAAAATGTTATGTAATTAAATACTTACTTGTACAGGTGCATACAGCCACAGTGGGGTGCACTGTGGCGCATCATAATGCAAGTGCCCCTCAGGACCATACTTCTTCTTGAAAAATTTTAATTCGCGCTTACAGGGCTCTGGAAATTAAATAATACTTCAAAGTACAGCTAATTGTTTATATTTAGCGTCTATATTAAATTGGGAGTGAAAGATGCAGCTGTCAATTGTTAGCAGGCATGCTATTTGAGTCAGCAAAGTTTTTTCTGTAATGTAGACGGACCACCTAAATACGGCATTATAAAACAAATAATACCTATGCCGAATCATACATACGTATACACAAACTATACATAACTATGGTTTAGTTAATATGATTTGACACACACAGACATACAATCATACACAAAAACAGCCTTCAAATACAAGTATTTCATATTACTTTAAGGCAGTGTTCCGGCAATAATGTTAATGATTCTCATGAAAAATTATTTGTTTCTGAAGAAGAAAAATTATTTGCTTTTAAACGTGTGAATGAAGAGAGGACATTATTGAACACAATAGACAACAAAAGAGGGTTTATGAGCGGTCATCTATTAGGCATGACGATTTTTTTAAAGTCATTATGGAAGGCAAGGTAGAAGCGGAAGGGAGGATAGGAAGAGGGCGACTCAGAAGACGATTCAGCGACCAGTTGAAAGAAAAAAATAGGAGTGTCAACTTACAGGGAACTAAAAGATATTTCTCAAAACCGAATGGAATGGAAATTGCTACACCGACAAGAGCGCGGCTCTTGAGATTAAGAAGGTCAAGAAGAACTGTAATAAAAGAGTAAGGGTTTGACAGCATGTACCAACCGTTAGCTTCAACAATAATTTCATCGCGTTTCTTTCGCCCAGTGACTGTGGTCTTCACATTATGGATGTCTTGGCAGTGACCCTGACGACAGACCAGCCCGTCGTCACATCCTGGTTCCAGGAATTCTTCTTCCACCTGACGTTAAAGGATTACAAAATAAAAATATAATCTGTATGGCACCAAAAATATACAATCTCCTGCCTGGTTAAATATTTCTGTGTTCATGCACTAATTGTATGGTCTATTGAGTGATAAATGCTATTACACTGTAGAAGAATTCTTCTCAGATTCTTTTATTTTTTTTATGATTAGAATGTTGTTTCATTATAACACTCTTTTGGGTTTAATAATGTCTGGTACGCTCATGGAGGGAACGGAGAGAGGCCTTTGCCCAGCAGTGGGACACATAATGGCTACATAAGATAAGATAAGACGCTCATGTAAGCGGAATTCGGCGATCCTTCAATTACTTATAACATCTTTCGAACCTATACGTTTTTTTACAAATAAACTGTTTTTAACCCCCAACGCAAAAAGAGGGGTGTTATAAGTTTGACCGCTATGTGTGTGTGTCTGTGTGTCTGTCTGTGGCACCGTAGCTCTCAAACGGGTGAACCGATTTGGATGCGGTTTTTTTTTATTTACAAGCAGGGTTTTTGGCGATGGTTCTTAGATACGTTTTATCAAAATCGGTTCAGCCGTTTCAAGGTCATCAGCTCTTTTGTTAGCTGCGGTAGGGTTCTTAGACTCTTAATGTGTATTTACTTTACTTTCAAACATACATGTGACCTAAAACTTGAAATACTCATGTATGCTTAATAACTATGCAGGGTTATGGAACTCTTGGTCTGATGCTGCAGCCAGGATATCCAGAACACTAGCACACTCTTAAAAAAATAATAGCAGATATGTCGTGTTTGGACTCGTTTTGTTCAGTATTTGATTCTGCATACAATGCAATGGTGGCAACACGGTGAGCTGATGCTGCGGCCAGGATATCCAGAACACTAGTACATCCTTGAAAAAATAATAGCAGATATGTCGTGTGTGGACTCGTTTTGATCAGTATTTGATTCTGCATACAATGCAATGGTGGCAACACCGTGAGCTGATGCTGCGGCCAGGATATCCAGCACACTAGTACACTCTTAATTATTTTGAAAATAAGTTAAACTGAACCCACGGTATCTTCTTTTTCTTTCTGACGTTAAGTCCAGCTTCTCGTTCGGAGTATGCTTGACCATAACCCAGCATTTGGCAGGTAAAGCCGTTACAGTAGTGACTGCAATCTGACCTCCCTAAGTGACCTTGCTAACAGGGGAACCTAGCCGGATTGGATTATAGTTACACTATCAGTAGCTTAAATTAAATATGCAGTTTCCTCACAATATTTTGCCTCACTTTGTTAAATAATAATATGGAAAAACAAATTCATACCTCAATTTCTTTGGTTCCATTGTAGTCTTGCACTGTCTTTTTGAATTCAGCGCATTTCTCGTTGATTTCTAAAAGATGATAGCAATTATTAATATCTAGATTCAGAGAACTTTAAAATTATTGAGGTACTTACTTATCTAAATACAATTAAAATTCACAGCGCAGGAAGAAAAGGGATACTGCTGAGTAGTATCCCTATTCTTCCTGCGCTGTAGAAAACTACCTAGGTAACTTTATTGCTAACTAGAGTATGCCCGGGACTTAGTTGTAAAATGCATTCTTATTCCTTTACGTTATTAAAGGAACATGTGTGCCAATTTTCAGCTTTCTAGGTCTAAGGGTTTGGACTGAACGTTGATGATTCAGTGAGTCAGGTTCATCAATTTTATATACATATATATTTAGATTGCGTCCCTTAGGTAAGCTCAATATAAGTTCATACTTATCGCTACAGAATAGGAAAATAAAAGTTAAAATATTTGCTTTCTTTCTATAGAGTACTTACGCTGGAAGGAGCTGCACTTTCCGCAGCAGTTACAATTATTCTTATCAGGTAAGAAGGCGCCCGGCCGACACTGTTCTTCTTTCACCTTATCTGACAGAAGAAAGAAGGCTGATTTTGCCGTGTGGTGATCGGTTGAGAATAACACCACCCCCCATCTCTTTCCGTGGGTGTCGTAAGAGGCGACTAAGGAAACACAAATGAGACCTCCCTCCTATTAATCCACCCCAGGCAACGACTTCTCTGAATCTGAGGTGTCGTCCTATGGTCTCATGCGGTGTGGTAGGCTCTGTGAAGGGCCGTCTGGTTCGCGACCACCCTCCTACCGAACTCCGATTCCAAACAGCTTGCTGTGTTCCGTCGGTGCGTAGGAGTACCAGTGCCTTATAGGCATTTTCTGAGTTAACTCGCTCCATCGTCGACCTCATCTATGACCTTGGTCAAGATTGAGGTCAAGAGTTAAACCAACTTATAACAAATATAAAAAAGAAAGAAGGCTGTAAAGGTCTTTCATTTTCATTCATTCGATTTTATATCGACATTGACAGTCGAAATGTTTCTTTGTATATCTCCTATAAGCTGTACAAATGACAAGATAAAGTCATATCACCGGAAAATTTTAAAAACCATAACATTATACTTTCACTAGTAAAAATTATAATTAAAAATTATAAAATATGAGTAAGACATTACAATTTGCCCATTCAAATTACAATTCTACGAAACTTTAAGGGCTGCCTGTTATGTGAGGTTATTAGGTAGCTTTAATTTAAAAAAAAAGTCCGTCAATATGAAACAAAATTGAGGGGTTCACAAACTACCGAGCAATTACAATCTTACTAGTAAAATTACAATATAACGGGTTTGAGAATGTTACGGAGACATATCCAAGACAGAATTATAGAAACAAATAGAAATAGAAAGCACAGTTAACAGCTGTGACAAAAGCAAAATCCTCTCATTCATTTACTGAGTCTTACCTGAAAGTAATTGGCAATTACTGGCAATTACTCGCAGAGAAATTTGTCCAATTAGTCTAACGTTAATAATTAAAGGCTACAATCTCGATACCGATCTATTCTGGCGAGTTTCTCCTTTTATCAGGGTCATATAAGTCAGACAGCACTGCTTATCGTGTAGGTTAAGCAAGTGTGTGGCGAACTTGACTAACCCTGGTGTCAGAGTTTTCGAACCGCCAAATGGCCTCTGACTTGGTTCTCGACTATAGCCGGGACTGATATCTTAACATGCCCTCTAAAGCACGGAAATACTTATGATATATTGTCAATTTGGTCACCCATTAGGTTCCCTTTGTCAATTTCGTCACCCATCACCCTTCAGGTTCCCTGCCTCTGTATACGTTGCTTAAATGCACTGATCGGTTAAGATTAGAGCTTTGCGTTTCAATTGGTTACTGACAAAGGCTCTTTTTACCTTGTCTGCTGAATAAACAAGCGCCCCGGAAAGCTCTAGGGGGAAGCTACAAGAAGCGCTAGGAAAGGGGCTTAGAAAAATTGATGGTCAATCTAACAATACCATTTTTACAAGTAAATCCACGACATGACATCGGGCAGTCCGCGCCGCCGATCGGAGGTTCGTAGCGAAAGTTGTAGCGTCTGCACAAATAAATATTAACTACGGTTAGCTTCCCGCCCGGGACTTCGTTCCCGGGGGGATTTCGAGAATGAATTATATCAATAAACCTTCTTCTTGAATTATTCCGTCCAGTAGTTAAGACAATATAAAAATCCGTTCGGTAGTTTTTGAGTTTATCACGTTCAGACAGATAGAAGCGGCGGGGGACTTTGTTTTATAGTATAGCATGATTATAATTATCTACAACAGTGTTTTTCAAACTGTGGGTCGCGACCTCCAGGGGGGTCGTGAAGCCTTACTCGGGGGGTCGCAGGTAAAAGAAAAAAGAGAAAAAATTTTAAATCTTACACTAAGCTCAGACAATTTTAGTGAAAAGGCTGTGCCTGTATAATAAATAAATAAAATAAACGCTACACACTCAAAGGCCCACACTAAGGTTTTCCCTTGTGTCGTGGGTCCCTTGGAACACACATAAAGATAAACACAAACACCCATGACCCGAGAACAAACATCTGCTTTTTGCACAAATGTTTGCCCCGACTGGGGATCGAACCCAGGACCCGCCGATCAAGAGGCAGCGTCACTACCACTCGACCAAACCGACCGCCGGCATAATGATGCCTCCCGCCGCCTTCCGCGTCTACCAAACTCTTTTATTGTGTGTTTTAAAATCTCCAAAGTAGTACATAGATTTAGCCTAAAAGGGTCTTAGGGACCTTAGAGGGTCGCCAGAACTTTGTATGATCCAAAGGGGTCGCGAATTCAAAAAGATTGAAAAACCTGATCTAAAAAGTTGCTAAACTTAAAATGGGATTTGGCAAGCTATATCTGCCGCATGTCAGCCGATCAAAATCACCACCGAATCGCTGCCCCAAAAAAGCGGCAGCGCGGCAGACCGAGTCTAAGATGACGCGACCAGAAAAGGGACGGGACACTTTTGCCCAGCAGTGGACACATCGGGCTAGATTAGATTATAATGTGTCCCCGTCGCATAATAGTTCGAATTAAGTTTAAATGCTAAGAGATAATGGTAAGAAGAGTATGGAAAGGAAATTCTTTGCACTGCGTCTTTGTATCCTAAGATTTTTTTATTCGAGGAATGGGCGTCTTTTGGGTGAGCTTGATTATACGAATAAAAAATGGTTAGAGATTTAGTAAAATTTCAGCAGGCCCACCACCATGTCATCATAATAAATTAAAATAATCTTACTTTAATGTTTCTTGTAGAGCGTTGTCCCTTTTTCTCGTAAAGCTTTGTCTCGTTTTTCCTAAAGTAAAGGACAATGGGCAAAAATGTATGGGACCTGGGACTACCCCCCCAATAGCAAAAAGATGTATGTCAACATTCCAACTATTTCCACACAAAAATAATTACATAATATTGCTTTGTTGCAACGTGAAGGGCGGACAAACAAACACACTTTCGCATTTATAATATTAGTATTGATTAATCTTTAGTTCCTCAAAAGTTGCACCCCGCACCGTACCAACCGCTTGGGCAGACGCGAGGACGAGTCAGTTTGCAAAATAAAGCATATTAATAAAATAAAAGGACTAAGCACTATAAAAAAAACGCTTCTTTCAACATATTTTTATCGAAACTTGTATGTCATATATCTTCGAACGGACAACGGAACGGAACTTGGAAAAGACCTATCCAATAATATACATCTTATTGCTATTGGAGGGTGGTCCCAATCTGCCCATTGTCCTTTACCTTAATATTGTTTTAAGACATCGTGGTACGTGCGTACACAGCGAGTACGTATTTCGTGCCTCTTGCCCCTTATAACCGCTTTTTAAACAATGTTTAAATAAATAACGGTTCAATAAATATATTTTGAACATGAACTAGACGAAACTTAAAGTTTCCTACTAAATAGAATAAATACTAACGGTAAATGAATATTTTCTTTGGGCACAGCGGGCGCAGAGACAGGTACGCCTGAAAATACGTAAAAAGTTTTAGATTTTTTATTTTCCAACCTAGGCACCATTATTTTGACTTTTTTAAGGCTTCACCCTAAGTTAACTATGCCAACCTCGTTAGAAAACGCATACATAAATTGTTATTTTAATTTGTAATTGTTCACTTGATATTAATTTTAGCATTGTGGTTAAATGTTTTGTTTCATATCACATGTTATTTTTCATCAATCGTTTGGCGATTATTGAAGCAGTAATGAATTTAATCTAAATTAAGCAAGCATATTGATATTTGGACTTACATCTTCTTAGGTTTTTATCGCAGCGAAGAGCCCTGAACTCTTGCTCTGGGTGGCCCCAGTAAGGATTACAGCCAGCTCTGAAATCTGACCAAAAGTGCAATAGACCAAAAAAACGCTTAAAAACTGAATAAGTAAGCACTTTTTATTTCTTCAATTAAGTGCATTCAAGCCTACGTTCCCTTTCGGGGAATGCAGATCATCAAATTGTCTTAGAACTTTAACTAACATGTCTAAATTGTTAACAAAGTTTTACCCATCCATACACTAACGTCTATGAATCCATCAGAATGTAACCTAATTTCTGATAAACCTCAGAATGTTGATCAAAAGTAGCGTCATTGCCGATGTCGAGATTTTTTTAGTATTATAATAAGATGATCGTTTTAAAGGTCTGTATTTAAATGAACTTGAACTGCGGGACTCTACAGGGTAATTTTTTTATTACCATCCAAATTTTTCGTAAGTAACGTCGATAGAACTTAAATAAGGAGGAAAAAAAAATTTTTTTCTAAAAATTTTCAGATTTTGATACCCCTTTTTAACGTCTTAGAGGTAGAATTTTGTAAAACGTAGAAACACGGGTGTCACAAATTGTGTCGAAGAGTACTATTACAAAGTTTCAAGTCAATTGAACGATGTTATTTTTTTTCCATACAAAAATTTTGATTTATTTTCATGCTTCAGACGATGTAGCTTGTAATATATGAAACGTAGAAACAAAAAAATACGGGTCTGTTAAATTTTCATAAAGTTTACGTAAAAAAATTTTGATGGTGATAAAAAAATCTTCCTGTAAATGGGGTGACTTTAAATTAATTAGTGACACTTAGAAGGTGATATTCTCACCATGAAATTTATCAACATTCCCAAGGGTTGTTAACTTTCATGGTTGAACTTTCCCAATCAGCTAATCGCTCAAGTTGTTTTAGGAAACGAATTTTCTTTATTCATATTTTAGTTTTAGACTTAAGTTCCGTAGCAAAAAAAAACAGTTTTGTGGGCTGCCTCACATCCTCAAATTTAGCTAATTTAAAGTTTATGGTTTCTTTTTTGTAAAAAGTTTACAATATTTGATGTCGACGGGGATCTTAACGGTTTTTGGGACCATTCGCTCAATTAAGTATCAACCCAAGTTTCCGGTGAAGAAGGTTCAAATTAAAATGAACTTGGCCACGAAGCAAAATCCTCCCTTATTTTCTACCACCATTTCTTATCCAAAAAGCGGAGAAAAATACTCTGAGACTTTGTCAACACTAAAAACTCCTTTCTAGAAACCTTTTAACCGGTGATATAAAAATGAGTGTTACCGATTGTTGTCGTTGGTAAAAATTCTTCAACGTCGAAGGCGTACTCGTCGTACATGCAAGACTGGTCCAGTTCTGAAAAAAAAAAAAAAACTCGGCCCTAATTTACAATAACTTATCTAGGTAATGTAATAAGTATATGAGAGTGTAACTATTAAATTCAATATGAGTACCTGAAAATTTATTACCTTTGCCTAAAAATAATAAACATACGAATAAATTCAACCTTCCTTCCCTAATCGTGTGTATGGGGAACTAACTAACCCTAGTGTCTTTTCACACCGCAAAATGGCTGTATAGGCAGGAACCTATACATTTACTGTTCAATGTTAATGTTAGTTAAGTAGATTTAGGTGAGAAATCAAATTAGGAATGTTTCTTAAATAGTCCATTAAAAAGTCATTAAATTGAATAAAATGTTTAAATATTAAAAAATATTAAGAAAATGTTTCGAGATGAGACGCGATGTTAATGCGCGATTGTCGCCAACTGATGAGCGGATGGGGACCGCGTCACCTATGTTAGAATTATGCATTTTTTCATTTAATAATTTAGGCCACTTTGAGATCTAAAGTTCACTGTGCGGCCTCTTACTTGGTTTAACAACAACAGCCGGGACCGCTGGAGCAACCTGCCCTCCGAAGCACGGAAACGCTCATGAAAGATTACCACTTTTGTCATCAGTCAGGCTACCTGCATCTGTGCACGTTGCTTTACCTCACTGATCGGCTCAAATCAGCGAGAGCCACTAGCTTGCGAGCGCTCAAAATAAACAAGTGAAAAATAGTGCGTACCTCTATAGAAGACACACTCGTCGCAGCACCGGCATTGAGTGTAATCAGATGGTATCATCATGGCCCTCCATTTGCCGTATTTTCGATCGCAGTAAGTCTTCGCCTCACTAGGCAATACTCTCCGTTCCCTGAGAACAGTTCAATTCAATCTTTGGAAAAATGGCGTCCACAATATTCGTTCTGCCAATGTCAGAGTATGGCTAACTCTGACATATTATAATAGAGAATGGCTAAGTCGCCAATATCAAGTAAAGAAACCCATTAACACGACGACCGCCAAACCAAAAATCATATTTAGTCCAGGGAGCCGTGACGGACACAATGTGACCGACATTGAGTCTGGTCCAGTCGGCCGCGTCGGACGCGGTGTGTCCGCATGAACCCGATCAATTCAAAATGCTCTAGGCGGCCAACGGTCACCGTTTCAATGTTTTTACTAAAGCAAATGACCCGCGCGGCCTCCTGGTACAACCTAGCCACTTGGCACAAAAAAAAAATTAAAGAACTTAGAATTTATGGGATTTTAACTAAGATGTTCTAAAATTTTTTATAAGTTACATAAATTATGTGTTTTGAATGATTTAATTGACTGATATTTTATTCAGATACGTGTTATTTTTCGCCTTTTTAATAACTTTAAGGCTTTTGAAGGGGTAAAAAGTCGTTACGAACGACAGAGGGACCCGCGCGGGGAGCCGACAGGGGGACCCGCGTGGCGCCCGCGTTTGGAAAGACTACGCGCGCGTTCTCGGAGTCCGCGTTGGACACTTGTTTCTGCCATTTGATATCTCGGAAAATAATTAATGAAATCGCTGTTTCTTTAAAAGACTTATTATTTTTGAGTTATATCCTAGCAGTTATTGCAAAAAAACACCTCGACGATTTTTTAAAGATTCGTGATTTTTTTTGTGCGGCCTCGGGGGAGAGTACACTGTCGGCACAAGGTGTCCGTCATGGCGTTCTACGTGTTAAGGGTTGTAGTACGTCAGAGTCGCATCCCTATGTTTAGCAGGGTGCACCGCTAGCAGGCGAGGATGACTATTTTGGAGCACTAAGATGTTAGATACCCCACCACACCAGTTTAGTACAAAACAGTGATACCTGCCTCAAAGACATTTCAGCTTCTTCTTCTTATCGTGTACAATCTCAAGTAACTTGAGTAACTCTAGTGTCAGAGCAATGAGGATAAGAGGGGGATGTTGGTTCAAGGAGTTTAAACCCGCTCCCCACCCCATTACTATCTGTAATAATCGATTATGAATAGAAATTAAAAGACATGAATAGAATACACATCCCGGATCGGCGGTGCCCTCTGAAGCACGGAAACCCATCAGCTTTACCTCTCTACGTTGCTTTACCTCGCTGACCGACTCAAAAAAGCGAATGCTACTGGGCTATTGAAAGATTATACAAAAATATACAAAAAAAGTTTTTACTTGCAAGAATCCCGAAACAATTCACACTCCGAGTAATTCGTGAAATGTGAGCATTGAGGGCACAGCTGGTGATCTGAAGACGAAACCAAAGAAAAATGTAAAATAAATAACTCTAAAAAAATAACTGACATTGCTTATAATTTAAAACGGCTAAACCAATTCTGATCAAATATAGATATCCTAATAGAATAGTTAAAACTAATCTCGATTACGTCAGCTTTCAAACAAAAAAAAAACGAATCGAAATCGGTCTATTCGTTTAAGAGCTATGGTGATCTTTAGACACACAGATAATGTATCTGTCTGTGGCATCGTAGAGCTCTTACGCAGATACACAGACACACAGATACACACGTCAAACTTATAAGTCGCCTCTATTTTTGTCGTGGGTTAAAAACAGAATTTTGTCAACATTCTAGCTCCAATAATTAAAAAAAAAGAGGAGGTAACATGAGTAGTAATGTGACGTCATATGAGTGTCTAGTCTAGTGATGACGTCAAAAGGAATCTGTAGCCTAAGTACTTTACTGATTGTCTTTTATGAGGAGACTTTAAATTAACTAGCGAAAGTTTTGGGGGGACTCGCCCCATGAAACTGATCAACTTTCCAAAAGAAACCTATGTGAAATTTTCAAAAAATAAATTGATATCTCATACTAAGGATCGCTCGAATTGTATGGAGGAAGCATTTTTTTGTATTTTGATCATTGTTCCTAGAAAGAATTGTACAGTTTAGTGGGCTAATCCAAAACCTCTATTATCGCTAACAAATTTAAAGTCAACTAATTTATATACATATCAACCCGGTCTAGGGATATTGCACGATTTTTCATACAAAAGAGGTCTGTTTGAGAAGCTATAAAAGCATACTCGAGATACATGAAGGGCTATAATTTTCAGACGAGCAAGTGCTAAACTTGAATTTTAAATACTAGTCAATAAATTTTGTTTTACTTGAAATTTGTGAAAACGTGATGGAAACGAAAACGAAAATGCACTTTTTGCCTGCTTTTTGTATGAAAATGGTCGGATTTACGCATTTTTTTTTTCATTTTCGTCACGTTTTGCACAAAACAAAATTTATTGACTATTATTAAAAATTCAAGTTCAGCACTTGCTCGTCTGAAAATTATAGCCCTCCATGTATCTCGAGTATGCTATTATAGCTTCTCAAACTGACCTCTTGTATGAAATATCATGCAATATCCCTAGACCGTGTTGATGTTTGTATTTATTCCTCTTTCATATGGAAAATCAGTGAGGAATCTAAGTTTTTTTAATTAGGGGTGAGGCGGGCTCGGCTAAGGCGATGAAACATTTAAAATCATGAGCGTTGGTATTAAATAGATTACAAATCCCGTAAACAAATACTCTGAAAAAAACATTACAATAATCATTTTCATAGTCTTCACTCGTTCTTCTCATATCTTTGTTTTGAACAAGATTAACTCTATTTTTCCTTCTTCTCGTAGTTGCGAATCTTCTTTTCTTTATTTCGCAAGGACAGAAACGTTCTTGACGATAGAAGGTGCACTCTTTGTTTTTGAACAATTTTGGAGTGAGGTTATAACACAAACACATGGTTTTGCTACGACGCTGACTCCCCTGGCTAAGTGATTCTGTGTGCAATTACTGATTATGAACTTTGGTTTGAAAATGTTAACCCACACTGCATTTACGATTTATAAGATTGCAAAAACGTTCATTATAGTTAATGCTACTTTAATTGACAGCGGTCAGTTTGGTCAAGTGGTAGTGACACTGCCTCTTTATCGATGGGTCCTGGGTTCGATTCCCGGTCGGAGCAAATATTTGTGTAAAAAGCAAAAATTTGTTACGTAGCAGAATACAGTCAAATTTTCTTTAAAATTCAAAAATAAATCTTATTTCATGGGAATTGCGCATCCTATTAAGGATTTAGTCTCATTGCGCATCCTAGCCCTGCTGATTAGTCTTGACATACTTACCTACTAATATTATAAATGTGAAAGTTTGTTTGTTTTTCTTCCTTATTTTCGTGTCGTAGTAACGGATTGACATAATGTTTTTGCACAGGTATTCTTGAAAGAGTAATACACAAGCTTTTTTGCAAGAGAAAGAAGTTGCGTATAGAAGACTAGAAAGCTTACAAAAAAAAGAACTTGTCTTCCGTACCAATAGGTCCTCGACAAATGGGTCTAACCACTCTTTGGGTAGGAAAGCGGACGACGGATTCCATTTTAACACTGTCTCCGTTCTTGCATTTCTCCTGATCTATTGCGTCAAGATGTTCTCGAACTAGGGATAGAATCTCGGCTTCCCGCCAAAACTCACTGGTGTCATTCGACTTATCAATGAGGGATATGAGGGTGATAAACTGAAATACAAAATCCCGAATAGAAGACTGAGGCTTTTGCAGAAGACTATTTCTTAAAAAAAATTTAGGGAAAGAAAAATATTCGGCGCGAATAGGACTTGAACACACGACCCCAGGATTAGATCTCCTGCTATGTGAACCAACTGAGCCGCTGTGATCTGAGCCCGTACAACGAGCCAGTAGTACCATTGATAGTACCATTGATGGTATTACTGGCAACCTACAACCTAGTGCTAGTTGTACTAACGATGGTACTTCTTGTCTCTTGCCGTGGGTGTCATAAGAGGCGACTAAGGAAACACAAATGAGACCTTCCTCCTAGTAATCCATCCCAGGCAACGACACTTCATTTTTTGTCTGAATCTGAGGTGTCGTCCTATGGTCTCATGCGGTGTGGTAGGCTCTGTAAAGGGCCTAAAAAAAACTGGCACAACCTAGTGCCAGTTGTACCATTAATTGGACTTCTCAATTGTACTTCTGGTCCAACGGGGAGTTATCGTGCCTTTATTCTTATGAATATCTCTCTACGCGGGTAAACGTAGTCTTAAAAATACTAAAACATGTAATGTTACTGAATAAAACATTTTCTATTCTATTCTATTCTAAAACTATTTCAGGGTAAATGTAGTCTTAAAAATACATAGATGTCACAAGACGTCCACTGCTGGACTCAGACCTCCACCAAACATCCTTGCTGGCGCCATCTGCATCCAGCAGTTTCCCACAATTCTGCTTTAACCCCATGTAACGCAATCTTTCAGGTCCTGACTCAGTAAGTCAACAAAATCCAGTCCAAATTTTGGACCTAGAAAGCTGAAATTTGGCCGACCCCTAAGATGACTCTTTGACCCGAAAGATTCCTTTTATAGCATAGGCAAGGAATAAGGAAAAATTTTACGAAATTCCAACGGGACCGAAATTCCCGATGGAACCGAAATCCGAGCATCCTCTAGTTTTGTTACCATTTATCCCGATACGACTTCCCGTTCTAACACACAACCTCGAAATAGGACAGAATGATTTCGCAATGACAAAACTTATCTTAGCGCCATTATTAAGTGGTCAGCGATCAAAGGCTCTTAACATGACCCTTCTGTCTTCTGCCTTATGCCTTAGGTCATGTTAAATTCTTCTTCGTGTGACAAAGGTTACACGACTACCGATAAAATTTTGGAAAAGCAAGCAATAAGTAAACGAAGCAACTTCACCTACCGGTAAATTTGAAGACTGCGAATTTTCAACAGTATCGTTGTTGCTTGAAAATTCCGTTGAATCTTTATTCAGAACTGGCACCACATTGCCTATTAGATAGTTGAGCCGACTTAGCATTAAAAGAATCTCTATAAGAAGGAATAATGAGAATTTCATCTTGGTTTTACAGTTTTTTTATTAATTTATGTAAAATTGTATTTCTAAAATCACATCCCTCACAAGACGGAGATGTGGTGCTGTGTGGATGCTTAAATGTCAAATGATTGCTCAGTGAAATTTGTTGTGTCAAATTAACTTTTTTTACTATTTTTCTTTGGTCATATTTTGTTTCTGGCCAGCTGGTGAGGGAAGAAGAACATGAAGGATGAAGGATAAAATCTTATTCGAAATATCTTGAAATTCATACCATAGACATAGAAGAAAAAGGTTAACTTCATACCTTATTGTTCCACAATGTTCATAACATGGTATATGCATTGACCCGTCGCGTGGTTGTTTACGCCGCGTGCGATACAAATCTCGTACAACATGTGTTCAAAAAGCACGCGAAGGTTTAATTAAACTGACTCGAACACTGAGTAAAGGCAATAACCCTTTTTCCTCGTGGACATTATTTTTCGCCAAACTGCCCATGACTACTCATATAGGGGTACCGTGGGTCTGAAATGGCCTTGCGGTATGCTGCCCTATTCGGTTAGTACCTGATCTAACCGAATAAGGCAGCATATCTTATATGTAAGCTTATATTTAGTTCCTCAATTGTGAATGCCATAAATATATCTGTACATGCCTTATGTGCCGACAAAGAAAACTTAAATCACTGCGTGTGTGCCAATATGCCAATTTAATTACCTTTATTAAAAATAAAAAGAACAAAAAGTCACAAAAACTTTGCAGTTTATCTCGTTGTTTTTCCGAAGTTGCAAACCACCCTAACTGGTCTATAAAACATACTAAAAACTCCATCCAGCTTTATAATTTTAATATTCCCACTGGGATAATAGCCCATTACATCATTTTTCCAAATTTTCAAGAGAAAGAAGTCCCAGGTGGAAGCTAGTAATAAAATAAAAGTCGCAGTCGAGTACAATCGTTTATTTGCCTTGTAAAATTCATTATACAAAAGTGTTTAAACAAACCCAAAAGTCATCAATATGACGGGACCATATTAACTCTAAAGGCTGGTCTACACAATATGACTAAATATTTAGCACCAGATAAAGTCAGTACCAAAAAGGTACCGAAAATAGCGGGTTTTATAACTAAAAAATACTCTCAAAAGTGTTTTTATACAATTTTTTACACACAACTTGACAACACAAATATTCTAAGTTCTTATTCTTTAAGTTTTATAGATATGTTAGTGTTTATTTTGAGGTAACTTAAAAAATTTTGAGTGGTCCCTTTATGTTGTTCGTTAGTATGTTAACCAACTCTTTTTTTATCAACCCATATACGTCCCCTCTTAATGAATAGAATATCAGATTATGTTTACAGTTATCGAAGATGTAACTTAAGATGTAAGTTATCATAGTGATTGATACTCGTAATATTAAATATCTCAGTATTAAATATAAAGTGTGTGGACCGCGAAGTGTGAAAAAATCACTGTTTCTCCAAATTCAGAGAGCTCAGTTAAGCTGCAGACCAACCGCGGCGCACGAAGAGGCTACGCACGTAAATGTAAGCTTCCCTTTGCAAGAAAATGTATCCACTGCAACCCACGAACACGCTACGTATGAATACCACCAAACACAGTGAGTATAACATTAAGGCACAAATTAGATTATGATCCTATCCACGCAGTCAAAATGCACCGCGTGTCCGTGCACAGAATGCGTAGCGGTGGGTCTGCGCCTTTACATCCATTATCCGAAACTTTAGGCTGCGTCCGGGGTTTGCCGGGGTTTGTCGGCCGGCAGCGATTAGAAAGCTTGGTATCATGGCGCCGGCGACGGCACCGGTGTGAGTCATCGCCGATTTGGCGCCGGCGTTGGTCAGTGAAAAATAATCCTATATATTTCCATAAATTTTGCTTCCCTGGTAGCCGGGCCGTTACCGGCGCCGATGCCGTGCCGTTGCCGTGCCGTCAAGTGGAAAAACGCCCTATCTGTCCTGTACGTACAGTGCTTCTTTTTTCTTAATATCTCTCTGCAAACAATCTCTGTTTCATTCTTGTCTATTAAAAATCAATTTACCTAATCAAAATACGAAGTTTGCCGAACCACAATAAAAGTGTCGCTCGCGTCTGACATGTAAAAAAAATATTGTGGTTGGAATAGAAAGTGTTAAAAGCTCGATACATTTATTTTATTATTTTTATTAAATATGACTACTTTAAATTTTAATAAATTTTATTAATAATTTCATTTTTTTTGTAAATCCAACATGATTTGAATTCTTTTACTATCTTTAAACTAAGTACTATCTGTAAAACTTTGTCATAACCAAATTAGTTACATTTAGATACATTTTTTTATGCTAAAATAAGGTACAATACCTAATGGCAGTGTTGTATTGGACGGATTGGTGCATAATAAGTCATTTTGTGGACTTTACATTAAGGTTTCAAAAATGTGTACAATAACTAAATAACTACATACCTAATTATTTTCTACCTATAAAAATTTGGGTACATTTTATCGTAGCGACTACGCCGTAGCTAATAGTTACGTTGCCGATATAATTTTTAGAGTGACTTATTATTATTAGTGGCTTATTTTAAAATCCACTCATTCATATCGACGATACTATCGCTAAATCTTGATATAAACATAATAGGGTTGTGATTAATATTAGATGAAAATGGGTTGGAGAGCAATTCGAGAACAGAGTCAGCATTAATTAAGAGCATAGATTACCGACATTTGAAAAATACGTCATTTTATCCCGCTAAAATCACATAATCCCAACTGTAGAAAAAAGTCCTGCCCGATTTTTTTTATTATCTCTCGTAGTAACTACGGCGTAGCCAAAAGCTACGAAAGGTCTGTCCGCCTCGAGAAAAATTCAAATTTTTTGTCACATTTTTTTCTCATAGTTTCGTAATAAAAACAACATACTTTATAAATACTCTGATATTTCAGTTTCTATAAAACACAAGCTCTTTGAAGTATTTTTGAAATGCTCTCTAGACATCTTAAAATTAAAACACCTCGCCTTTTAAAATTTCTTTTCGTCTATATATTTTAGATCAAAAGTTCATTATTTAGGAATATTATGTGATTTCAACATTCTTACACTTGCCACTTTCAACAAGCTAATATTGCTTAATATTCCACGATTTTTTTTAATTTCGCATTCCAGAAAAAAAACTTTTTATTTTAAACAATTAAACAGACAACAGCCTTTACGAAAGCAGATGCTATTATAAACGAAATAAAAGCGACGTCTAAATTAATATGTTTAGTCTGATATGCTGCTGTGTGTACAAGTTTCTTGCAGATGAGTTCTGCAGAGTACTCGTACAGTCAGACAGCAAAATTTTAAATTTGAATCATAAGCATAAACTATCATAATTCATAAGCTGTCATGATTCATCCATAGAATCCAAATTTTTGACCATTTTTTAACAAATTAAATAAGTTTTCTATGGGCTATCAGCCTGATTTTTTTAATGTACTGAGGGCTACCATGAATGCTGAAATGGAACACGATTGAACGTAAGGAACATTAAATTCGTCATACATTGCTTTTTACAAAGGGATTTTACGTGAATATGTAAACAAAATGCAGCAACCGACCAACCGACGTCGTCATTTAACGCAAATGTATATCAATGATAGCCCCTCTGGCATAGACATATACCAACTTAATAAAGTCGCAGACCCACCGCGGCGCACGGAGAGGTTACGCACGTGTCTTAAGCTTCGCTTTGCAAGAAAATGTATGTGATTGTGTCCACTGCAACCCACGAACACGCTACGCGTGAATACGACCAAACGCCAGGTGATTATCTACTCAGTGAGTATGACATTAAGGCACAAATTTTGATCGACGTAGTTAAAATGCGCCGCGTGCTCGTGTACAGCATGCGCAGCGGTGGGTCTGCACCTTAAGGCAAATGTGCATCAATGGAAGCCCCTCTGGCATAGGCGTCTACCATCGTAATAAAGTTAACAAAAAACGCGTACATAAAATAACAAAATACTGTATAGGCTTGCGGGGCGAAGCGGGGGGCAGGGTATTCCGCTCCCACTCTGTCACGGCGAATTGACAAAGCGGGAAAGGCCTACCCTACCCCCCTCCTCGCCCTGCATACCTAAGGCGCGGTACAACGATAATGGTCACACTATCGCCCAGTTGCAGAAACGACCATTAAAGTTAATGCTACCAAGTCAGAGGACATTGTGCGGTTTGAAAACTCTGACACAAGCCCCCCGATTGCGGTAGGTTTGGACGTATCTACCAAAGCTAAACCGCTCACATTTCCTTTGTATCCAGCCTAGAATACAATGTAAGCGGTTTAGCTTTGGTAAACACGTTCAAACTTACCACGATCGGGGGGCAAGATTAGCCAAGTGTGCCACACACTTGGCTATACCTACAGGATAAGAAGAAGAATGCTACTTTATCTTTCCGTCACTTTCATTCTTGCTGACGTAAATAAGAACGGAATTACAATTAAAGAAGCTTTAACTTTAATGAGCTTTTCTGCAACTTAACGTATAACAGAAAAACAATGAATGCGTGTAATACAATCCTCTCCTAATGTCTTTGGCATAGCTTTTTCCTTATCTTCTCGTTACAAAAACAATTACTTTTTTAAATACTTTCATAATTTGCTTGCAGTAATATTAAAATTTTAGTATTTGTTTACTTTTGTTTGTCTTTGAAATGGAATTTTCGACAAAAAGAATGTACCAAAGAAATTAGATTCTTTCTGCGATTTTTTTTTAACAACAACGAATCTTAAGTATAAAAATGTAGAGTATTTGAACGAGCAAAACTTTGCGTCAGCTTTCACTCATTTTTGTTTAACGCTTGGGCCCTTAATAATAGATCTTACTCCATTTTAAATGATTGAGAGAGGTCACACACATACACTTTTTGGTAAGTTATGGCAAAGGGTTTGTTCTTGAATGAACGACCATTTACTGCCAGTGTCAGATAGTGGAAGACAGAAAAAAGCTATATGTAGAAAGAGCCAAAAAGTTAATAGAATAGGGACCTTGTTATTTCAATTCTACTCAAGTGACAGGTTTGAAGGGTTTAAAAAACGGTTTAATTATAAGGACACGCGGTATATGTGTGGTCATAACATCTGAGTGCTCTAAAATCGTCAATCTCACCTGCTAGCGGTGTACCTTGCTGATCAACGGACGAGGTCCTGACGTATTACAACCAGTAAAGGGTTAATTTACTTGATATTGACGACTTCGTCATTCTATATTTTAATTTTGTTTAAAATATTCAGACATTGGCTAGATCGTAGACGCCATTTTTCAAAGAATTAGTCACATCATCTTGAGATAGTATTTAAGAGTCTTGAGTAAGATTTATAAATACAGGCCTAAATTTCGCAATTTTTCTACGAAGTGCGCTTTTTTAGGCTATGACAGAATATCAGCGTTGTGGCAATAACCACTTGAGTCACCTTTCTTTGACCAGCGATTTCACACCACAATATTCTCTTGATGTTTTATTGTACACAATACAGAGAGTATTGTGTATAATAATATCTGCGCGGGTCAGTAATTAAAAGTATCAATCTATGCATAGTAAAAAAAAAACCAAAAAAACAAACTGAACTGCAAACACAACCATTTCAACAAAAACAAAACGCTGCAACCAAACCACGACCCTCCCAGACTTGAAAACGTCAAACACAATAACAAATTAATTGAAAACTAATAAAAAAGACCGCTGGCCTAAAGCGTTACCAAATATAATTTCCCTGACGTTACCTACCTCATCTCATACTTGTCCTGAGGTCCATAAAAGCGCTGGCAGTTATTACGCCATACTTTTGTTTGGACCTTCCTAAACAGGCCATATAGTCTGCATCTCCTCCTATAGTAATAGTGGAAAACGACGTTGAACTTCTTCGTTGCTGCATAACCTTTTTAGTGTTGCTGATAAAGCCCTTTGCAGGACTCTGTTTTGTGATTGGCTGAAAGTAATCCCCTCTGCAGTTGTTATTAGATTCTAGCCAATCGTGACGCTCGTACTCCACAGTTCGCAAAGGCTTCTTATTGATCGTTTGATCTGATCGGTACTCCTTGATTGGTCGGTCGATAGACTTCAGAGGCTTCTGACGAAGTTTCTGGTCAGCTGATACGCTGACTTTGGATTTGGAGTAGATGTGGGTAGTGTCGGATTCGTGGAAACTCTTGCTGGACTTTGTTGTGGGGAGTGCGTGTTGTGGTTTGTTGCTGTGGACGAGAAATGGAACCATGTGATGTTGTTTATCGGGCGTTTTCTGCACTTAGCCTCTCGATTGTGTCATTTTGCGAGGAAACCATGTGTGGTCGATGGAGGAAACCATATTGGGGTTCAAGATAGTAGGGGAAAATATTGGAAGCCTTTGAATTTGGGGAAATTACATGAATTGTGAACACCCATAAGAGTGGCTCAGGCCACAGAACTTTCCCTAAAAAACATATGAAATACATGAGTTGAAGGCGAAAAAACATGGGTATTAAAAGTCCGCAATCACTGACTTACCAACGGTCAGCCCAGACATTTGAATTATGAAAGCCGAAATTGTCTAATATGATATTAACAAGAAAAATTAAGCTGGTCTATTCCACAGGAACGAAATCCCAGAAGGTTTAGTTTCGCTAATTTAACGTAACCAATTTATAATATAACGGAATATGTAATCAAGAGGTGCAAAGCACGTACCTACAATAGAATGGTCAGCTTAATAATGCTTATAGCTACAAGTAAATAGAAGGAATTAACAGTGGTAAAAGGATGCCGGCAATCCAAAGAAGCCGTGCCAATACCTAGCACAGTTTGTTGCATCCATTCAGAAAACATATCCAAAGAGTGACATATAAAATCACAGGCTATCGTCCGTTAAAAAAGCACATGTTTAATATATGGACATCACAGACAGTCCCCTATATTTCACGCCTAAAGTACCGATTTTGATGAAATTTTGAACATAGATAGATTAGACTTTGGGAAAAGACATAGGCTACATTTTATCCCACAGCTGGGCACGATATAACCTGTAGTCCACGCGAACGGAGTCGCATGCGGAAAGTTATAAGAAATAAATAAATATTTGCTGTAGCGTTTTTAAAATTCTTATCTAAGCTCCCCTAGGTTAAATAAGTATCACAAAATATGGTTAGAAAAAGTATCATAAAAAATTAAAATGCTGCCCAAAGTAACTTTTCCACGCGGATGAATTAGCGGGAAAAGGCTAGAAATAAAACAAAATAAAGTATACTTGGTATGATTGAAGCTCTTCTTGGGCTGCGCACTGTACGCGTGGTGCAGGGTACCCTTGGCCATGATGCTGTACAGCTTGTTGCGGTAGTCGTCCACCGACATCTGCTTGTCGTCTCTTAAGGGCAGCAGCACGTCTGATGGAAGGGTTGTTTCATCGCGCTCGCAGTGGAATCTAGTGACGAGAAACATTGTTAAATAAACTATTCGTGAGTGTTACATATGCTATTGTACTACTGTAGGACTACTGTACTACTGTAGTAAGCGGGTGCCAAACGCCGGCGCATAACTCATATAGGATCGAAACCGTCCGCCCGATGCCGATTTTTAGTGACATGAGTAAAACTGTTGAAAATATAAATTAAACATGGTTAAATAATCATCTTTGGCGAAACATGTTTTACTTTCAATATTACGTTTTATTAACTTGTAAATTTACAAAGTTGTCTTCATATAACAGTTTCGACATGAATTTTTATTTTTCAGCCTATTCCTTAAAAAAAAAATTACTTTAAATTTTTTGAATGCGGTTGTCACCTACAATTGGGTTACTATTAAACCTTTTTTGGGTTATAATTGGATGGTAAACCAATAATTTTATAGTGGTTTACCATCCAATTATAACCCAAAAAAAAGCCCTCATAATTTTACCTAATTCGTGGGAACGAAATAGAATACTTACTTGCTGACATATTCGTGGTCCAAGGCCCTTTCAGCGCTGAGCCTCTTGGCGGGGTTGAACACTAGAAGCCTTTGCACCAAGTCAGCCGCGTCCTTCGGGGCACACGACAGCAAGGCGTTCAGCGAGGGCCCGCCGCTGGCGCCCCCGGCCGCCTGCTCCCGGATTAGGGAAGACCCGTAGCCAGAGCAGACTGCTGTTATATCTGAATAAATGGATGAATTAAACTTTATTTAGGAGACACAGTAATTTCTCTTAAATCTCACTTAAAAATATAACGGTTTCATTTTTCTCGCATAATTTTTCCTTCCTGATTAACTTTGATATGATAAATGTAGCGTAAGCTACACTTTTATAATGAAACTTTTCACGGGCGTAGCCAGAATTCTGTTTCGGGTTTTTTTTTATCAATCTTCTCTTTTTTTTCTTAAATATATCCACTACTTCATCCGCATCAATTCCAGTTCTAAAATGTTCATGAAAGCTATTCAGTCTGTTTTCACTCGTGCATTGCACAAAAAGCTTTCAGTCTCCTTAGGCTTGAAAAGGTCCTTTCTGGGGGGCCAAAAAATTTGGCAACCACACCCGTTTCCAGTGCAACTTTCCACACTTCAAGTTTTGCTTTGACCACAGATGCACTTCTTTCGGGAAGCACTGACGAGTACATACAAATTTGGAGGTAACACAACAGATAATGCCAATAATACTTTACGATGTTTCATAGGGATGAGGGCAGGGAGATGGTCATGATTTTGAAATTTACGCCTATGAAACTTTTGCATAATTGTTTTTTGGCATAGTTATTTTTAAGCATAAAGGTCTGTGTTTAGGTTAGATTATACTAGTAAAAACTATGCGAAAACAGTTCAATTGTTAAGGTAATTGGTCCTTTAAACATTATACCTAATTAAATTATTACAAAATTTGTTATGCGACTAATTATAGATCCAAATGATAACAGTGTCACCCAAAAAGGCGCTGGCTCAGCATTTGCTACAGCGGCGGGGCTGTAGCACTAATACTCTTCCAGTACTTACCAGAAATGAAATAGAAAAAAAAACACAAAAAAATTAACTTCTGTAAAATTTAACAAAATAAAGAACAGTTTGAGTCTTTTTCTTTTCCTAAAATTATTTAAGATTCAAATAATTCTGAATACCTAGGCTGGCCTACGAGTTTTAGACCTACCTTCAGCGGATGGCTTGGGTAGAGCACACATGATCCTCTCGACCTGGTTGACAGTAGAAGTCCCGGGGAACAGCGGCTTCCCAGTCAGCATCTCGCCCAGGATACAGCCCAGAGACCACATGTCTATCCCCTTTGTGTAACTGTGGGTAGTTAATGTTTTTTGGAGATGAAAAATACCCGAATCCGAAGAGCATGTATGAAGCGAATTATGAATGTAGAGGGAGAGAAAGAGGTGTGTTTGGATCGTAGCAATTGGCAATCTGTGGTCTCTGCCTACCCCAATGGGACAAAGGCGTAATACATAGGCTCACGCTTGTAATCCCTAACGAGGTAGGCAAAGCATCAGTTGTTCTAGCGAACCACGTTTGACTCAAATTGTGAAGGTTATCGATGGAACAAGATGATGAGAATTGACCTTTCGCCTATTATACAGCAAAACCCTCGCATCATATCTCTAGCAGACTTTTACTGTATACCTGAGAAGAGTAGGTAGCTGACACATTCTAAGTTTTTCTTTTACTCCCAGTCCAGCATGAAAGTAACACACCGTAATAATTCCTTTTTACCATTCCCCCTCTAAAAAGCTTCTTTTTTTCACTGAAAATTGAGGATAAAGAGCTCTTTTAGTCACAGTTTTGGTATTTGAATTTAGAACCCTAAAAGATTCTTTTTCTCCCGCAAAACACCCACGTAAAAAAGAGCACTTTTTTTGTAAATTTTGGTGTTTGAATTCCGGACACTCCAATGTTATAGAGGTCGTATGTAGTGACATACGACCTCTATCGCAAAGAATATTCGAAATTCAAACTCCTTGCGCAGCGCTTAAATCTTTCTTTTTCTCGAGGTCATGGTATAAAATATAATGTGCAACTCTTGAATAAAACGGATTTTCATCGAGGGCTATGAATCACTCGCGTCATTCAGGATTCTAACACTTGAAGAATCCTTCATTTGCTCGTGATCCAACTTTGGCCCTCGCTTAAAATCCGTCTTTTATTCCCGAGTTGCACAATATACTATTTTACTTTCTTCTTCTGTCTTTTCAATGCCTAATATCTCCATCATCTACCCTTGCAAGCGCAATGAGACATCACTCTACGAGGAAATATAGCGTTATTAAAACTTACTTCTTGCTAGCGATGAGTATCTCAGGCGCGCGGTACCACCTGGTGGCCACGTAGTCCGTGAGGCAGGGGTCTGCGCCCTCCTCGCCCCCTGAGTACAAACTAGACACCGACCGCGCTAGCCCGAAGTCTGCTAGCTTTACCCTGACAACCAATGAGCAAGTCTAGTTATTTATTTTGTTTTATTTATACAAATTTCCGTTTTTTTTTTGTTTTTTTAAATATTTTTTTTTATATCGGCCCATATACATCCCCGCCGAGGAGTACGGGCCTCCCTTCGAAACACGAAGGGTATATAAGCTATAGTCTGCCACGCTGGCCCAATGCGGGTTGGTAGACACAAAATTGGTGGACACTAAGCTATACGAAGGAATAAAGAAGGAACGAATAGAATGACTTTGTTTTCCATGATCAGACATTATAATAAATCTCACATGGTTTTTTTTTATTTATTTTTTATTTATTCGTACAACGGTAAGTTACAGTTTGTTTTGTCTTATTTACTCGCCAAACTAAACAGTTTGATGGCGAGACGCGCTCTTTTTATGCGATATGAAAAACCTACCATAAACTGCTTAACAAAGGAAATACCATACTTTGCGCATAATAGCAAAGTTGAAAATGATAATAATGCAATTCACTATTTTGACTTATTTTAAGTAACATTCTGCTTTTGACTCTAACTCTGAAATAACTATCACTAATTTTGAAAATGATAAAAATAATAACTACAACTAATTAAATTACCAGTGGACCCGCCGCTCGACGGCAACACGAGGCGTGTGCTATTTACTTATTTATCCGCTTGAATGCAATTGTGATGATTTCCTTAGATTCCCCATTGCTTATCGTGTAGGTAAGTTTCAAGTATAACGAACTTGACTAACATTGGTGTCAGAGTTTTTAAACTGCCAAATGGCCTCTAATTTGGTACGCAACGTAAGCACATTGAGGCTGGGAACCTGATGGGTGAGCACGATACGACCATTTCCGTGCTTCACAGGACATGCCGGCTGTTGTCGATTGACAACAGTCGTAAAACCATATCAGAGGCCATAAATCTCATGGTATGAGTAAATTTGGAGCAAGAATGGATCTTTTGCCATCTGAATGAGTTTTTACACTTGATAGCATCATCGAATACTCATATTCATAGTCAATTAATTTTCTTATAGTAATCTGTCCTCGGATTTATTGACCTATAATATTCCGATTGGCTTATAGTGTACTTGGAAAAACTGGGTCAGCAGCCAACATACTTTGACTTTGGCCTGTATTGTATTTGAATAACTTAAGAACGTAAGTACTTACTACCCAATTTTTAGGTTGGCTATAAAATTTAATTTATGAGTTAACGATTATTTACCTAACAAAGCAATATGCAAGTTTCAAAAAATTGTGACAGTACGACAGTTCTGTGACAGCATGATAGTGTTATATGACAGATGTGATAGTGTTATGTTAGACTGAGATCCCAGGGCCGCCAGACGTAACTTATTTTCTCATTAACCAAAAGTGTGGGAAATAGTAGTGCTAGTACCGACCTACTAGCATATACTATTTCCCACGTAAGAATACCAGCTAGCCTGGGCTGACGGCCAATTTTCAGCTACTAGGTTCTGAAGGTACTTACAAAAATTACTTGTCTTGAAGTATGAACTTAAAAAAAATTACGGCGTAGATTGTAGGTATAATGGCATAATTTACTTGCGAGCTGGAGAGCGTCTGGTAGAATCTGGTAGCTGAAAACTAGCCATCGGCCCAGGCTAGCTGATTTCATTCGTTACTAGTACGTACTAGCACTACTATTTCCCGCACACTTTTGGTTAATGAGAAAATAAGATACGTCTGGCGACCCTGGGATCTAAGTCTATCTGATGATAGTGTTATGTGACATTATGATAGTGTTATGTGAAAGTATGATAGTTTATGTGTCAATTTGACAGTGTTACCTGTGAAAGTGTGATAGGGACATCACCTGATGTGTGTGGTCTGTGTCTATGATAGAGTAACATACACAGACCTATATCGAAATAGACGAAAAGAGCGCTTCAAACTGTATGTGAACATAGCGTGTCGAATTTTTCGTATCTAAAATGACGTCACGAGCGAAATTTAGTGATGGAAAATTAAGACCGCGCGGAAACGATTTAAATGCGCTTAACTAAGTAAATTAATAATGTAAATCCGGTTAAAATCGAATGTCATTTACGGCATAGGTCTAAAGCGGACTGACTTAAGTCGGACAAAACTGTGACCGTGGATCACACTTTTTACACGCAAGGTAGGTAAACTTTTACCGTCTATCTCGATATATGTCTGTGGTAACATACTTGCAAGCGCTGTCAATGAGTACGTTGCTCGGCTTCTGATCCCTGTGGATCACGTTCCCAGAGTGTATGTACTTGGTGGCCTTGAGCATCTGGTACATTATGTACCGCTTGTGGATGTCCTTCAGGATGTTCCCTCGTTTTATCACGTTGTGTAGATCCGTCTCCATGTATTCGAAGCCGAGGTAGATGTCGCGGTTGTTTAAAGCCCTACAAATAATTTACTTTTACAATACGTGCGTTCTGGAGAGTTTCAGCATTTAAGAGGAACGTCTCGGATTTTTTTCCATATTTATATTTATCTACTAAAAAAATCGTAGCTAAAAAATATGGGGTCACTTTAAATTACTTAGTGCTACTTTAGGGGTTGATTCTCCCCATGAAACTAAACAACTTTTCCTAAGTTTTTATGAAATTCTCAAATAAAAATTTCGACTTCCCATACAAAAGCAAATCAGCTAATCGCGTAAGTTGTATGGAGAGGCGACAATTTTTTTTAAATATTTCGACTTATGTTCCATATTGAAAAGTTTGGTGGGCTAATTCACATCCTTAGTTTTCGCTAACTAATTTAAAACATTCAATATATTGTTGATCGGTGACTGTCTGTTTGCATTACAAGCAAAAACCTCTTCGCTAGTTTCTCGCAGTGATAAGAGCTATCAGAGATTAACCAACGCCAACTCGTAGGTATCTAGTTCCTCATTAATCACCTGACTATGGGAATTATGAGCTCGTTAAATCAGCTTCTCTTTCTGACCGATGATTGCTTAGTAAAGGAAAGAAGCTTGTGACGTCATGAGTTTTCGTCACTAAATATTCGCTTACTTTTTATGTTTACAGCACAATTTTATCCTCTGAAAAACCAGCTAAGTATTTGCTGATTGGTTCAAACCATTTTAATAGTCGAAATAAACTTACCGTCTATCCTCTCATGGGAGATTCTTATGTAGCCTGACCTTCTCTTACCTATGAATACTATGCAGCTTGACGATATTCGGGTGGTTACGAAAGGATTGCAAGAATATTATCTCCCTGAAAGTCCTTTGAGCATCAGTTTGGTTCCTAAATGCATCGAATATCTTCTTAATGGCGACTACGTCTTTAGTTTTCTTGTCGACGGCCTTCCAGACGATTCCGTATGCACCTTTGCCGAGCCGCTTCTTTATCTCAAACCTGAGAAGGGAAATTCCTTGGGTAAAATACGAAAAAAATTTTTTTTAAATTCCCATACAAACTTCATCAGCATTAGCGCATTTTGTATGGGAGATCAAAATTTTTTTTTCGTATTTTGACCTATGTTCCTTGGGGAAGTTGTTCAGTTTCATGGACTGATTAACCACCCGAGAGGTTGAAAGAGAGATACCTAAAGCCCTGCATATCGAGTTTGATTTCCCAGTATCGCCATTTTCTGACTCGTTTCTAAGTTGACTCGTTTTCTAAGTTTTGTACATTACTTGCATACTAACCGACGGTCTTATGGTACCTACCCAAGGAAAAATATCGTGAGAAAACCTGCACAACCGGAAGACTGAATGGTGCTATGATCGAATCCGGTCAGGTCTCTGTCAAAGGTTCACGGATGTCAGGTTACTTGACCCGCCAAATATTGGATCAAAAGTATTAGTACCCCGAGGGACTAATCGCTAGGAAGTATTTTTTTACACACAACAGCTCATCAGATGACATATATGTTTAGACCTTTATCTTCTTTGGAATAGTAACGGTTTTTATAGCACCATTGTGTAATCTGATGTGCTACTATCTGAGTGTGCTCAAGAGCTACATGAGCTCATTCCACCTGCTTCTCTCTTCTATCGAACATCCAGACGCACTGCAGGGTATTATTCTTACCTTGTCGAGATCCCACGAATTCGTAACGAGTACTTCATTTTCATATTTAATATTGCGTTATTATCTGTGGCACTACTAAGGAATAGAATCCTCTGCCTGCGTCTGTTTTTTCGAGTTTATACTAAACATAAACACAGGGATAATAATTTTCCACGTTAAAAACGTATGAATCACCGACTTCAATCCCAACAAACGAAAACCACAAACGAAAATGTCACTCATTTATTTAGATGATGTTCTGGTTTGTAGTAGTTTTTTGTTTTTGTTTATTTTTTTTAAAAGCGCTGAATCACTTTCGATAAAATTTATATGGGACCATCTCTAAAGTATACTCCTTCGAACAAAACAGAATTTTGAAAATCAGTCCATAATTGGCGGAGAAATCGGTGAACTTGCTAAAAAAACATACAGTCGAACATAGAACCTCTTTTTTTGAAGTCGGTAAAAATTAAGCACCTCCTCTCCTTACCTTTTCAGGATATGCTCATCAATTTCAGACATATTTTTTTCAGGCGTTTTCTTCTGAGGAGCTTTCTGTGCTGCCTCCTTCTTTCGGTCATCCTTTCTCGCGTTCGGCTGTGTCTGACTCATTTTCCACACTAAATCTCTTTCCTCAAACCTCTACTGCAATACTGTATTCTAAAATCGTAAGGGCTTTATCAAGAACCAATGCCTTCGAAACATGTTGTGTAGTTGAATAGTATGTAAATTCACCGCCCCTAGTACTCGTATGCTAATTTGAATACGAAAGCTAATCGTGACGACCGTCATTTTAAATTATATTGATCTCAAACAATACACTAAGCAACGCGAAAATCGATATAAATTGACGAGTCACGTAAGGGCTGCTAAGGAAAAATTTGTCAACAGGAAATGTAGGTACTTCTAACTTCCGCAAACTTTCTTAAACACTCGAAAATACTTACAAAACTGCAACGTCTCACTATTCCCATATTAATAGACTATTCTACATGGAACTTAGTATTTTCGTGGTATAAATCAGGCTAATTATTGGCAGGTTTTGAAATTCAGCCTGTCGAAATTCATTTGTTTACGGCGCCCAAACAAGACTGTCAGTTGCCATAGCAACGCCGATTGACAACTTCTTGTAGTGATGAATCGAAGTAACTGTATAATCGATAAATCGATAATGGGTAAAAATTTGCCGATAAGGTCATTTACCAAACTATCGTAACCAATAAAACACTTTGTACGTTTGTATAATTTTAATAATTGTTAATGTAATATAATGAATTATTTGTCTGATTGATAATACTATTCGATAATTCAAATCCACATTGACACTTATGACATAAGTAACAAATACTTTGTATAAATTGTATAATGTAGGTAAATAGCTATTTTAACAACTATAAATAATAAAAATGCCATTGTTAAAAAAGAATAAAAAAGAAATAAATCTACACTACACTATGTTTCATAAAAGAACAGACGGAATCATATGGTTTATTAAAACCGTTGAATAAGCAGCTAATGACATAAAGTTGGTTTCTATAAAAATTCCACAACTCTGTGATTTGCGTAACATAATAAATAAATAAAATTTGCTATTTGTAAATATCACATTCACATGACTAAAAATTTACTTAAAGCACAAATTGTATTTCACAATTCAAAATTTATGTAAGTACTCATTATTTTGATAAGTCTAAGAGATTCAATTTGGGAATGATTTTGAAACACGAAGAATTATTTAAATACGAATTTCGTTAAAAGTTTCTAGGATTTTATTTAAATTTACTTACAATACATACTTACTTACTTCATAAATTAGAAGCGTGCTTGGGAAAAATCCTAGCCTTTCTATCATACTAATGCGGCAAAACAATAAAAAAGTAAAATACTAGAAAGCATAAGGAAGAAAACTATCCGACTTTCTTCTTAAATAGAAAATAAAAATAAAAAAAAAACAATTCCAAAAATGTAGTGAATGTAGCTCTAGCTGTTATTTTGCTTTCTATATAACATTTAATCGAAACAGAGCTAGAATAACATACAGATATTTTATTTTCCTTTCGTAATCTATAGTTAATAGAGACTTTGAAAATATTTATTGTTATGATTTTTCGAGGAAGGTAAATTTTTTTTATACAAATAAATGTGTCTGTTTGTGTGCGTATGTGAATGAACCAGCACATTAATAGCGGTCATGTTGACTACTTCGAGCCATTATGTAGCTCCCGAAAATTGAACTGCTAACCAACTTTTGACACAATCGTTACTACTATTGAGCCTTTTAGTCTTCTACAAAGCTGATACGTGAAGGTACACTTCTGAACAATTTTATCAAATAACAATTTAAAGTAGAGGTGGATGGATTTTCGTCTTCTCTTCGACCTCGAGACGACCAAGGTCGATAGATGAAGGTGTTGGTAGACCACACGGCCATTCTAGACTTTCTGCTTCATGAACCATAATGTGTTCAGCTTCCACTGAAATATAAATAACAATAAATAATAAATAATATCCTATCTTACTAATATTAAAAATTTCAAGTTCGTGAGGATGTATGGATGTTTGTTACTCTTTCACGCTCAAACGGCTAAACTAATTTTGATAAAATTTGGTAGGGAAGTAGCTGACACCCTGGATTAACACATAGGCTACATAATTTTCCTAAATTCCTACGGAGACGAAGCCACGGGCGGACAGCTAGTTAATTCATAAAAATTTGATTTTTTATTATTATTTATTATATAATTAACTTGCTAGGTAATTAATAAATACTATGCCACACTCGAATTTACCCACTTATGTCGAGCGTAGATCCCTCACATCACAAATAAATAAATTATACACCGGAACATAAATGCTTTGAATACAAACTTCTGCTTTCTATATGAAAATTATCTTTTAATGAATTTAAAAAAAACCAGGTCTGGGTTAAGTGAATTTAGTACTTACAAAATAAAATAAAAATTACACTCACTGTCACTAAGAAAAAACTGACTGTTGTGCAAGAAAAACGAAAGATAAAAAGAAGTAGATCAAAACAGACGAGGTGGACACATCTCTGAAAAGCTTAAGGAGATAGCAGACAATTAGACCGACAAAGCCCGCATGGCTCTAATAATATAAAAAAAACAGAAGAGGAACAAATACATTAAGTACCTATTCGTCAAAAAAGAGCTGAATATAGAGCTCATGTATAATAAAAATAAAACTGCTGTTTGTTAGGTTAAATAACAATACCTTTGATTAAATACTAGGTACCAGAAGAAAAGAATGAATTCTCGTAGTGGCCACAGAATCCCTTTCTTTTTTTCTGATAGATAAATTCACAGAATCGCTTTTTTTATTCTAATAATAAGTGATAGATAACATGACATCCTCATTGCTCTAGTTCTGTAGAGATTTTATCATATCGTTATTGAAACTTACTTCTAATTCGATGCACTTTGTTTCCATACGCAAGGTCCCAATAATAGAGAGTCACAAAACTCAATGGTATTAACGGCATCATGAGATATTGGCGTTTGGTACGTCTGAAACTAACATGAAATAAGTATTTTAAACAAAAAAAAATGATAAAACATGCGATGAGATGAAAACCTGCTAACAAAAATGTTATTTAATTAAATTTACATAAATTAATTTTAAAAATAATGGTAAGTACCCACTTCAGCTTGGGTGGGTAGTGGCAAGCTGAAGTGGCAGTGGGCTGGCCATGTCTGTCGCAGAACCGACGAGCGTTGGAGTAGACAGGTTCTCGAATGGAGACCACGTCTTGGCAAACGTAATGTAGGACCCCAGCCAGATGGTCAGATGACCTAAAGAAGATAGCGGGTAGTGGCTGGATGAAAACAGCGGAGGATCGTGCAAAGTGGCGCACCTTGGGGGAGGCCTATGTTCAGCAGTGGACTGCAATAGGCTGATATGATATGGTAAGTACCCACAACAGCACATCAGGTTAAACAGTTGCACTATGAAAACGGTCACTATTATGAGCGCAGCAAGGGCGAGCCTAAGGTCAAAGTGAGGTAACCTGATGTGCTGTTGCGTGTACATACCTACTTAAAAGCATTATGTTTAGTGAAATTTCAATGAAAAAAAATATTGTTAACGTAATTGTTAACATAAGGAGATAAATGAAAAAAAAACAAACACATGTGGCCCACATGCAGAAGAAGATAACGGGAATCATGACAGTTGTGTGTGACCTGAGAGAACACATAATTTTCCTAACAATTTTTTAAAATGCATACTTAATTTTATATAATATACGAAAGTAACTGTCTCTCTGTCTGTTATGTTTTCACACCTAAATCACACAACCAATTGATAAATTTGTATTTGGATATATACTACACTTCGTACGTACGAGGATGGACATATGCTACACTTCGATATAATCTAATTAGACGAGGGTGAAGCCGCGAGTGGAAAACTAGTTTATTTAATATATAAAATTTCATAGATCTTCTGTTATCAATTGGTTCTTCATTATTATAACTAAAATCAGTCTGCATGTCGCTAACTTATTATGTACCTACCTACTAGCTTTCTGGTCGCGACTTTCTTCTCGTAGAAAAGTACCTACTCAATCCTTTCATTTTTCAATATGAAGGGAGGACAAACAAACACAATTTCACATTACTTAGTTAACATATTAATAAGAGTAAGGATAAGAATAAATGTTCCCGATATTCTAAAGGGTAAATAATGATCATGTAAAAAAAATAAAAAAATCCTTACCCGGTAAATAAGGCTGAAGCAGTGGCAATCGAAAAGGCTGTTATCCATAAGCATGTATCCCTATTTTTAGCAATTTGCATGGCCATTTGTCGTTCTTGCATTTGATATTGTAGCTGAATTTGCCTTTCCATCTGAAATCATAATTATATTTGGATTGATAATTTTAGAACATATTTAAATACTTACCTAAATTTTCATTAAAAAAAAATATTTTTTCTTACTTTGATTTTATTTATTGTTTGTATGAATTCTTGGTTATTTTTGAAGTTTTCTTCCATGTTAACTGTGAAATAATTGCCCATTTTGTCTTAATAATTTTTTTTTCTTTATTAGTTTAAACTACGCCCTTTCACAATCTTTGTGATTGTTACGCTAACACAAACAGCTGACTGCTTACATTTATCAATAAACTCAATGTTAATGTTCCACGTTTTGTTAATGCTGTTGAAAGTGCGCCTTAAATCTTTATATTCTTTTTTTAAAATTATATTTTATAGATATCCATTTACTAAAAAATTATTATGTTTAATTACTCACATAAATAACTGCGATGAAGGATTAAATTTAATAAAAGAATCTCGATTGACTTTATCGATTTAAGAATGCATTTTTTGTAAATATTATCTCATCACTACAAAACGTCAAAATTCCCGCGCGTTTGCGATTGCAGGCGATTCCCGTTTTTGGGAACGATTTTAACCAGTTTGTTGAAAATATCCCAAAATGGGTATTCAAGGTTTATCTAAACTGATTGCAGATGTTGCTCCACATGCTTTAAAAGAAATGGAAATAAAAAACTACTTCGGTGAGTGCAAAATTCATGCCCCATTTCGGTAACCTCTTTTTCAATTCCATTAACGGGTTTTCTTCATTTCATGCTATTTTTATTTATGTTTCAGGACGTAAAATAGCAATAGATGCATCTATGAGCTTATATCAGTTTTTGATAGCTGTAAGAAGTGAAGGTAAGTAACAGACTTGGGTACATTTGAAATTTTCAGACTGATTTCACAAAAATTGTACCTACTGGGTTTTTGTCTTGTTTGGCACACTGAAGTAGTATTTTGTTTGCATGAATGGGATAGATATGCAATCAAATTTTAAAGGAACAATATAGGTAATCCACTGCTTTGCCTTTGCGCAGCAATAGGCCTTGGCCATAGTTCATTAATGTGCCTTGGAGAGATTAAGGTAATTGTCGCAAAAGGGGCAGCCATACAAAAACATTTTTTTTTAAATTTCGTGGGCTGCCCCTTTGCCGACAAGCTAACCGCTTTTTCCATTCTACATTTGCCCTCCTCAGGTCATCAGCTGACCTCAGTAGATGGTGAGCCGACCTCTCACTTGATGGGAACATTCTACCGCACCATTCGTCTCGTAGAAGCAGGTATCAAACCGGTATATGTCTTTGACGGCAAGCCCCCAGAACTAAAGTCCCACCAGCTAAATAAGAGAGCTGAGAGGCGGGAAGAGGCTGAGAAAGAGCTGCAGAAGGCTACTGAAGCTGGTAAGCTTATATTTTAATGCTTTGCATACTTCTGGGAGGCCATTGGCTGACTGGAATAGCTAGCCCAAAATCTGTCTTACAATGGTCCACTCGAGAGGTTAAATACGAAAAGTCCTGATTAATATAACTTTAAAAAAAAATTATATGTAGAGGAAGAATATTTTTTTTGTGACTGTGCAATAAAGAATTTCTTTCTATCTATCTGTCTAATTAATGAAAACGAAAGCTGCATTCAAAGCTTTTTGTGAGTTAAGTTTTCCCTTAAAATATAAACAAAGTCTGACTTGATAAAAAACACTTACTATTAACACAAACATTGCATTGATCAAGATTTGAATACCTCTTAAAATAATTTATTTTTGTATTGGTTAATTCTACCACTTGAGAAATGTTACAATTTTTTTACGCTAGTTATAAATGCATTCACAACTGCAGTCTTCCCAGAAGAAGAATTTAGAAGAAAGTCATGGGTTTTTCTTCCAAGATTTGTGTATAAATAAATATACTATGTATAAGATTATGTATAATAAACGGTAGTATTATGTTTAAAAAAAAATCCTCAAACTTGTAGGAGACCAAGCTCAAATAGACAAGTTCAACCGCCGACTGGTTAAAGTTACGAAACAGCACGGTGAAGAAGCGAGGAATCTGCTGAAACTGATGGGTATACCGGTTGTTGAGGCGCCGTGCGAGGCTGAGGCACAGTGTGCTGAGCTAGTAAGTCATTTTACAACCTTTTTGTTATAAAAACATTTTTTATTTGGTTCTATACAGGGTGTAAATTTTCAGTCTGCGAAAATATGACCATGTGTCGGAATATCGCGCACAACTTAAATGGCTTCCCATTCGACGCCGCCGCGATCTGCACCTTCTGTCCTTCCTGTACAACGTCCTTAAGAATCCCTCCTCTCCTGATTACCTTCATTCCCGTTTCCAACTGTTACCTCCTGATACTCGTGGAACAAACTGCCAAAAGTCATACAAAAGAGTCTGTCTATACATTCTTTTAAAAACAGAATCAAAGAATACTACCTGTCACAACTATAATGAGCAATTATATTATTTATATTACCTATATATATGTATTATAATTATGTATTAATATGTATTATTTATTTTGTCATTTAAATATGTATTAATTATGTAACCCTCTCGTAGTTTGTATTTTCTTTCTGTTGTGCGCAATTCTGTCTTCCCGTCTAATACACTATTTCTCACCGGTTAGGTAGAGATAAGCTCGCCTTTGTAAACATTTTTTCTGTAAAATTTTCTTACTTTGTTGTGCAATAAAAAATATTATAAAGGACAGCTTAGCAAATACATAAATGGTGGAATCTCCATTACTATGATCCTACAAGTAATTATTTTTTCCCGGAAATGTAAATGTCAAGTTAAAGACTTTTCGTTATTTACATACTTTGACACTAGATAATGTACGGCGAAACTATGCCCCGCGCGCGGTCTCTCCGCGCCGCGCCGCTATCGGAATACGATGTACATTGCTGGTTTGCGTGCTTTACACTATTCTTGTTGTTTCTTTAATGCAAAATGGATTGTTTTCGAATCAATATTTTAATTTTGAAGAAGAAAATATTTATAAACTCGAAAATTTTCCGGAGGAAATTTCCACTGGAAAATCATTTAGAATGATGGTCTGAACTCAGGGTTTCAGTTTTTGCTAAGCTGTTCCTTACACCCTGTATACAGCCATCTCGTGTGTTTTTAGTTTACATTTGTTATTTTTTGTCTTTGCCATGTTTTTTATAGCCAGCAAAATTGATCCTTCATGTAATAACCACCAATCATATTTTTCTTCATATTTCACATCAGTCATATTCTTTTCTAATGCAGGTCAAAGGTGGTAAAGTGTTCGCAACAGCAACAGAAGATATGGACGCATTGACTTTTGGTTCTAATATATTGCTGAGACACCTCACGTTCTCGGAGGCTCGCAAGATGCCCGTGCAAGAGATACATCTTGATCAGGTGTTGGATGGGCTAGGACTTAAACAGAATGAGGTAAATACACCAATAGGCAGAAGCAGGCAGATACACTCATAGACAGAATTCGGTAGATACATAAATAGGTCAGATGAGGAAGACACACTCATAGGCAGAATTTGGGGGCAAATACATAAACAAGCAGAATGAGGTAGATATAGTAATAGGTAGAACGAGGCAGATATACTAATAGGCAGAATGAGGCAGATATACTAATAGGAAAAATAAGGGAGATACACTAATATGCAGAATGAGGCAGTTACACTAATAAGCAGAATGAAGCAGTTATACTAATAGGCAGAAAATCAGGTTGACTAATACGAATGAAGTTAATCCTTTTCCTTACTAATATTATAAATATAAATAAAAAAGCGTGTTTGTTTGTTTGTCATTCCTTCACATCGGTCGTAACAGAGCAACATTTTTTAGCACAGATATAGTTGGAAGGCTAGAAAGTGACATGGGCTACTTTTCTAGGCGAAAGAAATTTATTTATAAAGCTTACTTATAAAGGCACATTTATTTTCAGTTCATCGATCTCTGCATTCTCCTAGGCTGTGACTACTGCGGCTCGATCCGAGGCGTCGGCCCCAAACGCGCCATAGAACTTATCAAACAACACCATTCATTAGAAGATATATTGAAGAATATCGACACTAATAAGTACCCGCCACCTGAAGATTGGGACTTTGCTCAGGCTAGGAAACTGTTTTTGGAGCCTGAGGTGGAAAATGCTAAGAATATTGAAGTAAGTAATACGAATAACACAACACTACAAGGTTTACTCAAAGATATATGGATAAGATACAATAGAATGTTGATATTATTTTGCCACGGGCCTCAGATGGTTCAGTTACGCCACAGCTTACTAATAATGTTATAAATTTAAGTGTGTTTATTTGTCCTTCCTTACGTGTCGTTGTAACGGAGCAACAGCTCGATCCGATTTTTACACGAAATGTTGAAGCACACGCAAAAAAAGTCGCAAGTGGAAAGCTAGTCTACACTAATATCATAAAGAGGAAAGATTTGATTGTTTGTTTATTTGCATTGAATAGGCTCCGTAACTACTAGACCGAATTGAAAAATTTTTTACCAGTAGAATGCTACATTCCCTAAGTAACATAGGCTGCATAATTTTCCCAAATTTCCACGGGAACGAAGTCCCGGGCGAAAAGCTAAATGTAATATAAAATTATTCTTTTTCCAGCTCAAATGGTCAGATCCGGATGAGGAAGGTCTAGTAAAGTTCCTCTGCGGAGATAAACAGTTCAATGAAGAGAGAGTGCGGAGCGGGGCCAAGAAACTTATGAAGGCTCGGAGCACCACCACCCAGGGACGACTTGATGGATTCTTCACGGTAAGCATCTTCGCTCCTGGGCTAGATTGTGGTCAAGAACGACCCCGTTATCCAAAAAAAAAGCTAATCATAATCATCACGCTAACTAATGGTAATAATTTATCATTACGGTTAAAGCTGATCACAACACGGTAAGCTAAAGAAAATTATCATGGTAACTATTGGTAATGATAAATCATTACGGTAAGCTGATGATAATCATCACGGTAAGCTAATAATAATCATCATGGTAACTAATGGTAATGATTAATCGTTACGGTAAGCTGACGATAATGATCATAGAAAGCTAATAATAATCATCACGGTAACTGATCGTAATGATTAGTCATTATGGTAAGCTAATAATAATCATCATGATAACTAATGGTAATGATTAATCGTTACGGAAGCTGGTGATAATGATCACGGAAAGCGAATAATAATCATCACGGTAACTGATCGTAATGATTAGTCATTACGGTAAGCTAATAATAATCATCATGGTGAGCTAGTAAAGTTCCTCTGTGGAGACAAACAGTTCAATGAAGAGAGAGTGCGAAGCGGGGCCAAGAAACTTATCAAGGCCTGGAGCACCACCACGCAGGGACGACTCGATGGATTCTTCACGGTAAGCTAATGATAATCATCATGGTAGGCTAGTAATAATCATCACTGTAAGCTAGTAATAATCATCATGGTAACTAATGGTGATGATTAAGCTGATGATAAATCAACAGCAACACAGTAAGCTAATGAATCATCATGGTAACTAGTGATTACGGTAAGCTAATGATTACGGTTTAATCATACCTACATACATAAGCTCACGCCTTTGTCACGGTAAATATTTTCTGTACACTACTACATTATCAATTATTATGCTATAAATTTATTTTCCTTCTTTAATAATAAAAAAAATGCGGTAAGCTACAAATGTAACGATAATCATCACGGCAAGCTTATGATAATCACCTTTTTACTCTTTGCTATGGAAGAGCGGGTTCTCCTGCCACAGGAAAATTAATTAGGAATTCCCTATTCATTACACTTTTTTGTGAAAAGTGTTTTTGAAATAAAATATTTTTATTTTATTATGTATAATCCTTCTTTTACAGGTAAAAACAACGCCAAACCCTAAACGAAAGGCCGAAGACGAGAAAAACAAAGCAAACGCGAAAAAAGCAAAATCAGGCGCTGGGAGAGGGCGGAAACCTAAATAATAATAATTCTCCGTTCCGTCTGTGACGTTATATCACGACAAGACTCGCCCTTTGATAACGTGAAATTTTTCATGTGGGTGTAAAAAACCTTCTGGACAGACTTGTTATATGAGATACGAGATATGTCAATTTAGTATCTCTATATCCTTATTTCGTAAATCCATGCATTGCACTTAATCAGTAGAGGCGGCCAATTTCTCACAACACTTCAGTGATTTTGCACAGATATTTGTAAGGCGGCGTGAGGTCACGCCACTAGTTCCATCTCTCTCGCAAGCAAGATAGGACACATTCCCCCCTTTACTTCAGATTTTAGTGAGAATTTATTTTTAACTAATTTACCTACAGCGCACCTCTGCTAGTTAGTGCTCTGTGATTGCATTTTAAAATTATAATGGTATAGATTTTTTTATAATTTTTGAACTTTGTGCGAGTGATATATGGAGTGATTTTAATTAGCTGACGTAATTTTAGGAGGCTCTCCCCTTCGATCAACTATAGAAAACTAGATACACAGTCCCATACAAAATGAAATTTAAAAGTGTCCTAACTACAATACGTACTTAGATAGTTGTATACCACTTCATGTATTATGAAAAAGTTCTAAAGTGTCAAACATTTTAATTTAATTTAAACCTTAACATAATATTATAAGGTCGAAAATAAAATCTGTTTAATTTGTAAAATACCACTTTGGGTTTTGAACAAAGGATAACGTAAGACAATTTGATGACACTGGCTGTCACGTAGAACATGGGAGGAGTGGAGTTGCCTTTGTTAATTTTAAAAATATATTAGTTGGGTCGATTTCACATATAAAATCTTCGTACAAACTTTTTAACAAATTCAAAATGCTACGAAATGGTGTGGTTTTCTTTTTAACCCCTGATTGTGTTGTGTATGTATAGGAGCATCATAGCTCTTAAACTGATGATGTTAATGGTGCAGTTTATTTTATTCGAAAGCTTCTTCTTGCGCTGGATTTCAGATATGATTTATCAAAATTGGTTCAGCCGTTTACTTTTATGTTAGTTTTTATGGTCTTTTATTATTAAAAAAATCACATTCATTTCAAATTAACCGACGATTAATATACATTACAATTGATAATCACAGCCGCCGCCATTCTTCTTAATTATTGCTTATAAACCTAATATTCTATGCTTATTTTTTTATGAAATATGAAATAACTTATAAAAAAAGAAAAGAACTGTGTCTTTCCCGATTACACATTATGTTTTGCTTATTTAAAACTTAGTATATTTTTTTTAACAGAAATGACCTATTGAGATTTAAGAGAGGAAATTAGCTATGAAACTGAATAGATATTTAAGTACAAGTAATAATTTATTTAAAAAAAGCAACTAACTCAAAAAAAAACATTCGTCTTCTTCGCTGTCATCATCTTTGTCCTGAAGATGAAATATATTTTTTTCATTTTATTCAATACAAGAAACTCCAAATCAAAAGTGATAAAAAGGTACATACTATTTGAGGTGCAGCTGTTTTGTGTAACCTTTTGACTCCTTTTGTAATGACATACGAGTCACTTTCTAAAAAATGCTTGGAGCAAAAGACACTACTTTGCGACGGCTAGAAAAAATCTTCACATCTTTGACGTGCGACCACGTATGTCCACTGTCCACATCGCACAGGATCTCTAGGAAAACTAAAAATCCAATAAAACTTTGTTTGTAAACGTCACGCACGTTAAATTTTTTATTAATTCAATTTTATATGATTAATGGTTTTGCCATAATACCTTTAATGTAAGTATAGAAAACAGAATTAATATATATACTCTTTACACTTAAATTTTATAACACAGATGAAAATGAAAAAAAAAACAATATAAAAAAAAAGCGTCTCTATTTGTTTTAGAACAGAGTCACTGCATAACCCGAACAAATGATGTTGAAATACAACGGTATGGATTTGTAAGTTCCGCTAGTGTCTATTCAATTTAAAGGGTTATACTCTCGCCGAATGTTATTAAATTAAACTAAAAAAATGTTTTATAACCTTTTCTTGGCCAAATACCAAGATAATTTCAATTCACATATAATAATTACAAAACTACTTATTTAAAAAATGTCATTCCATATTCTTTTAATGTTCTGGAGGTGTGATTTTTACAATTTTTCACTGCGCACTGAGGCATGCTTACTTTCGGAACGAACGAATGCTACTAAACGAAAAGACAACCCAAAACGTCAAGTGGGTGATCATTTAGTGAGGGAACTTTTTTGTTGTGGATTGTGTTTCTAGTTCTTTATAGTTGATCGAAGGCTCTCCCCATGAAACTGAACAGCTTGCCCCAAGGAATTCATAGGGAATTCTAAAAAAAAATTGACTTCTCATACCGCAAATTCTATGGACGAAACATTTTTTTTCATATTTAGGTCAGGTTTAGTGGGGTTATACACACCCTTGATCCTTTCTAATTAATTTTAAATCGCCCAATAGAAGCATCTGTTCAAAATTGAAAAGTTCGTAATTTTCAATAGGGATGTTAAAGTTAAACCCAAAGATTTTTCAAAGATCATTCATAGAGGTCAAAATCAAATCACGTTAAAAATGTTATTGTTAAATGCGTTTGATAGGTCAATAGAATAAAATCAACAAAAAATTCAAACCGGATTTAAATCCTACAAGAGATTTTATTGTTTTAATAGTTTCATGTGTTGCCAAATGACTATCCTAAATGACGATCCCTCGGCGGAGGTATGCTTAAGTGGTAGGGGTAAAAAAGTACCCCAAAAGGGGTATTTTTGTGATTTTTCGGTTATATCCCGTAAAGGACTTACAATATCGAAAACTGTGCTTTACAAAATTACCCCCCACCACTTAAGTACAACTCCGCCGGGGGGGGGGGGGGGGAAACCTAGGATAGTCATATTTGGCAACAAATGAAGCTATTAAAACAATAAAAATCTCTTGTAGGATTTAAATCCGATTTCAATTCTAAGCCTACTGACCTATGATTGATTGTAGTTAATTTGATTAATGTTGTGCTGGCGCCATAATGACAATAGGGAGAATAATTCTGTGTTTAAAAATATTTTTACATTATAAGTTCCCTGAATAAAATAATAAAATAAAAATCAATAAATTTGTAATAACTTTGTTTTATTGTTTCTCCTCAACATCCAAATAACATTCTATATGATTACAAACATCTAAGACATTTATATAATCAAACATACTCAATGAGATTGAATAAATATGTATATTCAACAATCAATTATGTTAAGCAACCTTCGGTGTGGTCAGAAATTCAGATGGGTGACAATTACGTAGTTTTCTACCAACTCAAAGCCATTGTATCAAGTTACCACATACTTGTACTGTGATGTTAAACAAGACCTGTTTTTTAACAATAGAGGGGTAATCGGATGTACGGCATTTGTAAATACATACATGTGAATTCGTTTAATAAATATACTTTATGGCCACTTTGTTAAAGAATGTAAAACATTTCATTTTTCCTTAAAATATATTTCAATTTTATGATTATAACACAAATAAATAAATAATATTTTAAAATTTCAACAATAAATATACAACGATTTTGTGATTTTACGGAAGCTTTTTTAAACTTGATTACATTATGTTTTCTTAGATAAATTAGTTGAGATTACTGTCTTGTACAATTAATTGTTCTTGATTGATAATACATTGCTCAAGTCTTTCATTTTCGTACAACAATGGTCGTGGAAATTGTTTTTGTTAGATGTTTTCATAGAACCATGGTCACGGAAATTGTTTTTTTAGATGTTTTCGTAGAACCATGGTCACGGAAATTGTTTTTTGTTGGGTGTTTTTGTAGAACCATGGTCGCAGAAATTGTTTTTTGTTGGATGTTTTTGTAGAACCATGGTCGCGGAAATTATTAAATATTTCCCTCTACAACAAGATCGCAGAAATTGCTTTATAGTTTCTTTGCTAACTCATTGAGCCTGGTTTTCTACCAAGTAACTCTTTATGGCAGTATTTAGAAGTTAGTTTACTCAAATTTGTACAAGACCACTCCTAAAATGCGCAATGAGACTTCATTGAATCAACGCAAAGAAAATTCGACCATATTCCTGTGAATTTAAGTTTCCATTTCTTTTGCGTTTGAATTAACATGTGTCCTTTTAGGAATTAAAGATTAGCAATCACGAAAAGGACTCGAATACAAAAAAAAATGCAAACTTGTCTTGTTACGTTAAGGTCATATTTTCCTTGACAATCTATGAGAGAAGTCTCAGTGCGTGTTAAGCAGAGTTGCAGAAACGTTCATTAAAATTAAAGCTTATTTAAATGTCAGCCGTCCTTGTTTAGATCAAGTGACAGTATAAGGAGAGACTTTATATGTATTAGTTAGCGAAACTTTGGGGGTTAATTATTCTCCTTTTTTGAGAATTTTTCCTTAAACCAAAGAAATAAGCTTGTAGCTTAAGTTATTTGGAGAGGCAAAATGTTTCCAATGTTTCCAATGATGGTCCTGGGAGAAAGTTGTACAGTTAGGTGTGCTGATTCACATTCTTTATTTTCACTAACTAAGAGTGCTTACACAAAGAAGCATTAACTTTAATGGAAGTGTCTGCAATTAGTTAAGTTTCACAAATAAATTTTAGGGAAAGAAAAATACGACTGGAACTTGAACCCACGACCCCAAGGCCTTCAATTCAAGCGGTTAAATTTAGCTCAGTTGGTTAGAGCACCAGGAGATCTAAATCTGAGGTCGTGGGTTCAAGTCCCATTCGCGCCGAAGATTTTTCTTTCCATAAACTTTATTTGCGAATATTAAGCTTTTTAAGGTCCGTATTACAAAACGCGACTCAGACTCTGATCTATAATTACGTAGCAGTCGTCTTTGTCATTTTTATAGTGAGAGAAAGAGACAGTCAATACAATATACAAGGTGTTTAAAAAAAACCCAAACAAAAATAATAATTCAAAATTCATTAAAATTAAGCTTATTGCACAGATCTATTACAAATTTACAAGTATGTCATATTAATTATATTAAACTTTCATTTTGTGAATGTCAAAACGTGGAACTGATTACTAGAGTTGCGACTATTTCACTTTTAAAATTAAATTTTGGAATTTCTTTTAAGGTATTGCATAGCTTCTATCGCGGGCCTTGAGCGCGCGGACCGAATCCAGAAATTCCGTAACGAAAAAACCTAACGCTCCCCACTCCGACGGGCACGGAGGTGTGGCTTGAAGGCCGTGCATCGTCTAACGTCGTTTCAGTTCGGCAGCCTTCGACACGGTGTTTGTGTGCGTGCAACAATAATAAATAAAATAAATAAATAATTATAATTGCATAAGTTGATACAAAATGCTATGCAATAGCTTTACCGCGGCAGTCCCCGAGTGCCACACGTTTTTTTTTTGAAACACCTTGTAGATAAAGACTTGAGTCTCCTATAGTACGGGCCTGTAAGTTAAGTTTTAGCCCAGTTAAAATACTCTTTAAAAGTTTTCTTTCAAGAAGTTGATAAGCCCGTTAGTGGAGGCGTCGTGGCTTGAGACCGGCTTGTTGTCTTGAAGCTCCGGCTCGATGGCTTTAGCCAGCTGCTTCCCGAGCTCGACGCCCCACTGGTCGAAGGAGTTGATGTCCCAAATTACACCCTGAGTGAAGATTTTGTGTTCGTACATCGCTGGGGACAAAGAAAATCTTGATTAATTTTGACCTTGATGAGGGAGTAAGGCAGATTATGCGCACTACCTTATGTAAGGAGATACTCGTATAGGATCGAACTACCGGTAAGTAATGTGAGTAAAATCGTTTAAAATTATAAATTATTTGTAACACTCGAATCGTTCATTAGGGACCATCCATAAATTACGTCACACGTTAAGGGGTGGGGAGGGGGTCGACAAAGTGTGACATTGTGTGACAAGGGGGTGGAAGGGGTCATAAGTTTCGTGACGTCACATTTCAAAATATGTTATGAGCAGGGAGCGGAATCTAATAGCAAAACAGTTGAAATGTAATAGAGATGGGGCATTGCTTTTTATCGACTAAACAGACTATCGATAACTAAGTGGAGTTTTGCTTTATGAACACTTGTTTTCCGTTTGCGGCTTCGCCCGTGTGGATTACGCGCTTTTCGACGCTTTCCGATCCTATGGTAAATGTTTCAAAAAATCAAACATCAAATTTATTTATTATTCATTATAACATCAAATTTATTTATTATTCATTATTATTATTCATTATTATACAAATTTATTTATTATTCAGATGAAGTTGTGCTGCCGTGACCATAATATTATAATAAAACGAGCCCACTTCATTTACAAACTCTTCAGGATCATAATTCCTATAGAAAGTCGACAAAAATCGTTCAAAAACTTAGAAATTCAAAGTAGAATAAAAAAATTCTAAGTTGAGTAAAAGTACTCAAGTATCGATAGCTTGGAAAAGTCGATACAAAACAATGTCCCATCTTTATTACATTTCAATTGTTTTGCTATTAGATTCCGCTCCCTGGTTATGAGTATCAAAACGCGTTAACTATTAACGGCAACTTAACGTCATCAGTCCTGTTCACGTGCCATGAACATACGAATGCAGGACGACGACCCGAACTAAAACTGCAAGCTCATCACACCGACCTCCGTTCACGTTTTGCCATTTCGACAACACCACACTTAGATATTCTATCTGTATATTTGCACACATGTAAATAAATTAGTTTAAATAGTATTGTAAGTAGTTAATAAAGCCTCTTTGATTGTGAACGCTGTTTCACTGCAACCTACCCTCTTATCCTCTCACTGCGGCCAAGACACCTTTAGCCGTCATTCTGATCAGTCTTGTGAGTCTGCTTGACTGGCAGTGAGAAAATCCAATCCTGTGCACATTGCACGAGGTGCACATCCCGTTATCCTTCCCACCTTCCGTTTATTGTCTTAGGTCGCCTGGCAATAGACTTCCCGAATTTATTTATATAAGTATTTATTGTTGGAGATTTATGGTTAGGGCTAGGCTGTTAGGAAACTAGGGAACTAGGGTTGTTTGTGTTAGGTAACAGCTTTCCCTGGCTTTTCATGTATAGTCAGTTAGCTAGTACATACACCACATTACTCCCTATACAATTACACTTGTTTTAGACATACAACATACGACACAATACAAATACACTTATATCTAGTTAACTGATTATACATAATGGTCCTTCGAGCAATTTTGAATCATTAAATTAACTTCGCGGCCCTCCCAGTCCCCTTAGGAAAACGTTGACAATACTGACAGACGTCTCGGGTGTAACAGGCTGGTGTACTCAAAAAAACATCAGTTTTGGTATACTTTGAGACAGACGTGGTACGTAACTGTGTCCTATAGACATCTCTCGTCGGTAGCGGATCGGTGGCTGGCCTTCCAGAAGCGGAAATCACCAGTACATTGAGAAGTCGCATAATACCGAGCCGGGAGTGTAGGTACAGTGCGTACAGACAAGTAGGTTAGTGATAGGAGTAGGGTAGGGACGCTCAAGAAAGAAGACAGAAGACGTTAGAAGACATAATGGACATTTCAAGAATCAACGAACTCATCAAGAGCCAGGAAAACGATAATTTCGAAATAAAACGGATATGGGATAACATCAAAAAGGACTCATCAACCAGAAAGACCCAAAAATACATTATAGATCGAAGAGCAACGTTAGACGGCGTTTATCAAAGAGCATTACAGAACCATCAACTTTTAGAAGACCAGGAAGTACTATCAACGCATAAATACATGACTTTAAACTTTTTTGACACACAAATAAAACGGAACTACGAAGCAGCAGTAGAATACCTTAGAAAATGTGAAGATAAAATACAACATTTAAGAGAGATAGCTGATATACGGATTAGCGAAACTGAAGACCAAGACAACGACTACATTACACCGAAACTATTTATTCAGAAGTACAGAATAAAACAATTTACTAGAAAGATGACAGCCGCATTAGAAGCAGTAGAAGAAAATAAAGCCCCATGGTACTTACAAATACTAATTAAAAGCTTGGAAAGGCAGTTTCAAGACATAGAAGAAAATCATATACAACTGTTAATGGAACAAAGTACATTCGACGACGAATACTTCACCAACGACTCATTTACTGACACGCAGGAAGGATTAGATACTGTAATAGAAAGATTGCAAGAAAAAATTAATGAAAATATCACACAAAACAACAAGACATTATCAACTAAGTTACCAAGAATAACCATACCAATTTTCACCGGAACTTACGAGTCATGGAATTCATTCTATGATTTATTTAAAAAGGTAATTGACGATGACTGTACCATATCATCTACAGAAAAAATGCAATACTTAAAAACGCATGTTCAAGGTGACGCAGAAAAGCTGATAAAGCATTTGTCAGTAAACGAGGTCAATTATAAGGCGGCGCTCACACTATTAACAAACCGATATCAGGATGATAGACGTATAGCGCAAACATATATAGATAAAATATTGGATTTACCAAAAATACAGCATCCAAATGCAACTAATCTACGAGAAATGCATGATTGTATAAATGAGAGCCTTGAAGCACTAAAAAATCAAAATATTGACATTTCCACCTGGAGCCCCATTCTAACAAGAATAGTTAGTCGTAAATGGGATTTAGAGACCAACATGAAATACGAAGACCAATTGGAGGAACCGACCAAACTACAAGACTTTACGAAGATGATGAAATTTATAGAAAAACGTTTCAAAAGTTTAGAATCAACCACATCAACAAACTGGTATAATACAGTACAGAAAAACCAAGAAAACTTACATAACAAACTAGAGAAAAAGGCACCTTGTTGGTATTGCCAGAATGAGCACAGTATCCACTATTGTGAATCATTTAAACTATTACACGTAAACGAGCGCATCCAACAAGTACGAGAAAAACAATTGTGTAACATATGTTTAATGCATGACAAGAAAAAAGAATGTGTCAGCCAGAGGTACAAAAAATGTGATATATGTAACAAAGCCCATGCGACACTGTTACATCAAAGTTATAATGATTTTATTGCGTCAAAAACTCAAGGACAGAGTAACCAAGATAACAACATGACTAAGCCAACCACATCAAAGCCTAATTCATCAAAACCACAACAAAAAGATAATCAGATACAAACAATAAGTTCAAATTCTTCTACTCAATTACATGACACACAGAAAACTGTTCTTCTGGCCACGGCCTTAGTACAAACAACAACACTTGACGGAACGCCCCAATTACTACGAGTTTTATGTGACCAAGGCTCAGAAGCCTCCCTATGTACAGAGGACGTAGCGCAGTTATTAAGGTGCCCCAAAAGAAAAATCAAAGCAGAAATTAAAGGTATTGCTGACGAAAACCCAAAGACTTCCTATTGCATGATTGACGTCACACTTTACCCAAGATTTACAAGCACGTACAAATTATCGACATCACTGATTGTATTACCAAAACTAACTAGTGCATTACCGAACCAAGAAATTAAACCACTAGACAACGACTATCTGAAAAACAAAATAATAGCTGATCCAACATATAACAAGCGAGGTCCGATCGACATTATCTTGGGTGCAGAAGATTACAGCAAAATACTATTAGAAGGGTTTGAAAAACTAGAGAACGGCATTATTGCACAAAATACAGAGTTAGGGTGGATTTTATCCGGATTAAGTTCTACAGAAAATAGTAACAAAATGAGAATAATAAGCCTGACAACACGCAAAGAGGAAACCCAACTCACAAAGTTCTGGGAATTAGAAGAAATAACAGAAGAACACCCATTAAATAAAGAAGATCTTATATGCGAAAAATATTACGAAGACACAACCCGCAGAGATGAGCACGGGACTTATACAGTCAGGCTACCATTTAAAGACTCTTCACTACAATATGGGAATACGCGCCAAAAAGCCGCCGCAAGACTATTACAGTTAGAAAAAAAGTTACAAACAAACCATGACCTACGACACAAATACAATGACTTCATGAAAGAATACTTAGATATGGGCCACATGAAAAAAGTAAACAAAACACAATATTACGAAGGGAAATTTTATATTCCACACCAACCTGTAATAAGAGACGACGCATTGACAACAAAACTGAGGTGTGTATTTGACGCGAGTAGCAAATCAAGTACCAATCTAAGCCTTAACGACAATATGCATAAGGGCCCACGTTTGCAACAGGATATGACCACTATATTACTAAGGTGGCGAAAACATAAAGTCGCTTTCATGGCGGACATAGAGAAAATGTACCGCTTTATAAAAATACACGAAGATGACTATACATACCAGAGAATACTATGGAGATGGTCACCAGCCCAACCCATCGACGAATACGAGCTAACCACCGTGACCTATGGTACTACCGCGGCACCGTACCTAGCCATAAAAACACTACAAAAATTAGCAAAAGAACTACCCCGTGGCAAGCAAAGCAACTCTTTCAGATTTTTACGTAGATGACATCCTGTCCGGAGAAAATACTTTAGAAAAAGCAACAAACTTACAAAATCAACTAATTGATATGTTACGTAAGGGAGGATTCAATTTAAGAAAAGGGTCATCTAATAGCCCCGAATTATTAGAAAACTTACCCGAAGACAAAATAGACGACAAAATGGTAAAGTTGCCTCTAGACGAAACAAGAAAATCTCTGGGAGTAAGCTGGTTACCGAATGAAGACAATTTTCAAATAAATATTTCTGTAACAGTTAACGAAAAGCCGACAAAAAGATTCATCCTGTCAGAAATTGCCAAAATTTTTGACCCCCTTGGATGGCTACAGCCAGTCATTATTATTTTGAAGCTAATCATACAAGAATTGTGGATAAGCGGGATAGACTGGAACGCAGTAGTACCAGAAGAAATAAATAAAAAAATGGGTTGAAATACAACAACAAATAAAAAGTATAGAAAACATCAGAATTCCTAGATGGATTAAATACGACGGGGTGCAGATAGAATTACATGGATTTAGCGACGCGTCAGAAAAAGCTTACGGCGCAGTTGTGTACAGTCGGACAAAGTTGAATGACACATACCACGTGACCTTACTACAAGCAAAATCAAAAGTAGCGCCAAAACAGCATAAAACGACTTTGCCAAGACTAGAACTATGTGCAGCTGTATTACTAACAAAACTTATTAAAAAAATTTACATGGGACTCGCTTGTGAAAACACATCTATTTATTGTTGGACGGACTCGATGATCACTTTAGGGTGGATAAGAGGAGAAGCAGATAAATGGCATACTTTCGTTGCAAACAGAGTATCAGAAATACAAAGATCTTTACCACAGGCTAATTGGAACCACGTTGCTTCAACAGAAAACCCAGCTGACATAATTTCACGTGGCATTGAACCCAGTAAGATAGCAAATTATGAATTGTGGTGGAACGGACCGAAATGGCTCCAGACAAACAAAATAGCGACGGAAAAAATAATACCAGAGCCGCAAGAAGAAATAAAAACATGTCATCAAACAACAATAGAAGCTAAGACTAAAAATGATATCACCAGCAGATTTTCGAACTACCAAAGAATGCTACGGGTTTTATCCTACTGCTTAAGATTTATACGACGCCAAAGACCAATGGGCACGCTTACTTGTGAAGAGTTAAATGAAACAAGAAAACAAATTATATTACAAGTACAACAAGATGAATTTAAAGACGAATACCAAACATTAAAAAAGAGACAAACATTGAAAAAAGGAAATAAAATAAGCAAGTTAGACCCATTTATAGACGAAGATGGACTCATTAGAGTTGGAGGAAGATTACAAAACTCACAGCTGACTTACGACCAAAAACATCCTATATTATTGCCGGACGAACATCATGTGACCTCATTAATAATACATGACGCACACATAAAAACATTGCATAGCGGAAACCGGCTCACATTGTCGTATTTAAGACAAAAATACTGGATAATAGGAGGAAAACGAAAAGTAAAAAGTCACATTAATAAGTGCATAAAGTGCATTCGGTACAAAGCGGAAACAGCAAAACAAAAAATGGGAGCACTACCTAAACCACGTGTGACGCAATCGTATCCATTTAGTCATACAGGATGTGATTTTGCAGGACCAATACAAGTGCGAGCATTGAAAGGGAGAGGACATAAATCATACAAAGGTTATATAGCAGTATTTATTTGCTTAGCAACGAAAGCCATACACCTGGAATTAGTAGGAGACTTGTCAACCGAGTCGTTCATTGCAGCACTCCGAAGATTCATGGCAAGAAGAGGTCACGTGTCTCATATGTACAGCGACAATGCAACAAACTTTGTAGGGGCAGCAACATTTTTACACAAAGAAGTACTAGAAATAACTCAATCACCTCAATTCCAAAACTCGCTGACAAATATAGGGACGCAATGGCATTTTATTCCACCTTCAGCACCGCACTTCGGAGGCATATGGGAGGCAGGAGTCAAATCAATGAAACATCACTTAAAACGAGTGATAGGAGACAGCACATTGACTTACGAAGAATTAAACACACTCCTGCACCAAATTGAAGCCTGTTTGAATTCAAGGCCGCTATGTATACAAACCGACGACATCAACGACAATATTGTGTTAACTCCTAGTCATTTTCTAATTGGTCGAGAAGCAGTCGGCGTACCAGATCCAATTTCTAATATAAATACAGACAACATAAATAAATGGAAACATATTCAAAAAATGAAAAAAGATTTTTGGAACAGTTGGACGCAAGAATACTTACATCAGCTACAACAGCGCTATAAGTGGAAATTGGACGAAGAAAATCTAAAAATAGGAACGATTGTCCTCATTAAAGACAACAATATTAGCCCAAGTAAATGGCCGATCGCAAAAGTCAAACAAATCCACCCAGGCAATGATGGTGCTACAAGAGTCGTTACCCTCGAAAGACCACAAGGAGCTGACCAAAAGAGGGCAATCCATACTTTAATACCATTACCAGTTAATGAAAACATAGAAACTAACAGTATAAATAAAAGTACGCCTACACAAATCAACATAGCAAATGTGAAGAACTCAAAATACACTATAAACAAAACAACGGGCAAACTATACTACTGGTTAACTATGTTACAAATTATATTCCAGCTTATGTCTCCTATGGGAGCAACCTACACTACAAGACAATTAGAACCATAGAACAAATGGGAAATGCGACAATAGATAGAGGAACATTTAGGATTGAAACAAATTATGACAGAATTACTATGGACCATAATTTAGATAAAATAAAGAACGTATCGAAACAATTTAAAACACTGTGTCATTACGCAGCAACAGTAGACACCGAGACTCATTGCAATGACTATCACCACCATTTGGAAGAAGAAGTTGAGAAATTTGAAAGAATACATGAGTATCTGTCAGAAATCAATCATAAAAAGAAAAAAAGAGGATTATTAGGACAAGTAATGACTTCAATATTTGGAGTAAATGACGAAGTATACAGAGATATCAATTCGTTACAAAAAAACCAGCAGAAGCTTATAGAAGCAGCAAATCATCAAACTAAGTTCATGATCACAACAATATCAGCAGTAAACCGAACTGAAGAAAGAATAAAAGACAAGCTAGAGAGATTCCGGTTGAAACTTAACAAAGCGATGAGTTACATAAATGAGAATAACAGATGGTATAGAGTAATAGACAGCAATCACATGCAAATACAAGTAATGCAATCGTACCAAATGGCCTATAACTATATAAACGAGATAATGGATTACTATTCAGGGCTCACCGAGATATATCTAGCAAAAGCAACAGTATACAGTATACTTTCTCCAAAAACAGTAAGAGACATCATAAAAAATGCTAACAGCAAACTACCATCAAGTCTCAATATTGTGCATACCCAACTAATTGATACCAGATTAGCAGAAAATGAAACACACATCAGAGTTCTATCTTATTTTCCAATTGAAGAAAAAGCAAAATATATGTTACTACACATTACTCCGATACCAATGAAACACCATGACGGATCATTTCAAAGTCTAACCATTTCACAAACATTTATGGGAATAGATTATAATAACGAACGATACTTTGAACTAACACACGAAGAAAGCAAGAACTGCCTAGAACAAAACAATAACTTCATATGTTTTCCTGTAGCCGTGAGAAACATGCAATTCAATCAAAATTGCATTGTTAGACTAATAATCAGAAAAGAAAATTTTACAGAATGTCCCACTAAGGTTTATAATTCCACAAAAGATGTAATCTGGAAACAAGTTCAAATGACAAACACTTGGTTATACCTAACTAAGAAAACAGAAACAGTGTCCGTTATATGTGACGGACAAAGAGAAGAGGTGTCCATTCATGACATAGGAATTATAAACATCTCCGAAAATTGTATCATTAAAACTAGTAGTACCACATTATCCGCCAAAAGGATAGTTTCAGTTAAAGTTATAGCGTCATATATTAAAACTTCAGAGTTTAGGTTTAGTGAATCTAGTTCCCTTAAGTATAATAATGAATTGTCGAAAGAGCAAGTATTAGATAGTTCTATTGATATTTATAATAATTTAGTGAATAAAGAAAATACCATACAAACAACCCTAGATAACACTGTTTGGAGTAGTATAAGTACCCAAACATACGTAGCTAGTTTCACTACATTATTCGTATTTTCGTTACTAGTTTTACTAATGTACTGTTGTGGTCCACAGATTGCACAAAAAATACGACGGATGATGGCAGCTAGAATATCAAGAGCATCATCATCCAGCCATCCTGCAGACAACGAGCAACACCATGACGCGGCGCCGGCGGCTCGCGCCAGTCCCCGCTCACGGCCGCCACCTGTCTACGCACAGCCACAGCCGGCCCACTTACAACGCAAGCCAGCTCCACAGGAGCTCTACGAACTCAAATCCTGTTCCTGAGAGGCGCCAGAATGTTCACGTGCCATGAACATACGAATGCAGGACGACGACCCGAACTAAAACTGCAAGCTCATCACACCGACCTCCGTTCACGTTTTGCCATTTCGACAACACCACACTTAGATATTCTATCTGTATATTTGCACACATGTAAATAAATTAGTTTAAATAGTATTGTAAGTAGTTAATAAAGCCTCTTTGATTGTGAACGCTGTTTCACTGCAACCTACCCTCTTATCCTCTCACTGCGGCCAAGACACCTTTAGCCGTCATTCTGATCAGTCTTGTGAGTCTGCTTGACTGGCAGTGAGAAAATCCAATCCTGTGCACATTGCACGAGGTGCACATCCCGTTATCCTTCCCACCTTCCGTTTATTGTCTTAGGTCGCCTGGCAATAGACTTCCCGAATTTATTTATATAAGTATTTATTGTTGGAGATTTATGGTTAGGGCTAGGCTGTTAGGAAACTAGGGAACTAGGGTTGTTTGTGTTAGGTAACAGCTTTCCCTGGCTTTTCATGTATAGTCAGTTAGCTAGTACATACACCACATTACTCCCTATACAATTACACTTGTTTTAGACATACAACATACGACACAATACAAATACACTTATATCTAGTTAACTGATTATACAAGTCCCAAGCACTCTTTTAACGTTTTTACTTTGGTTGAGACAATCAATTTTGAGGTCCCAAAAAAAATAACAACTCTATTAAGTACTGCTTTTATTGGAAAATTCCAAAAATGGAAAATATGCAAAATATGTGACGTCACGCTAGGGAGGGGGGAGTCTTACAAATGTGACCAGCTGTGACAAGGAGGGGGGAGGGGTCAAAAATTATGAAATTCGTGTGACGTAATTTATGGATGGCCCCTTAGTAAAAGAGAAAATCCTAGAATATTAATTCAATTATTCACCCTCTCCCACAAAAAGCACATTCATGTACTCTTCGGCAAAAATATGTAATTTTTAGTGTGACATTTAAGGTATCAAAATAAGCAGACTGTGCAAAAAACACGCAGGCTTGCGAGTGTGTATGTGTGAATTAAAGTTAACTGTCAAATCACAAGCTTTAGCTCTAAATACCTACTTTAATAACTATGTATAGTATTTAAGTGTTTTTTGAGATTATAATAAGTTTGTTTTATTTTATAAATAATATACGAGCTTAGTTGCCTTTGTGTAAGATTGTGGAAACCCCATTATTAATAAAAATACAAAAATAAATTATTATGAATAAAGAAATAGAAATCCTTACCAATAAGCGCTCCAAGAGTAAACGGCGTAACTTTCTTCACGACGATGGAGTTGGTGGGGCGGTTGCCTTTGAACACCTTGTGGGGCAGGATCTTGGTGATCGCTTCTGGCGCCATACCCGACTTTTCTAGCTCAGCCTTAGCCTGGGATGTTAAAATATAAAATATTAAATTAAACTAGCTTTCTGACTGCGGCTTCGTTCGCTTAGAAAAGTAGCCTTGGTATTTTTTTTTTGGAAAAGGAAAATTCCCGGTGCGAATGAGATTTGAACCCACGACCCCAGCTACCCCTAGCATATCCAATGAGACTTATCTCTCACTAGCTTTCCGTTCGTGACTTCGTTCCCGTGGAAAGTTGGTAAAAATGATGTAGCCTATGTGTTATTCCAAGCTGTCAACTACCTCCAAACCAAATTTTATAAAAATCGGTCCAGCCGTTTGAGCGTGAAAGTGTAACAAACATCCATAAATCCACACCAACTTTCGCATTAATAATACTAGTAGGATAAGAGTATAGGCTTTTGAATCAACACAAGGAAAATAGACCTTATTTGCATTTAGAAGAAGATTTCATTTCTCTTGCGTTTGAATTTGGACATGCGTCCTTTAAGTAATTCAATATTATCTGTCAGTCATTCACATCAAGTTCACATCCAAAAGAAATGCAAACTTGCCTATCGAGTCTTCAACCGTGTGGTAATCGGTTGAGAATAACACCACCCCATCTCTTTCCGTGCGACTCAGGAAACACAAATGAGACCTGCCTCCTAGTAATCTATCCCAGGCAACGACACTTCATTTTTTTCTGAATCTGAGGCGTCGTCCTATGGTCTCATGCGGTGTGGTAGGCTCTGTAAAGGGCCGTCTGGTTCGCGACCACCCTCCTACCGAATTCCGACGCCAAACAGCTTTCTGTGTTCCGTTGGTGCGGGGAGTACCAGAGCCTTTATAGGCATTTTCTGGGTTAACTCGCTCCATCGTCGACCTCATCTTTGACCTTATGGTCAAGATTGAGGTCAAGAGTTAACCCATCTTATAATAAAAAAAGTATCATGAGAGTGAAGTCTCATTGCGTATGCTAGAGCAAAATAAAAGTAGCTTTATTTCATAGAACACTGAGGATATGTTACTAAAAATAAGTCAAAGTTACATTAAAGTAATTTAAATACATACATACATATTCGTTCTTTGACTACTGATTCTACGCCTATTCGCAAAGGTGCAGTCTTCCCCAGAGAAGAATAGGCAAGAAAATGAAGGGTGCTCTTTTCAAAAAAATATAAAAAACACATGATTATCATGTTTTGTAAATGCAGCATTTTAGCGTTGTGCGAGGTGACGTCAGTCGTCTCTCGCCCGCCATACACTTTAATGTGAGTGCTTTAGGTATTTAGGTATCTCTCTTTCAACCTCTCGGGTGGTTAATCAGTCCATGAAACTGAACAAGTTCCCCAAGGAACATAGGTCAAAATACGAAAAAAAAAGTTTGATCTCCCATACAAAATGCGCTATATGCTGATGAAGTTTGTATGGGAACTCAAAATATTTTTTTAGTATTTTGACCTATGTTCCTTGGGAAAGTTGTTCAGTTTCATGGACTGATTAACCACCCGAGAGATTGAAAGAGAGATACCTAAAGCCCTGTATACGTACTTAAGTATGTTTTGTTTTAGCAAATAAATAACAATTGAGCAGTAATAATAATAATATATAGAACCATATAAGCATTAGGTACGTAGTCATATTTATATTGTATATATTATATTTATTTATATATATTATATTTATTATATATATATATATATAATGTATTATCAATATATTATAATTAGTGTAGCGTTAAAGTAGATAATATTAGTTACAGTCTGGCAAAAAAGAGTAGAAATTAAAAAGTGGCAACACTGTAGCGTCGTCCCTTTCAAATCAATCTAAGAAAAACGGGACGACACTACAGTGTTGCCACTTTTTAATTTCTTCTCTTTTTTGCCAGACTATAGTTAAAATTCCTTATTGCGCAAGTACGCCAATCCTGCGATTAGTCTCCTTTCGTTTCTCTCGAGGGTTAGCTGGAAGAAATCTCTCTAAGGGATAAGCTCGCCTTTGTACATAGATTTCTTTTTATCCATATCTTTTGTTTCGTAATTTTTATTATGTGCAATAAAGTGTTTACATACATACATACATACATACATAAATGAGTAAAAAAAAATCAAAATTAATTGTTCGCAATAGAAATGTGCCTCCAAACATTTGATTATCTTCATTTATCCTGCTGCTGCTATACTCAAAAAACTTATTACAAATTTTTGACGTACCTCCGCCGAACTCTTTCCCTTCATGAGCGCTTCAGTTTGCGCCAGGAAGTTAGCGAGCAGGATCTTGTGATGTATTCCGCTGGAGATGGGGTTGTGGGTTTGCGCGGGCGCTATGAAGTCGCACGGGATCAATCTGGAAGGCGTTTTTAAACGGTTTTATTTAAAAAAAAACATACACTCAAAGGCCCACACTAAGGTTTTCCCTTGTGTCGTGCGTCTCTCGGAACACACATAAAGACAGACACAAATACCCAATGACCCAAGAGCAAACATCCGCTTAAGAGGCAGCGCCACTACCACTCGACCAAACCGGTCGGATAACTTTTAAACACTTTTAGTATCTATCTTAACGAATCTAGTGTCCCAAACATTCTTTTAGTCGTTCAACCAAGACCAAGACTTTTTCCGTCTCTCCAAGACTTTTATTTACAAACTCACCTAGTGCCTTGATGGATGAGTTGGTAGAAGGCATGTTGCCCGCAAGACTACTATACTTGTCTCACCAAGACTTTACTTCTGTTCCCAAGAAGGGACCATCCATAAATTAAGTCATACGAATTCCATGATTTTTTGACCCCTCCCCCCTCCTTGTCACAGCTGGTCAAATTTGTAAGACTCCCCCCTCCCTAGCGTGACGTCACATATTTTGCATATTTTCGATTTTTTGTAATTTTTTATAAAAGCACTAAGTACTTAAGAGGAGCGTCTCATTTTGGACTAGCGTCTCAGTTGTTTTTCATGCTGTCTCTATGTCGACCACCCGCCTCAGACTTGTGCGAAAGGGACAATTGCAGCTTTCCGGCGAAATGCCGAGTTTTATTTCCAAAATTATGAGTTTAGGCGTCAATGAATTCCTACCCCAAAAACTTAATGAAATCGTACGTTTACTATCGATTTGTAAGCGTGTAAACGAGGTTTGTACGTTTTGTTTTTTTCCAAAATTGTTCTTAATTTTTCAACAGTTACCTCTTAAATGTTGAGAATTTTTTGGGCGAAAAGTGCTGACTTTTAGTCTCAAATATCTTTTTGTCTACTAAAAATATCACAAAAATCAAAACGTACGGACATAGTTTTTGGTGTTCCTGATACTATACCAAAACTTCACAGGAATCTGTTGACGTTTAGGCGATGGAATCCATTGACGCCGTTTGTATGGGAAAAAAACACTGAGACGATCCTCTTAATAGTGTTTTTATTTTTTTTGGAACTCACAACTCACTGTCTCAACCAAAGTAAAAACGTAAAAAGAGTGCTTGGGACTGAGGAAGTTAAGATTATAAGTAATTAAAAGTTAACGCGTTTTGATACTCATAACACATCTTGAAATGTGACGTCACGAAACTTATGACCCCTCCCACCCCCTTGTCACACAATGTCACACTTTGTCGACCCCCTCCCCTCCCCTTAACGTGTGACGTGTGACGTAATTTATGGATGGTCCCGAACATAACTGTCTCACCGAGACTTTTCAGTCTCCCCAAGTCTTTGATTTATTCAACCTCACCTAGTGCCTTGATGGATTAGTTGGTAGAAGGCATGTTGCCCGCAAGGCTATACTTGACTCACCAAAACTTTTCTTCCGTTCTCAAGACTTTTTAGTCTCCCCAAGACTTTTATTCATTTAAACTCACCTAGCGCCTTGATGGATGAGTTGGTAGAAGGCATGTTGCCCGCAAGACTATACTTGACTCACCAAAACTTTTCTTCCGTTCTCAAGACTTTTTAGTCTCCCCAAGACTTTTATTCATTTAAACTCACCTAGCGCCTTGATGGATGAGTTGGTAGAAGGCATGTTGCCCGCAAGACTATACTTGACTCACCAAAACTTTTCTTCCGTTCTCAAGACTTTTTAGTCTCCCCAAGACTTTTATTCATTTAAACTCACCTAGTGCCTTGATGGATGAGTTGGTAGAAGGCATGTTGCCCGCAAGACTATACTTGACTCACCAAAACTTTTCTTCCGTTCTCAAGACTTTTTAGTCTCCCCAAGACTTTTATTCATTTAAACTCACCTAGTGCCTTGATGGATGAGTTGGTAGAAGGCATGTTGCCCGTTGGTGCCGGGCTCGCCCCACACGATGGGGCCGGTCGAGTAGTCCACTTGTTCGCCCGATCGAGTCACGTATTTACCATTGCTCTCCATATCGCCTTGTTGGAAATATGCGGCGAATCTGGAAGTAAATTTAAGGTTATTTTTAAAGTTTTTCTTCTTGTCGTGTAGGTATTATATGTATACTTTATTTGCACACAAGGATGCACAGTACAAGACTCATAATATATATATATTTATAGAGACATATTTATAGAGTACTTTTTTTCCTGCCCATACACCAAGGCACGGGCCTCACTTCGAAACACGAAGGGGATACATATTTATTTAGGTTCACCAACAATACATATGGAGTGTATAGTCCTTATACTCCATAATAAGTACACAATTTCAAATTTCTTTATTTACGTTTAAGTACTTTATTACGTTAAGTATATTTTACATGTTTTAAAATATCTTCTTTATATGTGTTGACAGTGAACTCCTCCTAAACGGCTGGACCGATTTTAATGAATTTTTTTGTGTGTGTTCAAGTGGATTCGAGGATGGTTAAATAAAATCCACCGGGAACGAAGTCGCTGGCGGACAGCTAGTATACATATATATTTTGTTATCTATGTATAATGTTAGTCATAGACAAATACATAAAATTAAATGTGAGCTTACCTGTGCAAATACTGGTCGTAGGGTAACAGCGCGTGCGTTTCCGCGCCGTGGAAGTTGCTGTACCATATCCCGAGTAATGCAAGGATAACGGGGACCTGTCAAACATAAAGTATACACATCAACACGGTCTAGGGATATTGCACGATTTTTCATACAAAAGAGGCCTGTTTCAGAAGCTATAAAAGCATACTCAAGATATATGGAGGGCTATAATTATCAGATGAGCTAGTGCTAAACTTGAATTTTCAATTCTAGTCAATAAATCATTTACTTGAAATTTGTAAAAACGTGACGGAAACGAAAACTAAAATGCACTTTTTTCCTGCTTTTTGTATGAAAATGGTCGAATTTATGCAAAAAAAAAAAATATTTTCGTCACGTTTTCATATATTTCAAGTAAAACAAAACTTATTGACTAGAATTGAAAATTCAGGTTTAGCACTTGCTCGTCTGAAAATTATAGCAGTCCATGTATCTCGAGTATGCTATTATAGCTTCTCAAACAGACCTCTTTTGTATGAAAAATCGTGCAATATATCCCTAGACCGGGTTGATGTGTGTATTAGGTTTTTAGCTAAACGATAATTAACGCCACACATTCAAACAATATTATTGGTTCATTGAATGTTAAGTTTTATTTCATTGTTTTGGTGTAACAGCTCTTGGATGTCCAAAAAAAATATTGAAAATTATGTTTATACAAAAGGCTAGGCGCTGTTGGCTTAGTTATTGAACTTTTATGGTATTTTATTTTATCTGTTTATATAAGTATCTTTACTTCCTTGAGCAACTGTGAAGGAAGGAATTGAGAAACAATTTTTAGCGTATGAAAATTCATATTTTTCTGTGGGAATTCGGGAAAATTTTGTAGACTATGTTATTCAAGGATAATGTAGCGTCCTAATGGTGAAAGAATTTTTGGAATTGGTCCAGTAGTTTTTAAGTTTATTCGTTACATACAAAAATACAAATCTTTCCTCTTTATAATATTACTAGCATTCGGGAAAATTATGTAGCCTATGTCCATCGGGGATAATGTAGCTTTCTAATGGTGAAAGAATTTTTCAAATCAGTCCAGTAGTTTCGGAGCCAATTCAATGCAAATAAACAAACAATCAAATCTTTCCTCTTTATAATATTAGTATAGGTTAGTATAGATATGTATAAATGAGTATATATATTCACGTTCTGCTCCAAAGGCGCGGTGGTGAAGTGTGTATCCATGAAGCTGGCTCCTTCTAGAAGCTTCTCGAAGTTGTCGAAGCCGATGTACAGCGAGATAGAGAGACCGATGGCCGACCATAAGGAGTACCTTAGAGGGAAAAAACCTCTTTAGAGAGTGGGAACCGATTGTAAACGGTTTCTAATAAACAGATTTTGATGTAATGCACTGGTTAGGAGTATTTTGGGTCGAAAACTAGATTTATCATACTTTCATTCCAAAAAAATCCAAATTTATGCAGTTTTTGGGAAAATAAAATAATCTTAAAAAACAGAGGATTTTTTTTTTCGAAATTGGTAAATTTTTCCCCATTTACCCGAGGGTGATTTGATAGCTAATGTTCTCTACTATTTACCCCTTGCAGGGATCGTGATGTATCCATACTTACTTACTTAATATTATAAATGCGAAAGTAACTCTGTCTGTATGTCCGTCTTTCACGCCTAAACTACTGAACCGATCTTTATGAAATTTGGTACAGAGATAGACTAGAGTCTGGGAAAGGACATAGGCTACATTTTATCCCACAGTTGGGCACGATATAACCTGTAGTCCACGCGGGCGGAGCCGCGGATGGAAAGCTAATTACCAATAACTCTGTATAAAAAAGCGTGTTCATACCTGCCTCCAACCCAATCCCAAAACCCGAACATGTTTTTGGGGTCAATACCGAAAGCGGTCACTTTCTCCCCGTTAGTCGACAGCGCCACGAAATGTTTCGCCACTGCAGATGGCTGTAGAAAAAAATAAAATAAAATAAGCATTAAAAAGAAATTCACAGATTTCGTGCTTCACACGACTATCGAGCACATTACAAATGAATCTACGGAATTCGAAAAAATGTCGTTCTGACTTTTTTCAAAAAAGTTAGGCTACAGGACAAACCCTTAACCCGATCGTCTTTGTTTCAGGCTCAAATTGTAGCTGACTAAATTGTCCAGAGGAATTGTTCATAAATTTTTGATATCAGTCTTCGTTTTCAAAATATCGAGCGCCAAAATCAAAAATTCAGAAAAAAATGGTTTATTTTACTATTTCGGCCATAACTTATTTCGTTTTTGACTTTACGCGTCTTTTGAGCTTTTTTGAATATTATATCTTCACAACTCTCTGAGATATAAGGGGATCGCACTTTTTCGTGAAATCAGAGCCTATGGAAAAGAAATTTCCAATGTCAGAATGGTCTATTCCCATCTTAAGCTCATTTCTGATTTTGAGTCAATCAAGAGGCAGCGTCACTACCACTCGACCAACCTAGCCGTCAACCCCTTGTCTGTGAGCGCGACCGGGAGCCGGTCGATGTCAGTTTTTCCCCTGTCTGTGGCGCGACCGGCTCCCGGTGGCGGCGGAAGCGTTTTTTGTTGCGCCTTTTTTATCACCGGTTTTTGCTGTATCACTTTCAAAGCTATATAAAAAGGTTACGTAATCGGCAGGACGACAAAACAGTCACACATGTCGTCTATGCGCAGTACAAAAAACGTGACTAATCACCACTTGAAATTAGAGTCGCGCGCGGCTCGAGTGTATGGTGTCGGGTTACAATTTATTGCGTAAACAAGTGGTTTGAATGTATGGGCATGTTTGATATCGTTGTTTTGTTTAACCAAACAGTCTAATTAAAAAAAATAGAGCATTATATACGATTTAGGGTTTTTTTTTCTATAAGAAAAACCAAAATAGGGTTATTATCGTGAAGGTTTTTTTTTTATTACCTCATTGTTTAGCTGTATTTGAATATAATACAGAAAAAAATTGATAAAACATATATAATAGTTAGTTCTGTTTAATATTATAATCACTTATATGCATAATTCTAATTAGAATCAAAGTAATTCCAATTAGAATGAAAATTCCAATTAGAATACCCCTGTCTGCAGCGCGACCGGCTCCCGGTCGCGCAGTTGAGGGGGGGAGGGGGCTTTAATGACATCACAGAAAAGAGGATAAATACCTTTCTCTTAATACCTTTTTTCTTAAATACCTTTTTCTTAATAAAACTTAAAATAAAACACGAAAATTATAACAGTGTCACCCAAAAAGGCGGTATATAACTCAGCATTTGCTAAAGCGGCGAGGTTATAGCGCTGGTATTCTTCCAGTACCAGAAATAAAAATAAAATAAATAAAACAAAAAGAGATAAACAAGAGAACATCTCACATCTTTAGCAGCTTCCAAGAACCAGGTCTTAGCAGAGGTGGCGTTGGTGATGGTCTCCTGAGTGGTGAAGGTCTTCGACGCGATGATGAAGAGGGCCGTCTCAGGGTTCAGCTGCTTCAGCACCTCCGCTAGGTGGGTTCCGTCGATGTTCGATACGAAATGCACCTGAACAATGTATAAGACGATGTAGTTACAGATTTAACACTTTTACAATTATTGTACATAATCAAAAGTACAAAACAAAAGAAATGGATACAAAGGAAACTAAATGCACAAAGGCGAGTTTATTCCTTAGAGGGGTTTCGTTTAAAGAAAAAATAAGAAATCATTTATTTACGCAGAAAAGCGCCGACTAAAATTGTTACGTATTTTACTTAGTTTTAGATAGAGTGCCTTTTTGATTATTTTTTAAAATTTTAATATAAAATAAAAACTACTTGTTTCAATTAAGCTTTAATAAATCTAAAATAACTTAAATTTTCACTTAAAAATAATAAAATCAGTCAATGCCGCCCCTCGTCATCAATGGTACAAAGTTTTTAAGTAACGTGACAGTTGAGAGTCCTGCGAGAGCGTACGTACGACATGTTTTCAGAATGTCATGCTCCCGCGAGGCTGGGGCACTATTTTTGAATCACTCGCCTCGTTTCGAGCGATATCTTTTATTGATTTGCGCAGATTCTATTGATTTCTTTTTTAACAATACACTTCAGTGAAAGGGTCTTAGTACTCATGGAATTTAGTAGTTAAAAAATTAAAAAATCAATAGCATCGACGCAAATCAACGAAAGATATCGTTTGAAACGAGGCGAGTGATTCAAAAATAGTGCCCCTGTTCACTGTCACTTAACTTTAAATTACGTTTATGAATATGGCGGTTGGTATTTAAGTATATTTTTTAATGAGAATCCCGACTATTTAATCCAAAAACTAATCAGATAATTATCAAAGAAATTAATTCTCTTCATAATTTCGAACTTTGACTATGGCCACTATTATGTATCCATCAAATTGTCTATCTCGGTGTAACCATACTAGTTAAACAAATACCTTAAGATGATTGGCGTAAGGTTTAAGGGCCTCTGTGACCATCAGCGGGCCAAGGTCGGAGCCACCGATGCCTATGTTGATGACGTCAGTGATTTGCTTGCCGGTGTACCTGGTTACAAATAAAAAAAAAAGATTTACAGAATGTAGGGGATAGCTTAGAAAAAAATTAAACCCGACTATCATCCTATCCTACTAATATTATAAATGCGAAAGTTTGTAAGGATGTACAGATGTTTGTTACTCTTTTATAATCAAACAGCTGCATCAATTTTGATAAAATTTCGTATGGAGGTAGCTGACATCCTGGATTAACACAAAGAACGAAGTCCCGGGCGGTAAGCTAGTGCAAAAATAAGACCGATATTACTGCACAATAGCGCAACTTAAAAAAAGGGATACTGCTACATTCTCCACATTGAAAATGCGATGGAAAAACCCGCCCTTAGGAGTTTAAGGTTCGTATTACAGAACGAGACTTAGGTCCATATTACCGAAAGCGACTCAGACTCTGATCTATACTGAAGTAGCAGTCGTCTTTGTCATTTTGATAGTGAGAGAAAGAGAAAATCAATACTTATTTTTTTTTTCTCCCAAACTTAAGCTATGTGTACATTCCTTTTTTACTATACATTTAATTGCGAGACGAGAACTTAAACTAGGGTATACCTGTGTTATAGGTCTCCTGGATCCCACCCTCAGATAACAATTTTGAAAATAGAAATATTTAACAATTAGCAATTTCTGGAGAATTAAATTAAATTAAACTAAATTAAATTAGTAGTTAAGATGTCTGTGTATGTGTAATCGTGTATATGTGTGTGTATGCATGTGTGTGTGTAAGTGGGTCAAGAGATGCCAGCTTTTCCATTATGTTACATATAGTATGAAAGGAAATGGGTGATGGAATACTTAAGTATAGATCAATACTTCAGTCTTCTTCTGTGATATGGGCCTTAGACTCTGATCTATAATTGAGTAGCAATCGTCCTGTTCATTTTGATAGTGAGAGAAAGAGACAAACAATACTTAAGTGTCAATCATGACTTGAGTCTCCTACTGTGACACGGGCCTAAGAATCTCACCCTTTCCACTGCCCAGAGATAACTTGTTCAGAGAACTCCTTCATATGGTCCAAGACGGCGTTGACGTCAGGAGTGACGTCTTTCCCGTTGACGAGTATCGGTCTGTTCTGACGGTTGCGGAGCGCTATGTGCAGCACGGCGCGGTCTTCTGTGAAGTTTATCTTTTGGCCTGTAACATTAGGATAAGTTTGGTTAGGGTAGGTTGCATTCATATTATATTATAAGTATACATATACAGCGTTATTCTGGATAAAGTCGACAAACGAAATGGGCTGAAACTAGACTCAATGTTATCGACGGAAAAAATAATTTTAATTATCCGAGAAAATTTACAATTTCATAAAAAATGAAACAAAATTTTCCGTTTTTTCTTCAAAAATAGTCATTTTTTTATTTTAGTTTAGTTTATTATCGTTTAATTTTTTTTTTATTGTTTGGCCCATCATTTGCGACCATAAATGTTTTTGTTTCAACACGATAGACCATCAAAATTAAAAGTTATAACATTTTCTTTACAAAGAGTCCACAGTACATAGTTAAAAAAAGAAAAGCCCATAATACCAAACAAAAAAACTCAGATTTTTTTTATTAGTTTCAGCCCTTTTCGTTTGTCGACTTTACCCAGAATAACGCTGTATTATGTCAATATTATATTATAAAAAGGACCGTAAGGCAGTTGTCCCACCGGCAACGATGAACAAGTAGCGAGCAGAGCTAGAATGTAGAAACGAGCCGGCGTGCCGCGGAGAGCGAGTGTGTAGTTTCGATAGTTGTGTTGTTCGGCTATAAGCGAGTGCGGGTGCGACGAGCGATTACTCGCATCACTCGCTCGCGGCGGCCAAACTAAATGAAATGACCGCTGGTTGCTCTCTAGGCGTAAGTTCTGGGGCCTGATTTTTAAAACAATAGAATTCCAATTCGCATACGAATTGACAAGATTTGTATGAGATTCTCATGCGAATCTTGTCAATTCGTATGAGAATTGGAATTCTATTGATTCAAAAATATGTCTCCTGATCGCTGAGCGAGTGTTATCTTTTCGACCGGCGACAAACTAGTGAACCGAGTCCTCGCCGGCGATGTGAACAGTCGTGGATCAACTATTTGTATATGCATCTCTTTTGTTTAAACGGAATGTATATCTATTGTTCGTATTTTGAGCGAGAAAAGAGCCGATAGTTAGTCGTTTTCTCGCCGGCGGAGGGACAACTGTCTAAGTAATGATAATGAAAAATAATGGGACAGTTCACAAAGTATGTACCGAGAGTTTGTACTTACTAAGTCAAAAAACAATATTACGAATTTTAAAATGTTATGGTGACATACACACGGCCGGTTTGGTCGAGTGGTAGTGACGCCGCCTCTTGATCGACGGGTCCTGGGTTCGATTCCCAGCCGGGGCAAATACATACATACACTTACATACGCTCACGCCTGCAATCCCTAATGGGGTAGGCAAAGCATCAGTGGTTCTAGAAAACCACTGAATCCCACATTTGACACAAATGATGAAGGTTATTAGATGGAAAATGTGTAATGGTGAGAGGTGGTCAGCCTTTCGCCCATGATACAGCAAGACCCTCACGTCCCATTTCGTCACGTCGAACGTCACGCCGCCGGGGCAAATATTTGTGTAAAAAGCAAATGTTTGTTCTCGGGTCATGGGTGTTTGTGTCTGTCTTTATGTATGTTCCAATTCTAAGGGACCCACGACACAAGGGTAAACCTTAGTGTGGGCCTTTGAGTGTAGCGTTTATTATTAATTTATTTACCAGAAAACATGGCGTCTCTCGCCTGTTCGACGCCGCGGTTCCTTGCCAGGTTATGGAGGAGTGCCATGGTGGCGTTGTCCACGCGGTTCTTGGAGTAGTCCAGCAGGATTTCACCGTCATTGGGAGTTGGGATGCGAAGACTAGGGAATTAGAACTAATATTAACGATAAAAATTTATAAAAAAAAGGCATATGTGAAGATTCTTGTAAATTCAGGTAGATAAGTAAGTTAGGCCATCTTGATAAAATGCAAAATATTTGAATTGTCAGCAAACCATCATCTTGGACATAAGTCAGTATTATAAAAATTTTTGTTATAATCAGATACCAATAAACGTGTCTGCAAAATAATGGAGAATGATTACAGGAAATAAATATTGTACTCTGTCTTATAAGACCCTTCAAAAAATAAATATAAAGCGGTTTTTAAAATTGAACAACTCTTAAAGAATAAGGTAATATGAAAGTTTCACCTCTTCATAAAATTTTTATAACCAGCTTAATATTATTAAAATATTTGAATAACTGAAATTATTTTTGTTTACTTCTTTTGGTAACTAAAATTGAAAGTCAGTTCATTATTTTCAACTTTATCTCCTACTAATTTATGTTTCCTATTATTATTTGACAGTTCTAATAATAAGTTAAATTTGTAACACTTTGTAAATTGAGCAAGGTCACAGCGTTAAGTTTCATAACTATTTCTGAAGGCACCTACTTACTTATGCAAATCATTTCATCATCAAATCATTTCACTTATTAAAAAGGTACAATTAATTTTTGTATAAAATAAAATAATGTAGACCTAGTTACTCAAAAATTGTGTTTTTATGCATTATGCATAAATATGACTAGTTAGATTAGACCATTAAACAATTTAATATGATTCAAGGATGAAATAGAACCTTTCACCACCATACATCATGTTTCATTTAATAACTCCCAGAATTTAGGTCAAATGTGGCATCAAGTGGTTCAAAATCACTGATGCTCTGCCTACCCCATAAAGGATTACAGGCATGAGCATATGCATGTATGAAATAGGGAAGTGGACATGATTAAAATCCAAAATGAAAAATAATGGTCTCTAAAATTTTGACAAAATTACCTTCTTGTTTTATGCCCCTAAAAAAAATCTTGAAATAGTAAACATTACATCACACTTATTGAGTTTAATTAAAGTCAATTTCGGTGGTGCCATATCGATAGCAAAAATTAATCTGTGTAGACATCCAATCAAAGGCTTTTGGTTTGACCTTTGCAAGAACACCAAGAAACTTTCTAAAATGATGATATAATGATTACAATTACACCTAGAAAGTGACATAAAATTAAAAGAATATAGGAATGTAAGAAACGACGCAGGAAGATAAAGTAATTATTGAAGAACTTTCGAAAGTAATATTTTATGTAGGTATTTCATAGAAAGTAAACAATCATTTTCTTACCTGAACTTTTTGAACCGGTCTGGGTCCTGTTGGAACAGTTGTTGGATATTGATCTTTTCAGAGTTTAGATTGTAGAATTCTTGGAGCTTTTGATAAGCTGGGTCTTGTTTCAAGTTAATTTTCGGCTCCATCGTGGTTAGCGAAATAAAACGGGCTCCCAAGATGCGGCTTGACCGAAACTGCACTATCAATGATAAGAAATGTCGTTTTGACATTTCAAAGGCATGTGAAGGTTATTTGCGTTTCGTTCCAGCACCTGCCTACCGTTTGCAAAAATTGTCGTTAGAGCTGTCCGATTTTTTTTTTTTGTATGACTACGCTGTTGGCCGCTGATGGCCTTGACAGCTTCACCGAGCAAGTGGCGAGCGCAGATGGCTCTCAGTAACAGGCCTAAGGGTGCCCCCTGTGGGGCTTGAACCTCGGCTTAGGGCTTTACTGCGAGGGAATCGTCGGACATACGTTTGTGGAGAGAAGCGGCCGGGTACGTACCGGTACCGCGAATCGGGGCGGATAGAGCTGTCCGATTTTCCGGAGTTCGCAACTTATCCAATCGACGTTTCATTCGTTCTTTTGCGGCTGAATGAATGATGAATCACAATTTTGACAGATAGGCGAGATACGGGTCGTCAAACGGGATTTATTTTTGCGATTCTGCATTTATTTTGCAAATGCATTCTGTTTTATCGTGATCAAGCCTGAGAAATTCGATGTAAGGGCCACCAAAATGTCTATCGGAAATTTCGAGAACGTTGGAGCATTTATTCGTAGCTGTAGCGGCACGACATTGCGCTATGACGAAGCTTGTTTAGAAGTGATCACGAAGGAGAAAATTACGTTTTGGAGCCAGTATGAGGAGTGTGAAGGGTGTAAGCTGCTGGAAACGGCTGAAATCGAGAGCCAGAGGAGTATAATATTGAAGACTTTGAGCCCGTTGCGGTACGCTATAACAAATGCCAATGGAGAAATTTGCAATGGTTCGTATTGTCTATAGATGTTTACATTTGATTTCTTTGTTTTATATCATCATTCGTCACTTTTTGTTTTTTTAAACTTGTTATTTTGCACTGGGTAGATCAGTAGCTTGATAATCAGGAGCCTTGGTCAGAGGGTAATATTTTTTTGTGGGTTGTTATTTTTATTACAAAGGTACCTGATTAAAAGTCTAAACTAACATCTGTACCCAAACTTTGACTGTTTTGTTTGCTACTTTTACCTGTATTTTAACTTTTTCATTTGCTACTTACCTATAGGTAAGTATACTTAGCTGTTTGTATGAATTTGAGGATCTAAAATTCTTTCTGTAGTACTAAAACAGTTATTTATAAACTGGTTGTCATTTTAAAACCAGTTTGTCCAGAGTTAATTAATGTTCATGAAAGGATATGGTTGGCTTGAAGACTACATTTATAATCTTTACATATAAAATTGGAGGTCCTGACTCTCGGACTCATCACTGTTAAGGTTGGATGTCTAGCATTGGCGTAAGAAGATTAGGTATGTAAAAAGTCTATGTCTATGCTCTGATGCTAGGCAACCAATTCTGTTGACAAGAATAAACCTGTCACTCGTGTAAAAACATTCCGTGTGAAAATTTCTTATACTTTTGTGTTATTGACTGAATAACTGTTTTATAAGTTCGTGAGTGCTAATAACTAAAATATTTAGCTAGGTCGATTCGTAAATCAATGTGTATTACTTCACTGTTAAATACTTCTCTATTTAAGACTTCCTGTAAGTACGTAGCGTCAAATTCTAATAGGTTTCGGGCCAGCACTAAATTTGAAGAAGTTTTATTTTGCAATGGATTATACACAAAAGATCGATATAGGCAAGCTAACGGGGAAGGAGAATTGGTCAACCTGGAAATACAAAATTTCTGTTTTGCTGGAAGGCACCGAAAGTGCCTTTGAGGCAGTAGAAGGACGGCTAAGGAAACCTACCCTCGCAGATGGAGCTGGTGACGCCGAAATCATCAACTATAACATGGCAATGGCCAAGTATAGAAAGATTGAGTCTGGCGCTCTTCTCATGCTGACCACGAACATGACAGAAGAAACACTAAAGAAAGTTATGAGATATAGGACTGCTCACGAAGTCTGGCTAGAGTTACATAGGCTATTTGATGGACAAACGGAAGATAGAGCATACAATTTGTGTTTAGAATTCTTTGGACTGAAATATGATAAGGCGGATGATATTCCTTCTCACATGTCAAAGCTGAAGAATCTCTGGAACGAATTAAAGGTCGAAGTCGCAAAGATTGACCCCACCGCTAAGCTTCCCGAAATGTTCCTCATTTGTAAAGTCTTAGACACACTGGATGTCAGGTTCTTTAACTTTAAGTCAAGCTGGTTGATGCTAAAGCAGCCTGAAAGGACCATTGACAGTCTCACGAGTCACCTTTGCGCTTTTGAACGAGGTCTGGGAGGTCAAGAGAGCTATCAGCAGGAAGCACTAGTGACTACACCTATAGAACGAAAAGTTAAACGCAATAAGGATGAGCAACTGGTTTGCAACTACTGTTCAGGCAAAGGACATAGAGTTCGCAAGTGCAAGAAGTGGATAAAGGATGGCAGGCCACCTAAACCAACTCCAGGCACATCAAGTTCAAGCTCAAAATCCAATCAAGTACAGCAGATCTCGCTGATGGTTAATGCTTGCATATCTGGACAAATTCAAGATCGGAAAAGCTGGTTTGTTGATAACGGAGCAACAACACACATCGCAGTACAGAGTGATTTCTTCACGGATTATAATGAATTTGATTTGGATCACACAGTTACAACTGCAGACGGCACCACTATTCCAGCATTAGGAAAAGGGACCGTAGTGGTAGAATCAAATGTCAATGGCAAGAAGGAACGAATAACACTTCGTGACGTGTGGCTGGTACCATCTTTAACGAAGAATCTTTTTTCAACGTTAGCGGCGCAAGACAGGTTGCAGAACAGCATCTTCATGTCAACGACTAGAGAGTGCAAGCTCGTTATAGAAGATACGACTAGAGTCGTTGGCAAGAGAGAACCTTTTGGAGGACTTTATAAGTTGGATATGGAGACCGTCATTCCAACAAAGAAGAAAACCATACAAGTCAATGCTATAACGGGGGCAAACATGTTACAACTGTACCATGAGCGTTTCGCTCATCAGGATAAGAATCACGTCATTCGTGTCGTTAAACGCGAGTTAGGCATCAATCTGAGTCCTGATAAGATGAAATGTGAAGCTTGTATATATGGAAAGACTCACCGTAAACCTTTCGGAACAAGGGAAAGAGCATCGGCCTGTGGAGAGTTGATACACACCGATGTCTGCGGTCCTTTTGCTGATAGTATCTCAAAGTACAAGTACTTTGTTTTATTTAAGGACGATTATTCGAGCTATCGTTTTGTTTACTTCATAAAACAAAAGTCTGAGGTTAAGGACAAACTAGTACAGTTGCTGCAAGAAGCAAAAAATACAGGACATGTCATTAGGACAATCTTGAGTGACAACGGTGGTGAATTCGACAATGAAGCTATTCGAAAGACATTGGAGAAGCACGGTATCAAGCATCGACTCACTATGCCATATACTCCGGAGCAGAATGGCTGTTCTGAGAGAGAGAATCGTACACTGGTGGAAGCAGCACGGTCCATGATGTACTCTGGTGGAGAGCTTCCTCAAGTGCTCTGGGCAGAATTGATTAATACCGCAGCTTATGTCTTAAATAGGACTGGGCCTTCAAGAATAGAAGGAAAAACTCCCTACGAGTTATGGTTAGGAAAAAAGCCGAAGATTTCTCATCTCCGAGTGATTGGTAGTACGTGTTATGCTCACGTGCCTAAACAAAATCGCAAGAAAATGTGTAAAAAAGCGATTAAAGGCAGATTAATAGGATACGAGAACGATGACGGTTATCGCATCTACGACGGAACAAAGACATTGAGGTCCAGAGACATAACGTTTGAATCTAATATTGAGTTCATCATAAGGACTAGTCCTGTTTTGTCAGAGGGAGCTAAAGAAGACGGTAACGGACATGTTCTTGTAGAAAAGATACCTACAGATGTTCAGGAAAATGAACTTGCTCTAGAGGGAGAAAGAAATAAAGATCAAGTTCATGAAAGCGAACAACAAGTCGAAGATGATGATTTTGTTGATGCTAGTGAAGATCAATTGATCGTAGAAGAGCCTCGGTACAACCTCAGGGATAGGTCTACTATCCAAAGACCTAAAAAGTACGAAGACTACGTCTGTTTTGTTGGAAAAGATGACTTTCCTGAAACATATAAAGATGCGGTTCAGAGGAAAGACAGTGCTGAATGGCTTCAAGCAATGGCGAGCGAGATCAAGTCCCTTGGTGATAACAAGGTGTGGACATTGTGCGATCTACCTCCTGGCAGAAGGGCGCTGCCATGCAAATGGGTATTTAGGATAAAGAGGAATCCAGATGGCACAGTGGACAAATACAAGGCACGACTAGTTGTGAAAGGCTTCAAGCAACAGAAAGGAATTGATTATCAACAGACCTTCAGTCCCGTTGCACGGATGTCAACAATAAGAGCCTTGTTGAGTGTCAGCGCTACAGAAAAGTTGCATCTGAAACAATTTGATGTCTCCACAGCCTTCTTGAATGGGAAGCTGGAAGAAGAAATTTTCATGAAACAGCCTGATGGCTATGCTGATGGAACATCAAAGGTCTGCAAGCTTCAGAGGAGTCTGTACGGACTAAAGCAAGCGCCTCGTTGCTGGAACTCTTGTTTTGAAGAGATTTTGTTAGAAATGGGTTTCATCCAAAATGAAGCCGAGCCTTGCCTTTTCACCAAGAGAGTAGGAGAGAAAAAAATCTTGATTACACTGTATGTGGACGACGGGCTTGTGGCCACTACAGATGAAGAGCTAGCGGACCAATTCCTTAAAGAATTGGGAGACACGCTCAAAATTACGACCAAGCCAGCCTCCTACTACCTTGGACTGGAAATCAATCGGTCGGAAGACGGTTCTGTACTGATCACGCAGGAGTCCTATGCAAAGAAGATCTTGGAACGTTTCCGATTGATGGACTGTAATCCGGTTTCAACGCCTATCGAAAGGACCTCTGAAGCAGGGAAAGTGGATGATAGCCCTGAAAAGAAGAGTTTCCCTTATCGTGAAGCTGTAGGAGCTCTGGCATACCTCATGACTGGCACGCGTCCTGACATTGCTTTTGCCGTTGGAGTGGTGTCAAGGAAGTTAGAGAACCCAACCTGGACTGATTGGCTTAAGGTGAAGAGGATATTCCGATATTTAAAAGGGACAATATCTTACGGAATTAAGTATAGCCCTGGAATCCGCAAAGCTATCATCCACGGGTACAGTGATGCAGACCATGGCGGTGATGAGCTCACAGGACGCTCCACCACAGGAGTCGTGTGCTTGTATGCAGGAGGTCCTGTTTCCTGGTTGAGCCAACGACAAGCGTCAGTCGCAATTTCAACAACAGAGGCCGAGATTGTAGCAGCAAGTGAAGGAGCTCGCGAGCTAGTATGGCTAGAGAGAGTGTTCAGCCAGCTCACCAAACTAGACGGCATTTCAATACTGCAGGTAGACAACGAAGCTGCAATACGTCTCGCGCACAACCCTGAATTTCACAAGCGGACGAAGCACATCCGCGTGCGACATTTCTTTGTACGTGAAACCGTGCAACAGGGTTTAATAAATGTGCAGAAGACCAGTTCAGAAGAGCAACTGGCTGACATTCTGACAAAGGCAGTCCCAAGGCCAAGGCTTGTCTTCTTGAGAGCTGGATTGGGGTTGCAGACGCCCTTACACCAATGAGGGAAAGTGTTAAGGTTGGATGTCTAGCATTGGCGTAAGAAGATTAGGTATGTAAAAAGTCTATGTCTATGCTCTGATGCTAGGCAACCAATTCTGTTGACAAGAATAAAACTGTCACTCGTGTAAAAACATTCCGTGTGAAAATTTCTTATACTTTTGTGTTATTGACTGAATAACTGTTTTATAAGTTCGTGAGTGCTAATAACTAAAATATTTAGCTAGGTCGATTCGTAAATCAATGTGTATTACTTCACTGTTAAATACTTCTCTATTTAAGACTTCCTGTAAGTACGTAGCGTCAAATTCTAATAATCACCGCCCAGCCCAAACCCTCAGATGTAAAAAAATTGAAAATAGGCACAAAGGTTTCTTTTATGATGTAAGCAAGGGATAAAAGGATTTTTCAAAATTCCCTGTGGTCTAATGTCCCGTACATCTGATTTCCTAAATAAAAATGTTTGATTTTCTAGAAAAAAACATGTTCTAGGAAGCACTCAAGGCACTACCTAATTCAATTATAATATTAAATGCACAGGAGCATGTTATCTGCATAAGGTCAAGTCAAATGCAGTAAATTAGATAACTGAATTAACTGTATTGATTTACTTAGATATACATTCACAGCATAAGAGGTACTTAGAATACATTCGTCACATAAACCTCTTGTTAAACTGATTTTGAGAAGTATGTTTGAATTATAGAGAAAGACCAATTTTTTAAATGGTTTTAGCAAAGTTTTCTGAGCAATGGTTAAAAGACTCCTTTTTTTATAAACTTAATCTCTGTTTTTGTACAGAGATTAATCTCTGTACTGTTATCCGTTATAAAATTATAAATTCTAATAGCAGGGTGATATTAGTATAGTCTTGGACCAATATAATCTTATATATCAATATTATCAATATTATCCATGGTAGGTATACCTAGTTTCCAAAAAAATTCAATTTTCCAAAAAAAAAAACTTTTTATAAGAAAAAATTAAGTTTTGGTAGATTCCTCATTTTGGGAACTGACTCACCTAATCATGCTTTTTTTAAAATATCTGAGAAATTATTTTTATAGAAATACCTCATTTATTAAACTTACTGATCAAACACATCTGTTATTTCAGCAAAATAAAATAAGAAGTTGATAAAGGTGTACAATAATTCTATGTATCAGAATAATTTTACTTTTTTTTATATTATAAGATGAGTTAGCTCTTGACCTCAATCTTGACCATAAAGGTCAAAGATGAGGTCGACGATAGAGCGAGTTAACCCAGAAAATGCCTATAAAGGCAATCATACTCCCACGCACCGATGGAACACAGCAAGCTGTTTGGTGTCGTACTAAAATTACAATATCCAAGTTTCAATTTTTCTTTGCCTACCCTACTGTAAATTACAGAGTTATTGAACCTCAGCACAAACAGTGTCATCTGATTCTCGAGCTACTTACACATACCATTATAAACAAAACTGTAGTATGTACCTATATGCAGTCAATTTAACTTGTTTAAAAAAAATCCATATGAAATGTAGCCCATGTCCATACTCGTATCTTAATTTATATCCTTACAAAATTACGTCAAAATGTGTTGGGTAGTTCAGCTAAAGAAGTGTAACAAACAGAGTTACTTTTGCTTTTATAAAATTAGTATTGAAGTATGGATAGCAAAGAAATGTATGTATAATTATTTTTTAAGTATTTTTAATTTAGAACACTAAACCATTCTGTGTTCTTAACTAAAAATACTATTTATATCAATATATTCTTTAATACGTATTGGCCACCAAGATAGACTAAAAGCAATAAGATCTTTGGGATGTATAATATAGGGCAGTAGTACAGTGTTGATATGATAATGTCTGGAATAAAATAAAATAAACATCACCTATCTAAGTAGCCATTGACCTAAGACAAAGACAATTTGTTCACCTGACAACAATGCTTCAAAATATAGTTTATAAGCGGAGTTTTTTAAGTTTCGTAAATTTATAATTTTACTAGGCAAATTGTACAATCGCAGAAGAATATAATTTCACTAGTGAAATTGTTGTTTTACAATTTTCCGGCGACATTCTTTTCAAAGCGAATAAAGTCACGGGTGCTTATATCAATACTAATATTATAAAGACTAAAGAGTTGATTATTTGTCTGTTTGTTTGGAATAGGCTCCGAAACTACGAGTACTCCGAAACTTGAAAAATTCTTTTAGAATTAGGATCCTGAGTAAAATAGGCTACATAATTTTCCGGGAACGAAGGCCCGTGTGGAATGCTAGTCAAGTAATAAAATTATCTGGAGATTAAAAGCCCGGTCCTAATTGAGTCAATAGTCCAGTCAGTGTATTAAATTATGCTTGTTATGATATCTACATTACATACATTTTCATAAGTAGTACACTCATTTCATGCTATTTGGTTTACATGCGAAGCTATTATACAATGAGTGACCAGTGGAGAATGTTCTCAGTTAGTGTTGTATCATGTTCCAGTTTATAGGCATGTCCCGAATTTTTGTAGGCTTCTTTTTTTAGGATTTAATTTGCTGTATTTTAATGTATTTTAAAGTACAAGTTTTATTAAATATTCTAATTCAGTGCCGTCTTTTGTTTTTTTAGATTTTCACTTGTTTAGTTCTTCATCAATTTGTAAAATTTATTGTAATAATATTTTTTTGTTTTACTACGACGCTGTCTGTCTGTTACGTCTTCAAACCTCAACTACCCAAATAATTTGGATAGAATTTTGTATGGATATAGTTTGAAGTGCGAGAATCGACATAGGTTAAATTTGATCCCGACATTTTGAAAAGTTCCTTCAGGAGCCTGGTTTAACTGAATTTCACGCAAATGAAGCCGCAAGCAGAATTTGAGCTTACATTGGCGTATCTAGTGGAATTATTTGACGAAAATCAAATGTACTCTAGCTTAATACACTTTTCAAAAGTAATTAATTTTGTATTATAGTATTTAATAATAAGTATGTAGATTTCTCGGCTATAGATAGCTATTTAATTTTTTAAATGATTTTTGTGGGAAGTTATCAAAATTATGGCGTCAATCATAGTTTCGAATTGGTAGCCCAACATTCCGGGGTCGGCCCTAGACCATACTTATATTCTAAAGTGCACAATTTTACGGTAACTGCATTACTTAAACTTATATACCGTATTTTGTGCACATCACTAAAACAACAAGTGTTACGAAGTATGAATCACCATTTTAGTAGAAGTTTGCTTTGCACTAGTTATTTGCAATTCTATCATTTACATACCTATAGCAGATTAGGTCAGCAATAATCTTATCGTATTCATGTTTTATTCAACAGTCATACTATATTTGCATATATACCTATGAAACATGATTATAGTTCTGATGATCAGCCTTTTCAATATACAAAAATACCCTCGCGTTGCACCTTTGCTCTTACAGTACACCTGGGAAGAGTTCACCTTTTATGTTTGATTGATCTCCCGTGTGCATCTGGATTCAGAGTCCATTTTTTCAAATTATTGCGAAATGAAATGACACTTACAGAGAAACTAGTTGAAATTAGGTAAAACTCAAAGCAAAGATTCGAAGACAGGTTAGGAGCCAGTATATTAACTTGTTACACCATCCACCTTGTAATGCTTATATTTATAATAAAAATAACGTTTTTAATATGTGCATAACAGTCTATAATAAACTCCCTGACAACTTGAAAATGTTAGACTGTCGTAATTTTAAGACTCAATTAGTTGTATGGCTCATGGAACTCACATTTTATGGTGTCAGGGAGTTTATGGAATTTGTATAATGATTTAAATTTACTTTTTATTTTGACATTCGGTTTTATATTCGATTGTTTTTGACATTATAATTTATGAATTAATAATTTTGACATCTTATGGATTGTTAGCTGGATATTTTTGAAATTTTTGACATGTTTTTATTGTATTTCTAATTGTTTATTAATTTATTATGTATTTTTAAGTTAATATTTGTATACCTTGCCGGTTGAATGCACAGAGCACCTATTTAGTTATAATAATTAAGACTGTATTCTTGCAAAAAAATGAATTTATTTATTTATTTAAATTCTTAAACTTAAAAAAAATTCTTCTTAAAGAATGTAAAATTTATTTTTCTCTTAAAGTGTGGCATTTAGAAGAACGGACGCTATGTTAAATTTTAGTTAAAAAATTATTGAAATACTTATCCTAATTTGCAGTAATTTTTACCCTAGTCAATACTGCCGATAACATTGGGCCCTCAGTTCAGACGTTTTAGGAATACTAATTGGAATACTCCCCCCTAACTACTAATAAGCTGAAATTATTATGATGAATTATATGTACGGACGGCCGCAACTCAGGTTACCACTCGCGCGCACTCTGTGCTGTTGTGATAAGAGCGGTTTTGTAATGAAAATAGAGTAACCTGATGCGCAGGCATCTGTACATCATTAGATGCGTCTTAGTGGCGCGAGTGTCATTAGCTACATTAATTCTTCAAACCAGTCCTCATCATTATCATGTCATAGGAAATGCTTTATGAAGTACTGAATTTAACTTATTTCAGGTATTTGTTGTACTGTAAGCTAGGTATTCAAATACCCGTATAAAAAATAGGCTCTGTAAAGCCTACCACACCGCATAAAATCATAGGACACCACCTCAGATCTAAAACACATTGAGGTGTCATTGCGTAGTTTGGATTAAGGAGGCATATCTCATTTGTGTTTCCTTCGTACGAGACCCACGAAAAGAGATGGGGTGGTTTTATTCTTAACCTTTTCATTGCCAAAGTCTGCTATATCAGACGTTTAAGTTTCGTGCCGTTTTTTTTTTACTTAAATATCGTTCACCAAGAGTTCGCCATACGCCACTACAATAAATTTTATTTTTTATTTTTTTATGTCGTGGTGTGTGGTGGGCGTTTTTGACGAAAACTCTTGGTGCTAAAAGGGTTAACTTGAGACCCCTCTCAAGACTTGTCTTCAGTAAGATCCATTAAAACGGGTCTTAAAAGTTCTCAAGTATTAAAATTTAATTAAGAATATTAATTTACATGTATTATATTTGCACCCACATCTACACGATTTATTACTTTTTCTCCACCCTCGAAGGTTGCCGGCCGATAAGTTATTGCTTCTTAGCAATGGGGCCACCTTTTGTACCCTGACATAACTGTTTTGTATTAAAATGTAACTGTATCTTATTTGTGTTGGTGTGCAATAAAGTATATGTATTGTATATGTACTGTATTGTATTGTCTGAAACGTCTGTAATAAAAGAATTGTCCCTAATTACTTACAGGCACATATCATTTCGGCGAGTTCGGCCAATACAGTCTCAACGTGTCAGAGGTGACGAAAGAAGAATGCTTCCCCAAAATGACTGCGGAGCCCGACGCGGCTCACCTGCCTATACTGAGCACTGTAGTTGTTCTACTGTCCATGGCTACACTGTGGTACATCGTCAAAGGAATAGGGAAGCGACTCGCGGCCGGCAGACTTATTGCTAGCTACTTTAACAGGTATATTGTTTATTTCGTCATCAGCCCATATACGTCCCCACCGAGGGGCACGGGCACGGGGTTGTTTATTTACCATTGGTGTATTGTATAATATTTTTTTTATATAAAAAATAAGTAATAAAATATACAAGGTGTTTCAAAAAAACCCCAAAAAAAGATAATTCAAAATTAATTAAAATTTAGGTTATTGCACAGCTCTATTACAAATATGACAAGTTTATATGAAACTTTTATTTTGAAAGATGTCAAACCGTGCGACTGGTGACTAGAGTTGCGACTATTTCACTTTTTAAATTGAATTTGAAATTTCTTTTTTTTTGGTTTTTTTGAAACACCTTGTATTGTATACAGGGCTTTAGGTAAATCTCTTTCAACCTCTCGGTTGGTTAATCAGTCCATGAAACTGAACAACTTTCCCAAGGAACATAGGTCAAAATACGAAAAAAAAAATTTAAGTTCCCATACGAACTTCATCAGCATATAGCACATTTTGTATGGGAGATCAATGGGGCATTCCTGAGCGTGCCATTTCCTTGAAAATGCCTTGAGCATGTCCTGAGGACATGCTCATTTCCTTGAAAAATAACGCCATCTAGATACATTATATTTGAAACTAGATACTTTATGACTTTAGTATTGTTAGTTCTAAAACTAACCGGTTGGGGGTGTAAAGATAATAGGTCTTTACCTATGAAATTGACGATTTTTTCTCAAGCTTTATTTTATTTATAATTTATTTGATTGAACAGCTATTACTCAAATTGTTTTTTATTTAAAACCTTGGCCATATAACGGAGATATTGAGTCAAATTAATACATATTTACTTTAGATTTATTTGCTGAAAAAGAAGCTCAAATATAGCTCGTTTCATCCGTTGCCCGTTTCATTGCTTATTTTTGCTGTACCGTTGTTACAGTTACAACTTTCAATAAAGTAAGTATGATGAAAATTAACTTAATGTTGTCCAAAATTTGGATTTCACATTCCCGGGAAAAATCCAAAAACGTTATTATGGAAAATTCAGTTTTCCAAAAATATTGTATGAAAAACGGCAATTTCATAGGTAAAGACCTAATATTAAAAATATGTACCTAGTTTGCTCAAAACGCAACGCTATGAACTTTTATGGTAATCATCAGTTCTTTTAGAGGTACATTAGGTCTGGCTTTTGCTTTTTTGCAAAAATAAGAAAATAATTAGTTCTAAAAACGTCACAAGATGGCGCCCAAGTAGTTCATGCTTCAGCTCTAACATATTAAATGTCTGTTCCAGGGAAGACAATGAGCTAGGGTCCGAAACGCGAGTGCTGACGACAGAAGTGTCGACGCCGCGACACCCGACGCGCTCCCGGCTTCGATCTCTCGACATCTTTCGAGGATTCTGTATCGCTCTCATGGTATGTACAGTCGCGGTCAGAAAACGGTTATTAGTTTATCTGGGGGGCTAGCGAAGCTGATGCTGATTGAACGAATGATGAACGAATGGAATGATATGTACATTACTGGGTTTGGTTATGTCGCGCATCAAGGTCTCCATAGTGTAATAATCTAAAGAAACCATGCGACGGTAAAATACTATACAAGAGTAATACACTTATGTATTTATGTTTGTATGTATTTAATGTAATATTGACTTATGTAACATCCTGCATATTCTTTAAAATAATATATTTTGAGTTTGAGCTTATTTTGATGCTAAATTAGCTAAAATTTAAGACGATAATTAAACAAAAACTTTGTAAAAAGGGCTATTATAGAATTTCGGATTATCTGTTAGACAAGCAACCATGGGAATAAATTGCTCAGCTCCAGAGTCATTCAGATATTAAGTCAATTAAAATTATAAGTAAGAAAATTTATATGATTGACTTAAAAAGGGCGACCCTCGGAGTTTCTTGCCTATTCTTCTCCTGAGAAAGACTGCACCTTTGCGAATAGGCGCAAAGTCAAAAGTGCTAATGTAATTCACCATATTGACGTGTTTAAGTATCATTTTATATGTTCAATGAAATAAACACTTTTGAGTTTGATTTTGACTTTCCCCCTTCCTATCTGACGCGGAGTAGAGATAGACTAAGGCCCTTATTACAAAAGGAGACTCAAGTCTTGATTTACGTCAGCCTTTCGCCTACAAAACCCTCGCGTCCCATTTACGGGTTTTTACTGTATGCCTAGGAAGAGTTGGAACACATATCTGAGATATAAACTGTTTATAGGCGTAAATATTATCGACCTCAATACTGTGACTATATCCGTGGATGCACACACACAGCCAAAAACACACACACACACATACACACACACACACATACACATACAGACACATCATTAGTCTAGGTACTTTAAGTTTCCTTGAAAGTTTGTTTGGTTGAGTTTAGTTAGTTAAGTTTATTTGTCTGTTACTATAAGTTGTTATGGAAGAGCGGAATCTCCTGGTACAGGCACATTACTTGCTTAAAAGGAGGCTCCATCCACTGAGTTACCTACAATACTCTTTAAACGAAAATAAACTATTTTTCATTTTTCATAGGGGGGCCGTGCTCACCCCCGGGATGTTGGGCTACCAATTATAAATTGTATTTTTTTTACAGAAATGGTAATGAACTTTAATATTCCACAGATCTTCGTGAACGCAGGCGGCGGCGGCTACGCTATCTTCTCCCACTCCGTTTGGAACGGTCTGACCGTGGCCGACATAGTGTTTCCATGGTTCGCCTTCGCTATGGGAGAGGCCTTGGTGTTGTCCCTTAATGCCCGGCTTAGGACCTCTTTACCACGGACCACTGCGTTTTACCAGGTATTTTATAGATAGATGGTAAAGCATACACACTACATAAAATACAAACACAGGTATAAAATTTATACTTATACTATAAATACACGTAATAAACAAAAGGTTACAAAGTTATTATGGAGTGTTGTGTGTGTCATGTGTCAGGGTGCAACAAAAAGGCCATAGCTCAGTATAAGCTTTGTACAAAGGACAAAACACTGGTATTCTGCTATAAACTCACTAACGTCAGTCACAAGTCCTCAGCAGCGAAGATGAACACTAAAAAGAGAATGTATTATAACAGGGGATAAATGTGAGTTATGCGTAGGTAATAAGTAGGAATTAACCTTTTCACCGCCAAAGTCTGATATGTCAGACGTTTAAGTTTCGTGCCCTCGCCGCCAAAGTCTGATACATCAGACCATTTTTTTTAAACTTTAATATCGTTCACCAAGCGTTCGCCATGCGCCACGACATTAAAAAAAATTTGATGTCGTGGCGTGTGGTGGGCGTTTTTGACGAAAACTCTTGGCGCTAAAAGGATTAATAGTGGAGTGTGCTCATTTAGTACAAAAGTTTGTCATCATTTAAATGCATAGTAAGTTACATAGTAAGTGTCTGGAATACCCAGTTTTTAAATCTCCAGAAGGATACAGGGGTGACTTAAATTAGTTAACGTAACCTGAGGGTATGATCTTCCCCACCCAAGGAATCTAGGGTTAAAGCCCCATTTTACCTAAAAAAATATTTAACTTTAAAATATATACTTAAAGACGGCCGGTTTGGTCGAGTGGTAGTGACGCTGCCTCTTGATCGGCGGGTCCTGGGTTCGATCCCCAGTCGGGGTAAACATTTGTGTAAAAAGCAGATGTTTGTTCTCGGGTCATGGGTGTTGTGTTTGTCTTTAAGTGTGTTCCAAGGGACCCACGACACAAGGGAAAACCTTAGTGTGGGCCTTTGAGTGTGTATGTAGCGTTTAAAAAAGCGTTTAAAAAAACTCTCTTTTTCTCCACAGGTGGTCCGTCGTTCCATCCTACTCGCACTGATCGGTATCGTTTTGAGCTCCGTCAACGTCTCTTGGGAAAACGTTCGATTCCCGGGGGTGTTACAGCGACTGGCTGCCATGTACTGTATTGTTGGAGCTCTAGAGTGCGCGTTTATGAAGACTAGCCAGAATATCACACCAGGTAGATATAACTTTAGCGGCTGAACCTATTTTAATTAAATGTAGCCAAGAACTATTTCGATTCCGCCAGCTTTCAAGCATAGATTTATTGTATGATTTATTGTTTATAGATTTATTCTTAGAATATTTGTATCCTGCTAACACTCCTTTGTATAATGTTTTGTTTTAGGTCGTTCTTTATTCCGTGACATCGCTGCTGGATGGAAGCAATGGCTGGTCACTCTTGTACTAGTGGCCATACAGGTTAGTGCTCGAAACTTGTTTTAATTAGAATGCTGACGAGGCTTGGTGCTAATTTACTCCGAATATAACACCATAGACTGACATAACAAATCAATTCAATGAAAATGGGGTCTCATTTGGATTTATAGAAAATTTAATTTCTCTTGCGTTTTGATTTGGACATACATCCTTTTAGCAATTCAAGATTATGTTTTAACGTCAATTGAACACAAAAGAAATGCAATCTTTTGATCATATATTTATGTAATGAGTCATTGCTTATGCTAGGCAGCTGGAAATCAGAGAACGCCTTGATTTCAAGACTTTTCAAACATACAGATACACAGGGCTTTAGGTATCTCTCTTTCTACCTCTCGGGTGGTTAATCAGTCCATGAAACTGAACAACTTTCCCAAGGAACATAGGTCAAAATACGAAAAAAAATTTTTGATCTCGCATACAAAATGCGCTATATGCTGATGAAGTTTGTATGGGAACTCAAAATGTTTTTTTCGTATTTTGACCTATGTTCCTTGGAGAACTTGTTCAGTTTCATGGACTGCTTAACCACCCGAGAGGTTGAAAGAGAGATACCTAAAGCCCTGTATATAAACTATGCTATCTGAAAAATATTTCTTTACCTGTAACATTGCAATAAATATATTTGAATTTGAATATTGACTCAGAGCTACAAAATTTTTTGTGATGCTCCTAAAAAATTTGAAAATTTTAGATAATCATCAATCATGAGAAAAGTGTACATATTTGCATTAAACGTATTGTAAAAAAAAGTGTACCTCTAACATTATAAAACACAACCAGAACCTACTTTCCACGTGTTTTTTTTTACAATATAATATACTGCTAGCCCGGGCGGCCTGCATATGTCCGCTCTCAATATGTTTGTTCGTGTCAGGTGTGTGTGACGCTACTAGTGCCCGCGCCCGGGTGTCCCCGCGGCTACAACGGCCCGGGCGGCCTGCATATGTCCGCTCTCAATATGTTTGTTCGTGTCAGGTGTGTGTGACGCTACTAGCGCCCGCGCCCGGGTGTCCCCGCGGCTACAACGGCCCGGGCGGCCTGCATATGTCCGCTCTCAATATGTTTGTTCGTGTCAGGTGTGTGTGACGCTACTAGTGCCCGCGCCCGGGTGTCCCCGCGGCTACAACGGCCCGGGCGGCCTGCATATGTCCGCTCTCAATATGTTTGTTCGTGTCAGGTGTGTGTGACGCTACTAGTGCCCGCGCCCGGGTGTCCCCGCGGCTACAACGGCCCGGGCGGCCTGCATATGTCCGCTCTCAATATGTTTGTTCGTGTCAGGTGTGTGTGACGCTACTAGCGCCCGCGCCCGGGTGTCCCCGCGGCTACAACGGCCCGGGCGGCCTGCATATGTCCGCTCTCAATATGTTTGTTCGTGTCAGGTGTGTGTGACGCTACTAGTGCCCGCGCCCGGGTGTCCCCGCGGCTACAACGGCCCGGGCGGCCTGCATATGTCCGCTCTCAATATGTTTGTTCGTGTCAGGTGTGTGTGACGCTACTAGTGCCCGCGCCCGGGTGTCCCCGCGGCTACAACGGCCCGGGCGGCCTGCATATGTCCGCTCTCAATATGTTTGTTCGTGTCAGGTGTGTGTGACGCTACTAGTGCCCGCGCCCGGGTGTCCCCGCGGCTACAACGGCCCGGGCGGCCTGCATATGTCCGCTCTCAATATGTTTGTTCGTGTCAGGTGTGTGTGACGCTACTAGTGCCCGCGCCCGGGTGTCCCCGCGGCTACAACGGCCCGGGCGGCCTGCATATGTCCGCTCTCAATATGTTTGTTCGTGTCAGGTGTGTGTGACGCTACTAGTGCCCGCGCCCGGGTGTCCCCGCGGCTACAACGGCCCGGGCGGCCTGCATATGTCCGCTCTCAATATGTTTGTTCGTGTCAGGTGTGTGTGACGCTACTAGTGCCCGCGCCCGGGTGTCCCCGCGGCTACAACGGCCCGGGCGGCCTGCATATGTCCGCTCTCAATATGTTTGTTCGTGTCAGGTGTGTGTGACGCTACTAGTGCCCGCGCCCGGGTGTCCCCGCGGCTACAACGGCCCGGGCGGCCTGCATATGTCCGCTCTCAATATGTTTGTTCGTGTCAGGTGTGTGTGACGCTACTAGTGCCCGCGCCCGGGTGTCCCCGCGGCTACAACGGCCCGGGCGGCCTGCATATGTCCGCTCTCAATATGTTTGTTCGTGTCAGGTGTGTGTGACGCTACTAGTGCCCGCGCCCGGGTGTCCCCGCGGCTACAACGGCCCGGGCGGCCTGCATATGTCCGCTCTCAATATGTTTGTTCGTGTCAGGTGTGTGTGACGCTACTAGTGCCCGCGCCCGGGTGTCCCCGCGGCTACAACGGCCCGGGCGGCCTGCATATGTCCGCTCTCAATATGTTTGTTCGTGTCAGGTGTGTGTGACGCTACTAGTGCCCGCGCCCGGGTGTCCCCGCGGCTACAACGGCCCGGGCGGCCTGCATATGTCCGCTCTCAATATGTTTGTTCGTGTCAGGTGTGTGTGACGCTACTAGTGCCCGCGCCCGGGTGTCCCCGCGGCTACAACGGCCCGGGCGGCCTGCATATGTCCGCTCTCAATATGTTTGTTCGTGTCAGGTGTGTGTGACGCTACTAGTGCCCGCGCCCGGGTGTCCCCGCGGCTACAACGGCCCGGGCGGCCTGCATATGTCCGCTCTCAATATGTTTGTTCGTGTCAGGTGTGTGTGACGCTACTAGCGCCCGCGCCCGGGTGTCCCCGCGGCTACAACGGCCCGGGCGGCCTGCATATGTCCGCTCTCAATATGTTTGTTCGTGTCAGGTGTGTGTGACGCTACTAGTGCCCGCGCCCGGGTGTCCCCGCGGCTACAACGGCCCGGGCGGCCTGCATATGTCCGCTCTCAATATGTTTGTTCGTGTCAGGTGTGTGTGACGCTACTAGCGCCCGCGCCCGGGTGTCCCCGCGGCTACAACGGCCCGGGCGGCCTGCATATGTCCGCTCTCAATATGTTTGTTCGTGTCAGGTGTGTGTGACGCTACTAGTGCCCGCGCCCGGGTGTCCCCGCGGCTACAACGGCCCGGGCGGCCTGCATATGTCCGCTCTCAATATGTTTGTTCGTGTCAGGTGTGTGTGACGCTACTAGTGCCCGCGCCCGGGTGTCCCCGCGGCTACAACGGCCCGGGCGGCCTGCATATGTCCGCTCTCAATATGTTTGTTCGTGTCAGGTGTGTGTGACGCTACTAGCGCCCGCGCCCGGGTGTCCCCGCGGCTACAACGGCCCGGGCGGCCTGCATATGTCCGCTCTCAATATGTTTGTTCGTGTCAGGTGTGTGTGACGCTACTAGTGCCCGCGCCCGGGTGTCCCCGCGGCTACAACGGCCCGGGCGGCCTGCATATGTCCGCTCTCAATATGTTTGTTCGTGTCAGGTGTGTGTGACGCTACTAGTGCCCGCGCCCGGGTGTCCCCGCGGCTACAACAGCCCGGGCGGCCTGCATATGTCCGCTCTCAATATGTTTGTTCGTGTCAGGTGTGTGTGACGCTACTAGTGCCCGCGCCCGGGTGTCCCCGCGGCTACAACGGCCCGGGCGGCCTGCATATGTCCGCTCTCAATATGTTTGTTCGTGTCAGGTGTGTGTGACGCTACTAGTGCCCGCGCCCGGGTGTCCCCGCGGCTACAACGGCCCGGGCGGCCTGCATATGTCCGCTCTCAATATGTTTGTTCGTGTCAGGTGTGTGTGACGCTACTAGCGCCCGCGCCCGGGTGTCCCCGCGGCTACAACGGCCCGGGCGGCCTGCATATGTCCGCTCTCAATATGTTTGTTCGTGTCAGGTGTGTGTGACGCTACTAGTGCCCGCGCCCGGGTGTCCCCGCGGCTACAACGGCCCGGGCGGCCTGCATATGTCCGCTCTCAATATGTTTGTTCGTGTCAGGTGTGTGTGACGCTACTAGTGCCCGCGCCCGGGTGTCCCCGCGGCTACAACGGCCCGGGCGGCCTGCATATGTCCGCTCTCAATATGTTTGTTCGTGTCAGGTGTGTGTGACGCTACTAGTGCCCGCGCCCGGGTGTCCCCGCGGCTACAACGGCCCGGGCGGCCTGCATATGTCCGCTCTCAATATGTTTGTTCGTGTCAGGTGTGTGTGACGCTACTAGTGCCCGCGCCCGGGTGTCCCCGCGGCTACAACGGCCCGGGCGGCCTGCATATGTCCGCTCTCAATATGTTTGTTCGTGTCAGGTGTGTGTGACGCTACTAGCGCCCGCGCCCGGGTGTCCCCGCGGCTACAACGGCCCGGGCGGCCTGCATATGTCCGCTCTCAATATGTTTGTTCGTGTCAGGTGTGTGTGACGCTACTAGTGCCCGCGCCCGGGTGTCCCCGCGGCTACAACGGCCCGGGCGGCCTGCATATGTCCGCTCTCAATATGTTTGTTCGTGTCAGGTGTGTGTGACGCTACTAGTGCCCGCGCCCGGGTGTCCCCGCGGCTACAACGGCCCGGGCGGCCTGCATATGTCCGCTCTCAATATGTTTGTTCGTGTCAGGTGTGTGTGACGCTACTAGTGCCCGCGCCCGGGTGTCCCCGCGGCTACAACGGCCCGGGCGGCCTGCATATGTCCGCTCTCAATATGAACCTCGAAAACTGCACCGGAGGTATTGCTGGATATATTGACAGGTAAGATCAACTTAAACTAAACCTACTTCAAGAAATGCTTCCACGCTGAACTGGGAGTGAAAGAAAAACTTAGAAAACGGAAAGAAACACTTAAACTCTTACCAGGCATACTGTAGAAGCCAGTAAGTGGGTCGCGAGGGTTTTACTGTATTGTGGGCGAAAGGTTGACTACCTCTCACCACTATACATCATATTTCATCTAATAACACTCAGAATTTATGTCAAACGTGGCATCGCTGAACCACTGATGCTCTGTCTACCCCATATGGGATTACAGGCGTGAGCATATGTATGTAATCCTTATTTCTTTTTTTTCTTCTAAATGACTACGCTGTTGGCCGCCGATGGTCTTTACAGCTTCACCGAGCAAGTGGCAAGCGCAGATGGCTGTCGGCCCAAATTATAAATCCGCATTCCTGAGCGTGCCGCTACATAGGTACACTCAAGAGCACGTCAAGCTTGTCACTTTGGACGGACCAGCCCTGCATTGTATGGCGTGCAGTATAAATCAGAGCTCAGCTTAAACTGGTAGTTAAAGCGTGATCTGCTCTTGACTGTACTACGTAGCACTTTAAAAGATGTTGTCTTTATTTTTTGCTTTTTAAAGTCTTTTTTTTGCATGACTTAGGCCTGTTATACAGAAGGAGACTCAATCTTGATCTATACTTAAGTATTGATTGTCTCTTTCTCTCACTGTCAAAATGACAAAGACGACTGCTACCGTGTGTTTTTAACCGTGTTGTGATCGGTTGAGAATAACGCCACCCCATCTCTTTCCGTGGGTGTCGTAAGAGGCGACTAAGGAAACACAAATGAGACCTGCCTCCTAGTAATCCATCTCAGGCAACGACACTTCATTTTTTTTAAAATCTGAGGTGTCGTCCTATGGTCTCATGCGGTGTGGTAGGCTCTGTAAAGGGCCGTCTGGTTCGCGACCACCCTCCTACCGAAGTCCGACGCCAAACAGCTTGCTGTGTTCCGTCGGTGCGTGGGAGTACCAGTGCCTTTATAGGCATTTTCTGGGTTAACTCGCTCCATCGTCGACCTCATCTTTGACCTTATGGTCAAGAGTTAACCCATCTTATAATTAAAAAAAAAAAACTCAAGTATAGATCAGAGTCTCAGATATGGACCTAAGTTGTTCTGATTTAACTGTTTTTTTTTAGACAAGTTCTCGGCCCTTCCCACTTGTACCAACGCGGTACTTTCCGTCGTATTTACAAGACGATCCTGCCTCATGATCCCGAAGGACTCCTGGGCATCCTGTCGGGGGCTCTGGTCGTGCAGGCCGGGGCACATGCCACCAGGGTCATGCTGCATTATAATCACGCCAGGTAACTATGAAAAAAAAAACTTTTTCGTTTCTCATACTCGGAAAGTAGTGTTGTTTTGATCTGATTATTGGGTGGAAAATGCTGCTTCCCTCCATAGGGAGGGAAAAACTCATACAAATTACTTCCCACCTAAAGGCTTTAAAAATAGAATTGCTGTCAGCTGTGAAAAGTTTTATGTAAAAAAAACTAATTGAAAAAATGCTGCGGCCATGTGAGTTTCTAAACAAACAGTGTTCTTTGAGCGGAATAAGCCGCAACAATTACACGGTGAGTTCCATATTTAAAATGTAACTTTTAATTTCACGAATTGTCCTAATTTGACAATTAATTTTAAATAGGTACTACTAATATTATTATATATTATCAATAAATAGTTTAGATAAACAACTAGATTTATTTAACCCACGACCCTAGGATTAGATCTCCTGGTGCTCTAACCGACTGAGCTATCGTGGCTTCAAGTCAAGCGGAGAAATTTCTCATTCTCAGTGTTTTTTAGCTCAAATTTCTCGGTGTAGGTTAGCGCCATCTGTGTGTCGTACGGAGAACTACAGACTCATGTAATTCTATGTACGAGACACAGATGGCGCTAACCTACACTGAGAAATTTGAGTTCCACTTATTCGAAGTAGATACTGATAAGGGTGAAACCTAAGATCTAAGAGGGAAATCTAATCCCCCCAGGGTTCAAGTCCCATTTGCGCCGAACATTTTTCTTTCCCTAAAAATTATTTGTGAATATCCCTCCCGCGGGCAAGTGTTTTAAAAAAACTTAATTTATTTAAAATTAATCTTATATAATATAAAATTTAAAAATAAAAATTACTGAAAAAATTAAAACGTTCCCAATTCTTTCCAGAGCCCGAATGATGCGGTGGATATTTTGGTCGATAATCTTCAGCATTATCGGTGGGGCCCTATGCATGTTATCTGAGAACGGGGGCCCCATCCCGATAAACAAAAACCTGTGGTCCCTATCATACTGCCTCGTGTGCAGCGGCTCTGCACTGTTTGTGCAGGCTGTGCTGTATTTCATAGTGGATTTGAAGAACAAGTGGGGTGGCAGGCCGTTGTATTATGCTGGTAAGTGTGCATGAATACTCAAACATCTAAAAGTTCAGTTTTATCTAAAGGATGTAAGTCTGAGTCGCAATAGCTTAGAAAAAACTGAAACCTTGAATTCAGACCATCATTCCGAACGATTTTCCATTAGAATTTTCTTCAGGATTTTTTAAATATTTTCAGCTTTAAAATTAAATTATTTATTCGAATACAATCCATTTTTCAATAAAAAACAATAATAACAGCGTAAAACACGAAAACTAGCAATGGACATCGCATTCTGACAACAGCGCAGGGCGCGGGGACCGCGTGCGGGGTTTCGCGGTACATTGCGTAACGCTAAAGAAGATAAACAACGATAGCTCGTTAACTTGACGTTTCCGGGTAAAAAAAGACTGGTAGTCGATCGTAGTTATGGGTCGATTCCACCATTTAAGTATTTGCAAAGCTTACACCCTGTATCATGGGCGCAGCCAGGGTTTGGAGGTTCAAAACCCCCGAAATTTTTAAAATCATGATCGTCTTCCTGCCCTTATCCCTCTACGAAACTCTGTAAAGTTGTATCGGAAATATCTGTTGTGTTGCCTCCAAAGGATATCCGCCAAATCACATAGAAAAAAACCCCAGGCCCGGCGCTAAAAATTTGTATCACATATTTTAGACAAATAATTGTAGAAACAATGTGAAGTGTCTCTATTGCAAAATTCAGTGGCTAACATGTTACTTTTTTTGAGAAAAAAATAAAATAAAATAATAATAAATATGTGCCGCAGGCCCGGCTCTTTAAATTGGATCTCAGATTTTAGACAAATAATAATAGGAACAATGTGAAGTGTCGTTATTTCAAAATTCGGTGGTTAACATGGTTTTTTTCCGGAGAAAAAAAGCGTTAGATGTAAAAATGACACTTTTTAGGAAAAAACTTCATTAACTCTTAAGAACGTATGTCACTCTGCAAATAACTAATATAACCATTTTTAATTTTCTATTTTTTTTCTTTGGAAAAAAAAACCATGTTAGCCACCGAATTTTTAAAAAGCAACCATGTTAGCCACCGACTTTTGAAATAGCGATACTTCACATTGTTTCTTTTATTATTTGTCTAAAATCTGAGCTACTTTTCTTTAGCTCTGTGCCTGCGGCAATTTTTTTTACTTTATTTTTTTTGACAAAAAAAAAACCATGTTAACCACCGAATTTTGAAATAGCGACACTTCACATTGTTTTACTATTTTTTTGCCTAAAATCTGAGATACAATTCTTTTGCGCCGGGCCTGGGGCATTTTTGGCCGATACCCTTTATTTATTATAATTCTGGCCATACGCCCGTGCCCTGTATACCAGGTGTAAGGGACGGCTTAGCAAATATTTAAATGGTAATAACTAAAATAACTATGATCGACTACAAGTAATTATTTTTTCATAGAAACGTCAAGTTATAAAGGAGTTTTCGTTTATTACCTACTCTTGGCGCTACGCAATGTACGGACCGGCCACAACTCAGGTTACCACACGCGTGCACTCTGTGCTGTTGTGATAAGAGCGGTTTTGCAATGAAAATGGAGTAACCTGATGCGCTGGCATCTGTACATCATTAGATGCGTCTTAGTGGCGCGAGTGTCATTAGCTACATTAATTCTTCAAACCGGTCCTCATCATTATCATGTCATAGGAAATGCTTTATGAAGTACTGAATTTAACTTACTTCAGGTATTTGTTGTACTGTAAGCTAGGTATTCAAAGACCCGTATAAAAAATAGTAGGATGCGTAGGATGGATTAATAGGAGGCATATCTCATTTGTGTTTCCTTTGCAATGAAAATGGAGTAACCTGATGCGCTGGCCTCTGTACCATGCAATATTCCTACACGATAAAAAGAACACAATGTCTTGTTTCAGGTCAAAATGCGTTATTCCTCTACATCGGCAGTGAGCTACTAAAACGTCACTTCCCCCTCTACTATTATCTCCCATCTCCGACACACTCGCAATTGTTGGCAACCCACGCCGCCGCCATGTTGATTTGGCTGGCCGTCGGTGTTGCCCTCTATAAGAAAAGGGTTTTTATTACGCTGTAGAAAAAAAAGAAAAAACTACAGGTTGGTTGGATCGTTGATATAAATCTCTTTTAGGTGACTTTTAATTAGAATGTGGATCAAGGAAACTAAACTGCTTTCCCTTAGGGACATAGGTTAAAATACGAGAATAATAATAATAATCTGAGCAGTTTGCTTTTGTACGAGAAGTCGATTTTTTTTTGAGAAATTCATACATGTTCCTCGGGGAAAGATGTTCAGTTTCTAAGAAGAATCACCTCTAAAGTTTCGCTAATAAGCGTGAGTGAGAGAAACATCGATAATATTTGTCTCACTCGCTCCTTCATATAGTGTGGGTGTAGACGTCATCCTTATCTCGTTTGTAATATTTAGCGATGCGAAGGTTTTTGTAAAACCTGACGTGCTTTCGTCTGTACCTAATGTTCGATTTTTCAGTATAAATAATTATTAATGGGCCGCAGTTTGTAATGTGTTTAGATACCCTGACTTTTTGTATCTGTTAACGGAAATGTGTGAAATCCATCATTGTATACAATGATATACACACACATTTCCGGGCGATTTTAGGAATTGTATAGGAAAGGATACAATTCCAAAATCGCCCGGAAATGTGTGAAATGAATTATATTTGATACATTTCCTAAATAACAATTCCTAGGAATTGTATACAATTCCTAAATTTCATACATTCCCGGTAACATATCTACTCTCTGTGGACCTTAAATTCGTTATGTGTTCGCAGTTTTTTTAATTATAAAAGTATACTAGGTTATTTTTCAATAAGTATTCATGTACGTAAAGTTGATAAAATTGAAGAGACCCGTATTTTTTGTTTTATATCATTTCATGTAAAAAATTGTGTTTTTAAATAACAAAAGGAGTATCAAAATCTTGATAATTTTCAAAAATTAATATATTGTCCTTATTTATGTTCTATTGACGATATTGACACCATAAGAAAAAATTGAGCAGTGATTAAAAAGTGGCCCTGTATAATTTTTTCAAATATTGGATTAGAACAGGCCACAGGCCTTTGCCCAGCAGTGGAACGGATAGGCTGAACAAAAAAAAATTTGGTGTGTCCTCAGATAATACTGATATTAAAATAAATAATATAACAACATCGTCATAATGGTGTTTTCTAATTTGACTGATCAATTGGTTACCTATTATATAGAATTAATTTAATCATGCGTGTAAAAAAACGATTTACTTAAAAAAACACGACATGTTTTGTAAAAAGCGAAGAAAGTTGTTAATTACTTATTTAGTAACTTTTAAATTACATATTCGAAGAAGAAAGTAAGTCGTGCATGAAAAAACGTAGACGATTAATCGGTATTAAAATATAAACATTAGTTATTTAATGAATAAGTAAAAATTGTAGATAAAAATTATTTGCTCATGAGAAAAAACATTGGTTTCAAAAAGCAACTTAATACTAAAAAAATATTTTCACATTACAAATTGTATTACTTTTTAATGTAGATATTTTTCTACTTAAGAAATATAATAAAAAATGTTTAAATTGCTTAGACGTTATAACGCAATCACTTTATAATTTAGTTTTATGTTGATTTAAGTCGGGGATCTATTTTAACCTTTTCACCGCTAAAGTTTGATATAACAGACGTTCAAGTTTCGTGCCCTCGCCGCCAAAGTCAGATATATCAGACAAATAAATTTTACCAATTTAACTGTATTTTGTATAATTATTAATGTCGTGGCGTGTGGTGAACGTTTTTGACGAAAACTCTTGGCGCTGAAAAGGTTAAGTCTACGAACGATAGTCAACAATTCTTTGTAAAAGGGCGTCCACAATCGTGATTCTGCCAAAATATAAGCATTTGAATTAAAATATAGAATGATGTAGTCGCCAATAACAAGTAAAGAAACCCTTTACGGGTTGTAAAACGTCAGAGCCTCGTCCGTTGAGCCTCGTAAGATTTTGGAGCTCTAAGATGTTATGACCTTACAAACCCCAAGGATAGTCTTCCAAGCATCGGATGTTGTATCTGTCATTATCATGTGACTTTCGATGCTAGGAACGGTCTTAGACTTACAGAATAGATTCCATTTTTGTGATGCTTTTAAAAGTGATCACGTTCGCCACTTCTTTTTTTAAAACTAGTGTTGCCAGTAATAACATAAAATACTACTTTTGGTAGGTTGGTTTTCTAAAACCAGTTTTTCTTTTTGTATCAAGAATAGTATGTTTAGTGTCGATTTATTTGTTATCTCGCTCTATTATACGCATGTGTATACATTTATCTCAAATTAAGACGAATATTCTATTTTATCTTCTTCCGGAATTAAAATGTTGGAAAAAAGAATTTATGACCATACGCCTGTATGGCATTGCCATGGTTTGACAGTTTATTGGTTCGATTAGTCTAACGGCCACCATTTTGGAGTGTGTAAAAAAGTTAAAATGGCGGCTAAAGTATGGTCTTTGGCGGGAACTCGGTGTAAGTGGTTGCTATGCCAAATAAATTTTTGCTTTTTACGTGAAGTACATAGTCATTTATTGTATAATAGTGTATTTTTCAGTATATCTACTCCGTTTGATACCGACAAAGATCACTGCGGCTTTGCTTCTCGCCGCTATAGTTCTTCGTAAACGAAACACTAGATTTACGGAGGACATGAGGAGCATATAAAGAAAAAATACACTGAAGACATGGCTGTATGTATGGACATAGATTCCTTTGCCTTTCCCGAAAGGGGTAAATTATAAATTATACGACCCATTAGACTAACGGCCATTTTGGAGTGTTAAAAAGACAAAATGGCCGATGCCAGACTAAGTCCCAATAAACTGTCAAAAGTAGCAAAGCCATGTATTATGTCTGTTAGGCATCTACTCCGGTGCTCCTAACCTAAGCATCGGATTTATGTTTATCACAGTTTTATTCAATCGTAAACAGAAAAAGTACATAAATATATTTTCGAACTTTTAATTCTTGAAAAAGAAAAATCTCTGTACAGTGCTTCTATTTTCTTACTGTAGTTCAGCAAATTTCATATTTTGTTTGAGAAAATTGATTTTCAAATGACAAGAACGAGATAGATACTGTTTGACGAGAGACATTAAGAAAATAAAAGCACTTTAAGTACTTATATCACCCAAAATGCATATTTTATTTTAGTTGTAATTACTGCATATGCAATTATCAACACAGATTTATTATTTCTTTTTGATTACTCACTAAAAGATTATGTAATAAAACATTATGTTAAAAATAAATGTTTTATTTTACAAAAAATCTATTGTTTTAACATAAAAACTTTTGACGTAAGGTTTTTTCCTGTTGATTGGATCTGAACAACTTTCCCCAAGGAAACCGTATGAAATTCTTTTAAAAAATCGGCTTTTATTTTATTAAAATACCTAAAACGATTTTATTATGTGTTGTTCTATCTTCCTTGAGGAAAGTCTTTCTTTTTAGTAAAAAGAACTTGATGGGTGACCAAAGTTGCAATTTATCACAAGCGTTTCCGTGCTTCGGAGGGTACGTTAAGCCATCGGTCCCGGCTGTTTTCGATTGGTCACAATCGTTAAACCAAGTCAGAGGCCACTTGGCGGTTTGAAAACTGAAACCAGAGTAAGTCAAATTCGCTACATACTTGACCATACGTAACCTGGAAGAAGTGAGCTGATTCACATTATTTTCTCAAATTATTCCACACAGTTCCAGAGATGTCCACTGAAGCTAATGTTACTTAAATATCATACTGTCTCTTTCCATCTTGTTGGCGTAAAAAGGACGACATTTTTTTATTTATTATGAGATGGGTTAACCATCGGCATAGGTATTTAAAGAAGTTTAATTAATCGTGTGTTGATCAGTTTAGAATAACACCACCCCATCTCTTTCCGTGGGTATCGTGGGCGACTAAGGAAATTCAAATGCTACATGCCTCCTATTAATCCAGCTGGTTGCCTTATTGTTTTTTGGAGGTGCCATGCGGTGTGGTAGGCTCTGTGAAGGGCCGTCTAGTTCGCGACCACCCTCCTACCGAAGTCCGACGGTTATCTATTTTTTTCGCGACATTTGTGTGATAAGTACTTCAATACAGTGATGGCTGATTACATTAATTATTATCTGGTTTCAACAGCTTATTTAACAACCTTAAGAAGACGTAATAGAATTCCTTTTCGACTGTTTTCGGCACTGGTATAGTTGGCTGCACATGCACAGTACGATTGTCGTAGAACCACACTGGTAATGGTGAAGGTGGGCTGATGAAGAACCGCCATTCGTTGCTGCCAAACTTGATGTTCAAAGCGCTGAAGGGCCCTTTGAAGTATATCTGTAAGTGTAGATTATTGCGTCATTAGATAATGTTTTAAAATGGCAGTATGGACATAGATTTCTTTGCTTTTCCAGAAAGGGATAAATTAAATAACAACAAAATGACTATGATGATGATGTTTTGAGTGTTTTGATGTTTTGTGGTAAAGCTTATAACTTTTAAATGGCTGAACTCTTTCCTCATTGCCAATAATCATATCCTTGTACTGTATATTGTTGTACCGTGATCTCTTGTAGGGGACCGTCCATATATTACGTCACACGAATTTTATGATTTTTTGATTCCCCCCCGTCCTTGTCACAGCTGGTCACATTTGGGAGACTCCCCCCCCTTCCTAGTGTGACGTCACATTTTTGCAATTTTAGGTACATCTGGTAATTATTGAATTAAAACAGTAGTTCTGAAATAAATTTAGAGGAGCTAGGCGGGGTGCGTTTGGTGGCATTACAGGTAACACAAGTAGAGCAAGTGTCCAACAAAACAATTTGAACCTTAGATTCATACAGATAGAGTTGCAAATGTTTTTGGTTCGTGTTTTAGCACTTAAATTATAATAGATTTTAGATTTTTAAATGTGATGTCACGAAATTTAGAACCCCTCCCACCCCCTTGTCACACAATGTCACACTTCGTCGACCCCCTCACTCCCCCTTAACGTGTGACGTAATTTATGGATGGTCCCTAGTGTCCAACCTTGACATTGGCATTATTTTTTCTATGTCTATGCATTGGCAAAATTGTCTTATCCTTCGAAGACAGAGCCATATACATAAAAATTGATTGATTGAAATGGCTGAACTAATTTTGATCAAATATAGCTAAGAACCGTCTCGATTACGTCAGCTTTCAAACAAAAATACCGCATCGAAATCGGTCCATTCGTTTAGGAGCTACGATGCCACACACGTAAAACTTTTTTTTGTGGGAGGTTAAAAACTGCTAGTCCGTTGCTGGCAAACAAACATGCTGTCAAAAGTAAGACTGCGCCGAGCATAAATAATAATAGAAACAATTTCCAGTAAATATGTTTTTAACAAAAGCTGACCCTAATAATAATTTTAGGGAAAATAAAAAATGTTCGGCGCAAATGGAACTTGAACCCATGACTCCAGGATTAGGTCTCCTGGTGCTCTTCGTTTCGCCCTTGTCATAATCTACTTCGAATAAGTGGTATGAGCCTGTAGTTCTCCGTACGAGACACAGATGGCGCTAACCTACACGCCACGACGTAATGTGCTTAGTAAGGGAATGAGAAATTTCGCTATTACTTATTATTAGTGATATTCACTAAAATTATTAGTGAATATCACGCCGCATTAAAAAAAAAGTATTTTACATATTTTAAAATGTTTTTTTTTGTTTCTTCGTTTAAAACAGCAAAATTTTCGTGTCCCACTTCTGGCTTTTACAGTATGCCTAGGATGATTTGGCAGCTGGCACACCCTAGCCAGATTTATTTACTCCGTAAGTAAATGGTTTCCAGTCAACATGTAATCCTTTCTGGTTTTGGATATTTACACAAATAATTGCCCAGAGTGGGATTCGAACCCAAGACCCGTCGATCAAGAGGTAGCGCCACTACCAATCGCGTCTGTCTTTAATTCTTTTATGCCTTTTACTGTCCCAGGTCTGCTAAAATAAATTTCTTAAAGAAATAAGCTGTGCCTTTTTGTGTTCGTTTTTCTATAAATTTTTGTAATTAATCCTGTGTACGGAGGGCCGCACATTAAGATTACCACAGGCGATGAACTCTGTTGCGATAATAATGGTTTTGCAACGAAAATGGAGTAACCTGATGCGCTGGCCTCTGTACAATAAACTGTTAAATAAATAAAACAGATATTTACCGTAATCGTTGGAGACTTGATTTGATTGCCAGTAGATTGGTAGAAGTTGGGTCCATTTTCATCCATGCTGGAGTCGTAAGCGGTTAGCACGAAGTTGTGCACTATCTTCATGATTTCTGTCATGGCTGCCTCGGCGTTTATGTAAACCTTTTCAGCTTGCGTTCGTGAAACCCTCGGGGGAAACCCTCGAAACCTTTAAAAATAATAGATTTATTTATTTATTTATTTACTTAATATCTACACAGTATTACAGATTTATATCTAAGACCTGGGTGAGAAACATAAAACGGTCATTATAATTTTAAAACATTCATGGAACATAATTATACAAACAAAAACAAATTCATAAAATATACATAAAATATAGATGGTCTGGCATCTTGATTACGTCATCTTTCAAACAAAATAACCGCATCAAAATCGGCCCATTCGTTTAGGAGCTACGATGCTACAGTTTTGTGGTAAAGCAGTCATCTACATTAATATTATAAAGAGGAAAAATTTGTATTTTTGTATGTAACGAATAAACTTAAACTACTAGACCGACTTCAAAAACGATGCCACAGACAGACATACCTACCGATACACTCGTCAAACTCATAACACCCCTCTTTTTGTCATAAATTAAAAATGTAAGTACTCACTTTTTAATGACAGGTCCCATATAGTACTCAAACTCGTAAGATTCCACTTTATTCGCTTTTCTAAGTTTAAGCCCGTCGCGGTAACTGTTGTCAACGTCCAATGCCCACAGCTGACCCATATCACGCTCCTCACGAAAATACTTAAGCTGATTCAATTCTCTCGTCATCATTTCCGAGCTTAAATAATCTTCGGAATATTCGTAACTATCCGAATAAAGCGAATCTGTGTTAATCTTCGAAAATAAATTCGTTACCAACAAAAATATTGAAAAAAAACGGCACAATTGTAACATTTTTTTCCTAAACGTCCATTTAACTTTAAATTTAAACTACAAATGCTGTGTACGATGCAGATGGTATAAGAAAATTATAACAAAAATGAGAAAACATAATCAATCATTGTGGCAAGACACAATAACTGTATCGGTACAGTAATTATTTTTTATTTTTTTTATTTTAGAGTCGGTGTAAGTAAATATGCCTATTGTTTCATATAATGTCCTATTGTAATTTATCAATAGTACTTTTCAAGTCGCTAAACAATGAATCACGATGTTGTAATTATAGGAAGTAACATATTATATCATTGATTATACCTAGGTAACACTGAAAATGTTTAGAAAATGAAAAACGGCTTAATGTAGAAAGTTGCCAATACTTTTATTGTTTTTCGAAGTAATCTCCGTTCCTCTCTACACATCGTCGCATTCGATGGAACCACTGAGAAAAGCAGTGGGCCCATTCTTCCTTAGGGGTCTCTTCTATGGCATTTTCGTACGCTTTCACCGCATCTTCAGGGCTCGTAAAGCGAATACCTCGAATTTTATCTTTAATTCTTGGGAATAAATAATAGTCGCAGGGCGCCAGGTCAGGACTGTATGGCGGATGACTCATTATCTCGACACCTGCCATAGTCAAATATTCAACAGTCCGTTTTGCGGAGTGCGCTGAAGCATTGTCGTGGTGAAGGAGGATCCTGCTTCGAGGGCGCTGCTGTCGAATTTTTTCCAAGACAACAGGCAAACAGCGATTGACATACCAGTCTGCAGTAACTGTCCTTCCATCTTCTAGCACAACTGTCGCGAAATGACCTTTCCGACCAAAGAATGAGGCAATCATCTTTTTTCCTTGACTTCTTCCTTTCTTTACCTTAGTTGGCCGATCCTCGAAAGGAAACACCCACTGAGCTGATTGTCTTTTGGTTTCGGGTTCGTAGCAATATATCCAGGTTTCATCACCTGTGACGATGTCAAATACAGCATTTGAGTCACCGCCGTTGAACTTATTTAACATTTGGCGACACCAGTCCATGCGAATGTGTTTCTGGTCGTCGGTTAAAGTATGGGGAATCCATCTGCGCCAAAGCTTCCTGACGCCTAAATGTTCGTGTAATATTTTTTAAACTTGACTCATACCAATGCCTACGCTTGCCCGTATCTGCTGATAGGTCACTCTCTTATCTTCCTCTATCATGCGTCGCACAGCACTGATGTTATCTTCAGTAGTCTCTGTTAAAGGACGTCCCTCACGCGGATCATCATTGAGATTGCTACGTCCACGCTTAAACTCGTTAAACCAATTGTAAATAGTGGCACGAGATGGGGCTTCATTAAGAAATGCTAATCGCAGCCTATCATAGCTTTGTTGTTGAGTAAGCCCACAACGAAAGTCATAATAAATCATTGACCGAAAATTTTCTCGCGTTAGGTTCATTTTCACGTGTAACAAGAGTTTTAGATTTGCCGCCAATTCTCAAAAACAAATGACAAATGAATGCAATATACTACATTAGGTTACCAAAGAGTTCTAAAATTGAAATTCAAAAAAAGTTTTCATTAGCAATGTTTCTAACTGGCCAGTTCTATACATTTTCAGTGTTACCCACGTAGGTGACGTTTTTCAAACAAAACCCTTTGTACAGGGGCCAAAGCATCAGGTGGCAAAAAACTATACTTTCATTGCACTACCATTCTTATTGCAACAGCACAGAGTACATGTGGTAACCTCATGTGCGGCCCTCTGTACATGGTGTGTTGCTAGTATACAGGGTGAAAGGGACAACTTAGCTAAAACTGAATCTCTAAATACCATCGTTCTTATCTGCACCCAGGGGAAGATTTTCAGAATTTTTACATACATACATACATAAGCTCACGCCTTTGTCCCATTGGGGAAGGGTAGCCAGACTAGTGGGATTTGGTTATATCACGCGCTTCCGAAGAAACTTGGGATTGAGGCTGTTTTTATTATCGTGCGGATTTTATCACGCAAGCGGAATTTCCCCGCATGCGTGACACCCGCAATCCCGCGTGCATCTTGAAATCCGCACGATATTAAAACAGCTAAAATTAATCTATGTCCATCCTCGTACCTTAAACAATATTCGCAGAAAATGTAACAGACAGACAAATTGCTTTGGTATTTATAATTTTGTAGATTAGTATGCATTATTTTAAAAACCTCTTAGTTTTGCTTTATCATAGATGTAAACAGGGACAATCAGATTACTTGTAGTTAATTTGTAAATATAATTTATTCTTAATTTAATTATTCTTATAATAATAACAGTAATAATATAATTGAAGAACATAATTTACAACAAAATCGACTTATTGTCAATGTAATATTACTATTTTATAAAAATACAAAATTTTTGAAAGAGTGCGAACTTTTTTAAAAATATAATAAATTTTGGAGGTCTAGAAAACAAATAATATAATAATAGGTTACCGAACTAGAAAAATAAGAAAAATAAGAGAGTTAATAACCAAAAAGAAACACTAAGGTATAGGTAAAAAACTTACACTCAGTTGCAGATATCCATTAAAGTTTTTTTTATAACGAATGGGTTTGCTCTTGACCACAATCTATCCCAGGGGCGGAGATGTGGTCGAGGATGTAGCAAGCTCACCCAGAAGATGCCTATTCACTCGAACTTTAAAGAGACTTTAATGCTACTTTTGATATCATACTGTAACTTTCCGTCTTGTTGACGTAAACGAGGTCGGCACTAAAATTAATGGAGCTTGAAGTATAATCAACGTTTCTGTAACTGTTTAGCCTCTCTTGCGTGTGCTAGTGCAAATCATGTGAAGTGTTCGGATAGACATTAGACTTTTTGTATCATCAGCCCATATACGTCCCCACCGAGGGGCACGGGCCTCTTATCGAAACACGAAGGGGAGTTAGGCCATAGTCTACCACGCTGGCCCGATGGGTTGGTGGACCAATAGAAGAAAAGGAATTTTCCGTCTTTAGAAAAAGAATTTTCTCAGACGTGAGGGTTTTATCACGATGTTTTCCTTCACGCAAGTAATAAATAAAAATCCATTCAGACGAAGACGAATTTAGTGATACAGGCCCGCACCAGAATTTGAACCCGCAACCTTCCGATTACAAGGCTGGCTCATTACCCACTGGGCTGTACCGCTCTTCAATACACTGTACATTAGACAGTATATTTGAATTTTGAAATATATCGTGCCTCATTTCGGATTCTAATACTTAGATACAATCCGAAATGAGGTCATCCGACAGAAAATCGGAGTGATGGATATTATCCAAAAGTTTAGCAAGCTGAAGTGGCAGTGGGCTGGCTATGTCTGTCGCAGAACCGACGAGCGTTGGAGTAGACAGGTTCTCTAATGGAGACCACGTCTTTGTAAACGTAGTGTAGGACGCCCCCCAGCCAGATGGTCAGATGACCTAAAGAAGGTAGCGGGTAGTAGCTGGATGCAGAAAACGGAGGATCGTGCAAAGTGGCACACCTTGGGGGACGCCTATGTTCAGCAGTGGACTGCAATAGGCTGATATGATGTATATAAAAAAAATATACAAAAAAAATAAGCTACAAAAATCCTGCTTATCAAATAACAACCCACATAAACACTTCTTTGCTAAGAGAGTAATCACGCCTTGGAACAAACTACCAGAGGAAGTAGTCTAAGCGCCCAACGTCAACATCTTTAAGAATAGACTGGACAAACATAATAAGATTAGACCAACGTAGATGACAATATTAGGATACAGGCTTACATCAGTTGTTTTTCAACTGCCTGCCTGAATCATAAATAATAATAATAATATATCGTACGGTTTGCAAACTCATTGCAAAATGCACACCTCTACTGTTCGTACACACATGCAAGAGGTTCTTTAGTTACGTTTTTTTACCTACAAGTTAATTTAGTTTTCGTGTCACTTTTTGGACAAAAGTTCGTACTCTTTTAGCTTTTTAATTTGGAATGTAAAGTTAACATACAGAGGTCCGCGCAACAGGTTACTCCATTTTTGTTGCAAGATCGTTTTTCTCGCAACAAAAAAGTACACAGAACTGAAAATTGGGTAGATGACTGATATTGAATACTATATACAGTGTGTAAGGGACTGCTTTGCAAAAACTGAAACCCTGAACTAAGACTACCTATCTTCCTGAATGATAAACACGAAAACCAGCACCGAAAACCGCGCTGTTGTCTGAATGTAGGTACATCGCATTCAGACAACAGCGCGGCAGGGAAGACCACGCGCATGGCGCGGGACATTGCGTAGCGCCAGAGTAGGTATATAATGAGAATTCTCGCATTCATCGCCAACAGCGTCTTAAAGGGTCCATCTTTTACTTGCCTATCTATGATATTTCTGTCCTCTAGAGCAGTCAATCTTTTAATAAAAGCGTTTTAACTAGATATCGATATAAAGTATCCACTTCACTAGCAAAATAGAGGCTTACATTCTGGCGTGCAGAGACAAAAACAATAAAATGAGCGTGGCGGTGAAAGGGTTAACTGGACATTGCGGGGAAAAATAATTACTTGTAGTGGATCGTATGGATAGATTCAACAATTTATGAAAATATCTATCAAACTCGACATGTCTCTAATCAGTCACAACCTAGAGTCAGACAAGCAACTGAATTGAAAGATTTACAAATAAAAACGCCCATACCAACAAGAAATAACCTATGTAGTAGCAAATAGGTACAACAACGCTTTAGCAAACTGTACAATTTCTGAGCCCCCAAGTTTGGATTCGCCATAGACCCTATCAACGAATGTTATTGGAACCTCTCCGATTGTATAATCCAGCTGCCTCGCTCTGGAACAATTACATAGATACATGTTATTATTACGTATGTATTTAAGGCGACTACAGTACCAAAATTACGATTTTATGATGCCTAGATAAGCATGACGCACTGCATTAAATCGAAGAAAAAAATACTACGGTAATATTCAGGACATAAACTATGTAGATAAGTAGTTTGCTGAAAACATGATTCAGTAATTTTGGTTCGATAGAAAAAGCTCACAAAGTCACCTCTAAATACCCAATATTGTGTATCTTTTAAGCTGTAAAAACGATAGTAAAATGCACACAGGAACTTGAATTTGCTATCAAAATGTTCGTGATTGAACACTCTCGATAAGTAGCTAACGCATTTTTCGATTTAAGCTGTTACCTTTCCATAAATCTCATTTTTCTAACTTTCGAACATGTTTTTACGCACGCACGCTTTCATAGTCCGTAAACTTCGTGTATCGACACTGTTCGCACTGCCGGCCTAGGCCTGTTGAGAGATGGAGATGGCACTATTCCTATGTGTGCTGCCTTTATCGGGTGCTGTAGTCGCCTTAAACTCTTTACTGCCAACTCTTACAGAAAAAAGAAAAAAGAGCAAAGGCCTACCCCTGAAGGAATCTCTTCCAGTCTACCTTAGAGATGGTAAGAGAAACAGATGTGGTGCGGGCTACAACGCAATAATGTGTGCTTTACCTACCTACCATTCATAAACATATTTTAAAGTGATATAAAGCATATGGACCTATTCTACTATACACAATAAATAGTATAATTATAAGATAGAATCATAATTATATACCTATATAAATAAATATAATACTTACAATAATAAATTATATAATTGTGTTAAAAAAAATAAAAAATTGGATTGATCTTGACTACAATCTAGTCTAGTGTATATGAAAATGTGGGCTAGGATGTAGTGTGGCAAGCTCATCCAGAGGATGTTTTCAATGGATGTAAAGGATGATGGCTACTTACCTAATGATCATTTCCATTTGGAAAACATATCCCTTGGAGACACAGCTGTCGACTAGTCTCTGTAAGACATCTTTCTTGTATAACCTACAAAAAAAAATAGGCTTAAAAAAAAAGTAATTTATTGCCACATATGAGTAAAATAGATAAATTTTTAAGAAATACCTACACCTTGAAAATAAAGTAGCAATATTGTGGTGTTGTTTTATTATTCAACAAATATCTGGTGTTCTACCTGTTTATATTTTTACTCAATGATACAAATAATGTAAAATCTACTGCACCAAGATTTAGATTAAGATTTTTTTTTGACGTTCATTATTATAACAAAAATACAAAAACATTTGCACTATGAATCATGATGCTGTAGAACCGTAATTTAATTTCAAGCATGCAGTACCTAAGCCTATTGCATGGGCTACAAAGTTTTGAAGGTTATAAATATCTTAAATCTTACCTAAAAGACCCGGTGAGGTCAGAAGCACCAGGCCTCAAGAGCATTTGTGTGAGAAAGTTGGCGCCTCGTGAGATGAGCTTCCGTTTGAAGTCCCAGCCCTGCACACCGCCTCCGTCCTTGTAGCGCGTTCCAGAGACCAGATCGTAATCATGTTTGCGTTGTAACTCAATGAACTTGGGGATGAATTTTGGCTGGAATTTATTAAATAAAATGTTTTAACTTGATAACATTTCGAATGCTTTATGTATTACAATGCCACACTTATTAATATTCTATTCTTAATGTTTTTTAAACACAGGTATATCTCTAGTTTTATGTAGGTATATTTGTTACAAAAAAGATTTATGTACTAAATGTCTATTAATAAATTTTTTATTTATTATTTTTATTTAATATTTATAGGTGTTTTTATGCTCAGCCATTATAAAATCACTTACTTACAGCATTCATACTGTCATCGTTCACATCTTCAAACAAAAGCTTAAGTACCAAATCATGACTTATACGTATAAGTTTTGTACAAGGTGTTTCACAAACACCCAAAAAAAAGAAATCCCAAAATTTAATTTAGTAATCATTTGAACGGTTTGACATCTTTCAAAATGAAAGTTTCATATAATTGATATGACATACTTGTCATATTTGTAATAGAGCTGCGCAATAAGCTAAATTTTAATTAATTTTGAATTATCTTTTTTTTTGAGTTTTTTTGAAACACCTTGTATAAAAAAAGAACGAATGGAGACTGCAGGAAAAACAAATTAAAATTACAAAAATATAGGGTCCTCCATTACACATGCGAGGCTTTTTTTGCATCTTTAAACAATCACACTAATATTACTTTTACTGATAAATATGAGTACCTACTCTCGGTCGGCGTGTCGAAATAGATTTTTTTTTTTAATTATTTTTTGTATGGCTGCCCCTTTTGCGACACCCTACCCGTACTCTTAAATCAAAATTAGAAAGAATTTTTTATTCTATAGATAAATAAAAAATAAAAATAAATATAGTAGCTGCCGTAGCACACGCAATGAGACTTCACTCTCATGAGAGTTGATTACCAAGGCCAGGAAAACATAAACTTAAATGAAACAATAAAAGTTTACATTTCTTTTGGATTCGAATGAATTGACAGATGATTTGAAAAGGATGCATGTCCAAATTCAAATTAAATGAAAACTATCCTAATACAATAAGGATTCATTTTCCTTGTGTAAAGGTTTCATTGCGTATGCTAGGGCAGCTGGTTTCCTAAATAAATAGGACAGGCTTACCTTTCGTTCCTCAGTTTTTCATTTGTATACAGTAGTTATTGTTATGAGTTGGGCATTATGGATAGCTAGAGAACTGGAGAATAAACTAGTTTGTTATTGTCTTTATGTTTCTCTCTAGTGCATCTTGTTTTACTGAATGATCTTACCTGTTATATGTGTTGTGATGTCCGAAATAATGAATTTGTCTTTCTTTCTTTCTAAAAAGGTTATTTTACCAAGCACTTGTCTTGTGTATAAAAGTATAAAATGTTTTCTAAACATGTGCCACTCTGATTAAGTGTATGAAGTTTGATTTTGTTATGTAAGTATTCACATGTTTATAAATAGATAATTTACAAATATAAATGTTTTCAGAGGCAAACTTAGCCATTAAAATGTGTAAACTCAGTTGTTTAACCTATGTTACTATTGTTGTGACTAGGGAATCCAATCCTGCATCAAAATCGTGAACCCGCGGGATTTGCGGGACTAAGATTTTTTAAATATTTTATTTGTTTTAAGCCCATTTATTAGTCTTAAAAAAAGTTTCCATACTTAACTTGAACTTTTTAACTTTTTATAAACTAAACTCATGCTCGTTTTTAATAATAACCAAAGGAATTTTTCACTCGTTTAACTTAGTATGAAACTTACAACAAAAATAATTGTACCTTTGTATCGTACCTTCTCACATAATAATTAAGACACAAATGACTCAATAACTTTCTCTAACAATAATTAATCGAAAAAATATTTTTATTATTATTTTTATTAAGTTGACTGCAAGAAATACCCTTGTGAGATAAGTCCGCCTTTGTGCTGTTTTTCTTGTACTGTGACTTGTATAACTTATGATCATGTACAATAAAAAATTACTTACATCTCTAAATAATCGTTAAAAAAATATCTACTATGAAAAGTAATTATAAGTTTTTTTTCAAAAGTTAAAAGTAGCTAACTGAAACAGGTACTTTAAACGGCCACCATTTTGGCGCGATTAGCGTGACAGTTCACGACTATTTTGAGGATTTTAATATATTTTGACTAATGTTTCAACTAATTCATTATGGAACAATATTCTCCAACCAATTTACAAGTATTAATTTATTTAAGTAATTTTGTTGTCATGAACTTTGAGATCATATTGACTCTTGCCAATATCAACGCGTTTCGGATATTTAAATTTTCCGCAGTTTTGAAAAATTAATTTCTGACTCAAAAATAAAATGTAATCAAAAATATTCAAATAGACATTATTGTTAAATTATTTTTTAAAAATGACTCATATCTGAATTACATGTATATTGTTCGATTGTACTGTTTCAATACTTACAGGATTCACACAACAAAATAGAAATTCGAACTATATTTAGCTGTAAAATAAAGACTGAAAACAATTTATTTTCTTAAAATACTCCATAGAAAAGTCACATATTCCATAGGAAAAGTCTTAAAATACTTATTAATGGGGCTTTATTGTCTAATAAATAATCATAACATCGTCTGAGCCCATTTTACAAATAGTTCTTAATAAATAAAAACATCCAACGTTTGCGGGATTGGATTCCCTAGTTGTGACCCATTATTATAAAATAAATATATTTTGAAAACACAGTCTACACCTACCTCGACCCTCTGATTTTTTATTTATTTATTTATGCACAATGTTTAGTCTCACAGGCTAACCTAATAATAATAACTGAGCAGGAAATAAGAAATGTAAATTCCTAAATTAAATATTTCGCTATGTTCGTGAATTTCTTTCAATATTCTTGACTGTTTATATGATGATCAGTGATCAGAATAGGCTGAATATATTTACCTAAACTTCGAAGAATAGAGTCAAAAAGTGGACTCCTTATGTCATTTTTTTACGGGATATCTTCCGGGACATCACCTTTGTTTCTGTTCCACATGATCTTTAGGAATAAATAAAAGAACCAATGTTATAAATTGGTATAAAAAATAATATATAAATTGGTTCTTTTATATTTAGCCTATTCCCATCACTGATGATAGATTCATGCCTGGTTATGCATTTAAGAGTTATGCATAAATCAATTAAATTTCTTGTCTTGTCTATGGCTATCCTTTGTTGATAGGTAACAATTAGGCCAATGTTGATTCAGTGCAGATTCGAGAATAGTATTGGACAAGGCATGCCAGTATTGTTAACATGACCCAGTGACCATAACATAGCATAAATTAAAACTTACGTGATGACTCAAATCTGCATCCATAATGATGATGAAGTTACCAGTAGCATGTTTGATGCCATGGATATATGCAGTGCCTAAACCTAACTTCTTTTCTCGAGGACGCAGAACGATTTTATTCGACCCGTATAAGTCCCGCAACTGTTTCGCGACGTCTAACGTACCATCAGGACTCCCGTCGTCGATCACAATCACTTCATAGTCATATCCACTGAAAGAAATTTAAAAAAATATGTAAATAACAAACCCAACCAGGCTTTTAAAGAAGTGTAAAAATAGGTCAAAGATACTTACGTATTGTCCAAATATTTGACGATAAGCCATATGATGATGGGAAGGTTTTCCCTTTCGTTGTAAGTTGGCAGTAGTATGGAATATTTATCACTTTTCATAATTTCAGAATCTTGTACAGTGGTCGCCATGCTGATTGATGACAGATTGATGATATTATAATTTCAGAACGGGTGCAAACTGACGTCCATGACGTTCTCATGACGTTACAAAATTTCAGATTTTTTTTTTTTTGTTAAATTTATCCCTTTCGGGAAAGGCAAAGGAAACTATGTCCATACAGCCATGTCTTCAGTAAAAAATCTTCTTTCTTCAACTTAACCTAAGCCCTAAGCTCCTCATGTTCTGCGTAAAACCGGATAGCGTCTGTTTTACGAAAACTGGCGGCGAGAAGCACAACCGCGAGGATCTTTGTCGGTACCAAACGGAGCAGAAACACTGTTATCACTTGAATTTTTCATCACTACGCGAATTCTAGTCAATTTACTGCATAATACACTATCACTATTATACATTAAACAACTTTTTCACGCCGAAAACGAAAATTCAGTTGACAAAGCAACCGCTCACGCCGAGTTCCCGCCAAAGACCCCCAAAATTTCCAGAACGTATAAAATTATTTCGATATACCTAACGCAATTTGAGGAACAAGAACAAACTAAATTAAAGCAACAGACCCATAGAGTAACTTATATATAAATACATAAATACCAACACATTGTCTATTTTTTAAATTAATACATTTAAATGATCGATGATGATTTATTATTTATTATCAAGAAAAATCATAATTGGTAAAAACGGCTGTATGGTTAATACTTGCACATGCATGTCGTGATTGATTGATTGTAGTAGAAAGAAAACCTATACACTCAAAGAAGAAAACATAAAAACAAAAACAAAAAATTGCTTGCGTCCAAAGTAACACTTTTTTCCTCAAATAAAAGTGTTAAGTTTTTGTACGCAGTAGAATTAACCCTTTCACGCATATGGGACACATTTGTCCCCGTCACTTTTTTTAGTTTTATGCTAAATTTATTCAATTTAATAAATAAATAAGTTTGTATTTACAAATTTAAGAGTAGGCTGTATGATCTGCGCGCTCACAGCACTAAGAAACACGGACTAAAAAAAAAAAACTTGGCGCGAACTTGTGAGTTATTTGTCGACTGAAGTTGCGTTTTCTTTTTTTGTTTTTGTAACAATAATTGAGTTTTATGTTTGTCAGTGTGTCAAATTATATTGTTTGGTAAGTATTTTGTAAGTTTTATCTGTTTTTCAAACGTTTCAGTAAGTAATTAGATTACTTTTTGCCAATAATTATAAAGGGACACGCCTGTCCCAGTATGCTTCAACGGAGTCTTTTCTCGTACATTTTACTGTTTTGATAAATACATATCTTTTAAGTTTTTATGGGGTTTTGGTAAGCATATAATATTACAAATTTGAATAATTTGTTTCAGAACATGTCCACGAGACGGCATAGAGAGTTTTCTTTGCGGGATAGTGATATTTTAGAAGTTTTGATGGCTGATAACAGTGATGACGAGGACGGATTGACATTAGATGAGGAAGATCAGCAGTTTCTGGCACAAGACATTTATGCAGGTCTTTCCACTGTTGAGATTGAACCCAGCATTTTACCAGGCGTTGACGAAGGGCAAGGGCAACAAGAAATGCCTCAAATGAGCGGAGATTCATCATTCAACTGGAGGAAAAACTCGTATGTGCCTCATCCTTTCCGCGACCAAGAAGGATATAAGTATGGTGAAATTAATATTTTAAATAGCCTCACCAGCTCAGAACTCACTCCTTTTATGATCTTCAATGCAGTGGCAAATTTCGATCGATTAGTTGATGCCATTATCATACCTGAATCGGAACGATATGCATTGCAAAATGGAAGACCTTTCGCTCTCACTAGTGCAGAGGCAAAGGCATTTCTAGGGATGAACTACGTGATGGGATATCATGTTTTGCCTACATTTCGTAGCTATTGGTCCTCGGATCCTGACATGGGAGTTCCTTTCATCGCGAACGTAATGCCGCTCAACAGATTCGAAGAAATACGAAGAAACTTACATTTCAGTGACAATAATAATGCACCACCTAGAATGCAACCTTCATACGATAGGGCTTATAAGATACGACCAGTTTTAGATCACTTCAATGAGAGTTTTCAAAACGCTATGGCTAATACAAAAACTCAAGCAATAGATGAGCATATGATTAAGTTCAAAGGCCACAATATAATGAGGCAGTATGTCAAAAATAAACCAGTCAAGTGGGGATTTAAAATGTGGTGTAGAGCTGATTCAAGCACTGGCTATTTATTTCAATTTGACTTATATACCGGAAGAAAACAAGGTGGTGCTGAAACTGGATTAGGGGAGTCAGTGGTTTTGCAACTAACAAAAGGTTTAGAAGGTCTAGGCTGCGAGCTTTATTTTGACAACTTTTTTAATTCTCCAAACTTGCAGCATAAATTGGCAAACAGGAATATAAGGGCTTGTGGAACAGTTCGTTCCAACAGAAAGAACATGCCCAAAAATGTGCCCGTCGATAAAACTATGCAAAGAGGGCAAATATTTACGACCAGCTCGCAAGGTATTTCTTTCATAAAATGGATGGACAATAAAGCTGTTTTTATGTTGACAAACTTCTTATCCCCGATACCCACTACTACAGTAAAGAGAAGGGTGCAAGGAAATGGTGAAAAAATCAATGTCACATGTCCAGAAGTCATTGTGAAATATAATAAAAATATGGGAGGGGTTGATTTGATGGACCAAAGAAAAGTTTGCTATGAGGTTGACCGAAAAGCAAAAGTCAAATTCTATCTGCGATTATTCTTTGATTTGCTTGATATTGCTATAAATAATGCTTACATCGTATACAGCAAATTGCATGAGAAAAGGCAAATTGAAGGAACACTGCTGTCATGCCTAGAATTTCGCCAAGTTGTTGCTCGTTCACTCATTGCTGATTTTTCGTCTCGTCAGAGAGCTTTTCCGTCTGCAATAATGACTAAGAAGCGAGTTAGTTATACTCAAAAACGGGAGATGCCGTCACATATTATGATAAAGGCAAACATAAGGAAGAGATGTGTACAATGTGCCAAATCTCGTATCGAGAATCGAACAAATAATACCTGTGCAACATGTAAAGTTCATTTGTGTTTTACGTCAGAAAGAAATTGTTTTGCTGAATACCATTAAATTTTTATTTTATTTCGATCATAATTTGTTTTTTTTTTATTAGTAAAACGTTATTTTATATAGTATTGTAAATCAATTTTACGTAAGATTGATTTCAGAAAATTGCTTCAAACTGACGTTTTAAGCAACCTTTGGCGCATACTGGGACACATTTGTCCCGTGTTTAACCCTCCGCATACCAGGTGGGGTCTAATAAACCCCAGGCGGTGAAAAATCTATATATCTTCAAAAATTTTCGGGCGCGGAATTTGAAGCTCTCAGTAGCTGGAGTTGCGACGTTCTTACACTGGCAAGTACCATTAGTTTAGTGGTGCGTGCGTTTTTTAGGGCTCTAGATGCGTTTTTGTTTAGAATTTTTGTTATTTGAGCATATACAAAATGCAATTATGGCGAACTAAAGAACTCCTACCTCGAGATTGAAGTAAAAATTTAAAGATGTATCATCGTTGTTCAATTTTTTTTAATTTAGTCAGTTTAATTACAAAAATTGGTAATTATCAATTCTTAGGGTGATTTCAAGTCTAAATTAGTAGTCAGAAGATGGCATTTTCACTACCCTTTTTCAACAAACCATTTAATCTATTTCATTTTTTTTTATATAGTGCTACTCAGGTTATGTTCAATTTCAAAAATATGCAATAATAATTCAGTACCCCTATTCCTATCTGATTACAGCGACCATTTTGTTAGGGTATGTCAGACCCCACCTTGTATGGCATGTTACAAATTTTAACCTGGTATGCCGAGGGTTAAAAACACAAAAAAAATAAAAAAATGTTTACTATTTGATAATTTTATGTTTAAGTTGACCCTAATAAACAGTTATAACTAGTATATAACATTGTTTTGTTTTTCGTAACACTATGTGCGTGTAAGGGTTAATTGTTAATTTACTTGTGTTACTAAAAAACTAAAGACTTTGAAAATGGGTAATAGAAAACATAACTAAACCTGTAGTCGTAAAACTGACAGTCACAGTTTTCTTACCCTTGTTTCTATTAATATTTTACAAAATGGGTAAAACTAGCAAGGTTGTCGTTTGCGGTATGAAAGAAGTGGGAAAAACTGCTATATTGGAGCAACTAATTTACGGGAACGTGAGTTTGAAGTCTTGTTTTTATCCAACCATTGAAGATATCTACGTGGCGAATATTGAGACAGACCGTGGGACCAAAGAGAGAGTCTGTTTCTATGACACGGCCGGTCTGGAGCCCCCGCTCACAGGCGAGTTCAAAGGTTTTAACAACAAAATTGATGATATTGGCTTGGGTTTCGATACACTATAGTTAGCGCTAATATGCACAGGTTATGGTTCTTTTTTGTATTTGTCGGTTTTAAGCTATTTCTGTATCAAATTTCGTCTTAATGGGTTTTCTAAGGAGTCGAATTGTATTGCCTTTTCTGATTGGAAGTAGGTAAGTGTAATATTTTTGCTACTGAAAATTGTTTGCCACATTCTCATTTTCTCTATTTTAATACTCATATTAAAATATAGGTACTTAATTACCAGCATTGTGCTCACAATTTTATCTCATTGTACAAAACCCGCATATCAGACTAGTTTTAAAAGTATTGATTGATTTGTAATTTCCAAAAATAATTCATCATTTCTTGTAGAAAAATTAATTTTAATAAACCACTAGCTTAGCAATAGCACACAGACTTGCTTCAGCACATTCAATTGATTAATCTGCATAATTTCACAAAATCTGTACCTACATACACATAGAAACTAAAAAAAATTAAATTAAGTTTATAAACTGCAGCCCTGTCTTGACTTTCATTGCTCAATCAATGCTTAACCCAAATCCCTAAAGTTTCAATCTACAAAATGAAGGTAAAGAAAAATTGTATGGGAATTTTTGTTCAAAATTTAGAAAGGGGATAATTGTAATTATAAGACGAGCTGGTTTCCGCAACATTGTTTAGGATTGCTATTACTCCAGCCACCCCAGCTCCTCCAGGAACTGTAGAAGTCCCTTAGGGTCTTCCACCAGTTCCGGAAGGGACCCGGGTGTACCCAGGTGTTTGCCTGGCAGTTGGCCACCTCCTTGCAGTCTAGAACTATACCCTCTATCTAGAACTAACCATCTCAGCTCCAGAAAGAGGGTAAAAGCTCAATCTTCGAGTCTTACAATAATGTTGCTACATTTAAACCTATTTTTCTTTTTTTAGGACCACCTCAGTCTCCTACGATGCAGTTGACGACTAACCAGGTGTTACAGAGGCACTACATTGGCTTCGCTGAAGGTTTCGTCATGGTCTATGACACTACTAAGCCAGAGTCCCTTGACGTACTGATGTATCTCAAGAAAGACATTGACAGAAATAAGGATAAAAAAGAGGTTGGTATTTTTTTTTGGTTTTTTAAAAAACATACTGCAGTTTCATATACTTCATATGCCCACTCCAAATTGGCTTACATCACATAACAGCATGACAAAATGCATGGCACACATTTGGAAAAGCTATAAATATCTAGAATAAATTAGATTTTGCACTCTGAATCGGTCGAAAGTATATACAGGTCTTTTAATCCAAAATTTAAAGGTGTGAGTATGATACTCGTGGTAGTATCTATCTTTGAGTAGCATCGTGATCAGTGGCGTGCATAGACATTTTAGGCAGGGTAGGCAGTGAACTTGTCTAGTTTGAATTGCCCGCTCAAACTCGTTTCTATGCCACTTTTGCCAAACGAGAAAACTTTCAACGTAGCTTTGAGATGTTTTTTTCAGAAAGCTCATGCTTTTTAATCGCTGTAATAGGGTTATTCAAATCAAAATAACCCTGCGCCTGTCCATACGTTTTTATAACAGTTTGAAAACAAAATGCACGGAAAACAAAATACTTTAAGCGGTTATACTTTATGCACACAACCCGTGAACCAATTATGAATATTTTAGTATTAAAATGTCTTACTGCGGTACCTTTTTTGCGTCAAATCCACGCAAGTTTTTGCGATAAGTAATGTTTACTTTTTCTTGAAAAGGTAAACTTGAAAAATTGCGCAGTTTAGGCAAACAAACATCATCACCACACTTTTCACAACTTATTGCACTCATTTTATTCTAAACAAATATCTAACAATCACTATAAACTGATAAAACAATAATTTGCAAAAGTTTTCGTACTTACGTAGTTGCAAAACAAAAACAAACCAATATGGCTGAAAGCATCCAATAAGACAAAAAGGCCGCAAAATTAAAAATCTATAACAGCCCTTTCATACTTCCCGAATATTGACACTTCTCAATTTGGTAGCATCGCTTTATAGGCAGAGCTTTTTTCTCCATACAATCAGTTTGTAAATTTTTGGCGGGAGAGGCGAAACAGCCAATCAGAAGCCCCCATTCCAACACAAAACATCAACGAAAAAGGCATTTCAAACGAGTGCTTTTAACGAATAATTATTAGAAAGGCAAATCCGCGCTCCTACGAGGGCTCTTACTAGTTCAGTACTAGAAGTTTAGATGGCGCTGTTTTGAAAAGTTAAAGGTCGTTAGAGAAATGTAGATGGCGTCATTTTGGAAAACGTTTATTCGTTTCACAAAGATCTGTGATCGTTGGTGTACATTATAATATTTAATTTTTGTATTTTTTTGCCTTGAAAAGCCTAGGGTAGGCACTGCTTTTCTGCTAGTATGGGATGCACGCCACTGATCGTGATGTTGTATTGTATGCCATAAGTTTTCTATAACAAACCCATTATCTCCTACTATAATATGAAAGAAAGACCAATAGTCCCACTTCTTACTGGTGGTTATATCAGTTATTTAATTTCGCTCCTTCTTCTTATTGTGTAGGTATAGTCAAGTGTATGGTGAACTTGGCTCACCCTGGTGCCAGAGTTTTCAAACCGCCAAATGGCCTCTGATTTGGTTTTAACGATTGTAGTCAATCGAAAACAGCCGGGACCGACAGCTTAATATGATTTGCAAACCTTACATTTAACATGCATAGTTACAATTACTGTTGATTTCCTGTCTAGTGTTTTTTTTGTATTGTGTTCTAATATGAAATCCCTATTGCATTTGTTTATTGGTGCATCCTTCACGTCGGAACGGAACGGAGCAATATAGATTGACTCAATATAATTTGAGGGCTGAAGATTGTCACTGGCTACTTTGCCCTGCAAAAGGTCCCATGGCATAGGCGTCCCCTCTATAGAAAGATAGTTGCCTCACAAACGAAGTCGCAGGTGGAATGCAGGTTACAACACAAGTACTGTTGACATTTCCTCAGGTCGTAATGATCGTGCTTGGCAACCGCACTGGCCCTGATGACGTCAACAGCCTCGAAAACACATGCTCTAAAGCCGCCAACTGGTGTGCCCGCGAGAAAATAAGACACTTTGAAGTCACTGCCATGGACCGAGCTTCGTTGTATGAACCTTTCATACTGCTTACTTCAAGATTAAATCCTGTACAGAACAAAACTACTTTCCCACAGCTAAGTACTCTTAGCAAGCTCACTCAGAAGAACAATAGAAGTGATGCTATGTAACGGTACGTTTTTAATCTATGCCCTTTTTGCTTTCAGCATTAAGAACGGTATTCATCACATATTTATGTGACCTTCTTACTAAAAACTAAAATAAAAATGGATTGATATTCACATAACATCAATTCCAATTCACTTTTATTTCAAAACATGCTCTAAAACTAGTGGGGAGACAAGACGCCCAAACTAGCCATAAAGAAGAAAAAAAAAGTGTTTTCAGTTCGCTGAAAGTTTCTTGGGCGATTAGTTCTTGTTAATTTTCGTTAATGCAGATAGTCTTGAAACGTCCATGGTCCTGAATTAGATACTTCTTAGGATGTCTTTGGTTATGTTCTATTTGTCTAGTAAAATGTAGAAAAAATTCTAGCTCGTCTGCTGAATAGGAAAAGTCAAGGCCGTTTAAACACTTAGTTGAACTTAGGGTGATGCATAAAGGGTGCATTTGTGATAGGTACGAATTTAACCCTTATTTGATTTATTTTGAGTATTAATTTTTATTGAAGACTAGCATCCCACTCGGGACTTCGTTCCCGTGGAAATTCGGGAAAATTATGTAGCCTATATTACTCAGGGATAATGTAGCATCCTAATGGTGAAAGAATTTTTGAAATCGGTCCTGTAGTTTCGGAGCCTATTCGTTACATACAAAAATACAAATCTTTCCTCTTTATAATATTAGTATAGATACTCGTATATCAGCTATGAGCTTGTAATTAATACATTTGTTACAGGTCACACAACGATTTATGAGCGTTCGGCAAAAGTGGAAGGGATGTGCGCACACGTTATTGTTTACGCACAAAGTTCAAATTCGCGTGAAAATTCATAAAATGGCCACTGCACACTCAAGGTCAGCGCTCATAATTCGTTGCGCGACTTGTAACTGGAAACTTAATCTTATTTCTAGTCTAAAATACATGTTTAAGGAAGTTTAACTAAGTCCTTACAATACTAAGTGTAGACTGCCTTAGGTTGGGTTTCGTCATACAATACTTGGTGAAGTTCCAACATTAATACTGGCTACTTGTCTTTGTCACCATTTAACATGGTACAGTAAATTTTTTTTAATGTAAAACTTGGATAGTTGTCTCAAATAACTACGTTTTTCGAAATATACAAACATCGTATATTTTATGTTTACTTACTATATTTAATGAGACTTCACTCAAAATTTCGATGCAACTCGATTGACCCGTATTATGGTTATTTACTGGTAATAAATCTAAATTTTCAATATCTATTTTGTCTTTTTCTGTTACTTTCCTTTTTTCTGTAATATATATATCAGTATCTTCTTCTTCTAGATATTGCACTTCTTTTTTTGTGTCTTTTTGTGTCTTTTTGTTTTTTGTGTTCTCTTCTCGTAATTGTTTTTTTCACTATACTCTCTCCATGCTTTGCTTGTAATGGCCGATGGAATTTTTTCTTTTGTAAGTCTTCCTTTCTTCTTTTCTGGCTCAGGCCAAAATAAAGCTTTTTTAAATGGAGAAGGTATTTCTGTGTTACTAGTCCTGAGCATATAATTGGCAAAAGATGATGAAGAAGGGGCAGTTTTAGTAGGAGTACAATTTGCTAAATCCTTATTACTTTCAATTTCTAGGTGTCCATCAAACTGAGTCAGAATGGGTTCGGAGTCATCATCTGTTAGATTTTTTTTTTTTGTGAATGCGAAGGTTGACCTATGAGTGCCGGCGATGAAATGTTATTGAGATTTTGTGAGCTATGATTAATTGTGGCTGATAACATGTGATAGTAGCAGTACTTTTTTCAGTTGTAACTGTTGTGTTTCCTACAATATGACATTTGTGTTTATATTTTGCCCAAAGAATATAAAGTGAGAGATCTTCATTAGGCAATTGATCTTGTTAGGCATCTCTGTGTTTATAGAAACATTCCTTAAACAAATGAAGTTTTTGTGGATTGTAAATGTTCACCACCTCTGTCTCTAGCTTTTTCAGAAAGTTGTTATCTTCAATGTCAGTAGACGAAACACTAGCCTCTGGGTTATTTTCGGTTCTATTGTTCTTACTTAGTTTTGAAAAGTCTACATAGTCAGGTCCAAATGGGTGCAAACCTCCAGCTCTGAAACCATTTTTAATACAGTCGCTCGAAACTTCTCTCAAACTAGCTTTAAGAATTGGACCTACATTTTCTTTCTTAACCTCGTGACCAAGGTGCTCGCTCTTCAACTTCTTTATGTTCTGTTTGTAAAAAACTTTTAAGGGTCTGAAAACGGCTATGTCCATAGGCTGTAATAAATGGGTGCTATTGGGGTATAGAGCTATGAGCTCTATTTGGTTGCTTGCACAAAATTCAGCCAGGTGTAGAGTTATGTGAGATGCATGACCATCTAAGAAAAATATTATTGGCGATTGTATACCACTTGAAAGCAGCCACGGATGGAATACATTAGTCATAGATTCGAAAAACGTACTTCCACACATCAAACCAGATTCTGATCTGCCTATGCCCCAGTCTTTAGGAACGCTGTTTGCTATGTATCCGGGTACACGTTCATACGTGAAAACCATCACAGGTGGTGGAAGCTGACCAGCAGCGTTCGCCGTAATCAAAACCGTCAGATTATCTTTTTCATTACCAGATCGTGTGTATACATTCTTTTCTCCTCGTTTGACTAATACGCGGTCATCTTTGGGATTAAGTAAAATGGCACTTTCGTCCGTGTTAAAAACCCTGTGTGGATCTTTTTAAGCATCTGCTATATTGTTATCTTCAAAATATTTCTGAATTTCAGAAAACCAGGTCCTGATTTGCTCTTCTGTAACACTGTCTCTCGTTTTCGTTAGGTTTTGAGATACTCTTAGTGTCAGTTCCGGGTGACGATCAAGAAAAGCATTGAACCATTTCTTCCCAGGGCGATTGTCGGTAAATGGTGTTGCTCTCTGGTCTTCGTTAACAATTTTTTGAACACTGTCAAGGAGCTGGTCTTTTCCTACCGGACAATGCCGCTCCGACATTGCTATAATCCAATCCACCAATATTTTTTCTTCTGTGTCTCGAAGAACTGTGGAAGGTCCCATTGTGCATACTACAGGGCTTTTCCCTATGAATTTATTTCTTAATGTACACCGGGGCACACCATATTTTTTGGCCGCTGTCGCCACTGGTTCTCCTCGTTGAACCGCCTCTAAAGCACGGCCCTTTGTTCTGGCGTGTAATCTTTTATCGGAGCCATTATTGCAAAGAGCGAGAAAACACTGAATGTAACCCAAAATGAACACCCCAATAATGAACACCTATGTGCATAACTGAAACAGAAAGAAAGAAAGACAAAGGAGACAGATACTCTGTCATACAAACCTGGGCCTAGGTGTTAACAAGATGAAAGCAACGTATATTTAAAGAGTACATGTCAACTAACAATCGTCGAAAATTCTGTGATTTTTGGCAATCCAGGAGCTGAGATATAGGGGATACAGTAAAAGTGAGGTTATGTATTCTTCGGTTGGCTTTGCACAGATGGCGCGACGTAGCCCAGATAATTTTGCTGTAATATTTTATCATATTGCATATATTTTTCTAGCGGCGTGGCTCATGTTGACTGTGTAGACGCAAATTGAGCGCACTGCGAGGCTGCCTCTCGACTACAGCTCAAACGAGCAGCCTCGCAATGTCGATACACGCTTTCATGATTGTCGATGAATGGAATTCCATGGTCTAAATAAATTATAAAGTATTCTACAACCTATAGTCCGAGCCGGGCATCGTCGGTTTGTGACGTGCTTTTGTACAAATGCGTCACGCACTCAGGACAGCCGAAAGGCTCACCCCCTAACTAAAGTATTGTCTGCTGTTAATTTATTTGTGCAGAAGACAACATCCAACGTTTACTTTCTCCGGTTTGTCGCGCATGCATAGCTCATATTATACTCGTGGTGGATAGGTTGATGTGCTGCCTTCTGTACAATGGTCTAATATTTATTATCTAAGTCGAAATTGATAGGTACAGGAATATCTGAATAAGAAAACACAAACGTACTCGTATTTCAAAACAAGTTTTTATTCCTTTTCTTCAATAGTAATTAAAATATCATCTAAGAACTGTGCAGATGGTACTATATTGTCTTGGTACCTTGCCCAACTAAGGTACTATATTATAGACATAATATTACATAGACATAATATAATTATATTATAACAGTAGCAGCCTACTGTTCTCCTGCCTACAATGCAATTACAATAACATTGGATAATTGATTCTCTGCCTCTCCGAGAAGTATCTACTAGTATATAAATAAAATATACTTTTCGCCCAATATGTCTCGACTGTATTCGGCCTCTTAGAAGCCATGAGTCCTTTGATGCTGACAGTTCTCTAAGTAGGCTGCAGTCCACCTCTCTGCACACTTCTATAATATATCCATCAGTTGCTCTTACATGTTCACCAAAGTAGGAACGTGCTTGCTTCAGTTGATAGGTACCCAATGATATTAATATAAGTTCGTCATATGATAGCTGGGGAAAATCATTTAAATTGTGGTTGTGTACAGTGATTATCTGAAAATTAGCCCTACGTCTATTATATTGGTTCCATAAAATAAAATCAGCTAATTCATTTTCTCTGTTCATATTTATATTTAAGTGTATTGCAGCGTCCAGTTGCTATACCGCAATTAATACACCGATCCATGGCAAACATCCAATCGGAAGGCGTAAAGGGTCCAAAATAACAAGCCAAAATAACTCGTGTAAGCAGGTTACTCGGAGTCCGGGGTAGAAGCAAGGGTCGTATAGGTAAGTAAGGTTCGCCAAGTCCGTGAGAGAAGCTGAGGTCGTCGAAAAATCCAAGAAACTAAAAACACACTCAAAACGCACGGAACGATACGAAACGAGTAATTTGATTTTTTATGACAGCTGGGTGGTTGTCATTGTTTTTCGATTTTAATAAGATTTTAATGCTTTGAGTATGTCTCTACATCATAGACATGAAAAAAATAAGTTAAAGGCTACAACATTTATATTTCAAAAATAATCGATTTTTATATTAAAGGCCGAAGATATATTTTGTACGAAGTTATTTTCACTTTTTATTGTTGAATTATAACATTTTAGGTATATGTGAAGCAATCTGAATTCATTCAAGTAAAGGTAAAGCAATTAATAATTATTTTAATCGATTATGACGATTTAAATCGATTACACTTTTTAATTATTCCCAGTTTTCTCGTTTCCTAGATTGTGAATTTGTCTGAGTTTTTGTACATTATATTACAAAAATATAACTAATTTTTTGAAACTAATTTCAACTTGTTAACTTTGGGCCCACAGGTTCCCGTCTCCTTTATTATAACGGACACCACAACACATATAAGAGGCAAGATTAAACAGTAAAACACGATCACGATACGCTACATGAAGACAATAACAAATACAATATCAAACTAGCTTTAGATCGCTATGTGTTGTAGGGTCCGAGACAAAGGGTCCTCAACTCAGCTATATGTTGCGACTCGGGAATCAGGATATGAGACCGCGAGCCACCACGCTGGTTTTCAGTGAGTCCCATAACCAAGTGACGAACGAACGTCCGTGGACGAGACAGAATTTTTTAGGAATAAATAAATATTGGTAATGAAAAATGGAAAATACATATGTTACTAATAAATATAATCCATAATTAAACATATGTGTCATATGGTGAAATAGTGGGTTGAGGTGTGTGTAAAATGTGTGTGCATGATGCCAACAGGAGATCGCCTTGGAAGTGTGTATAGGTACCGTCAACCGTAGTTATGTCACAGAAACCGTCATAACGAGATTCCGGTAAATTTAGTAGATTTAGAAACATCATCAAATTATTTTAAAATTAGTTTATAAACAAAATGTAAATAAAACAATTACTCATAAAATAATTATATTAAATAATTAGATTTAAATTTGTAAAATGTGTAAAATATAAAATTTTATTGTAAGTAACATAAAAAAAAAATGTAAAACGTTAAAATTAAAAATGTTTAAAAATTAAGTTAAAATAAAACTCTTTGGCCTATTTAAACGATTTGGGCGTCAAGAATGTATCTTTTGTATTTTATTTTAAAATTTCCCAATGTTTTAATATTCTGAAATGGTGGTGGCAAATCATTCCATATGCGAGCAGATGTAAAGGGGTTCGAACATTTTTGTATGAAGCCTGGCTTGCCTAAAGTTGCAAGTACATACAAGTACATAAAAAGTCGTGTTTTTTATGTACACGTATGAAACATATGCCAATCGACAGAAAAAATAATTACAAACAACAAATACTGCTTGATAAAATGTCGTAAGTGATATAATTTCTGAGTAATTTCAGCATGAAAAAAAAATAAAATGAAAAGAATATCATCGTTTAAACTGATTCAAAAGTCCATTATCATCATTTTAAAGCATCTCGCGTCACGACTAGCATTAAATTGGATTCTCGTAATACTAAAACAATAGGATAAACTGCAAAAAAAATGTAATACAAGTATGTTTTCGGTGAAATCAATATAAAAAAAATCTTACAAGCCTGAGTCATCCATCAGTTCCTAAAAAAATAGGTACCATAGAATTAATGCGGCGCGAAGAGTATGGGGTGAGCGGATAGGTGTCAAGAGCCGCATCTCTTCCCTTCCCCCTCTTCACCACTGTCAATGAACCACAGGGCTGTTCTTTACCGCGCCAGGAGGGCGTGACTAAGCTTCTGTACGCATACTGTCACGTTCGCTTTAATAAAGAATGAATAAGAAAGCACGCGTAGAGAAGCTTTGTCATCGCGCTTATGTTAGACGCGCACGTCAAGATAGTCAGTTTGTCACCGTAACTTGCACCGTGTACAAGCGTTCTCATTGCTGTAGAAGAAGTTTAAGTTGTTAACTTTTATGAAGTTTTTGTTGTTGATATTTTTGTCATTTCTTGACTGTTAACGTTAGTTTTATCTATTATTATATACGGAGAGAGCAGTTGCACTGTACAAATTCCTCGACCGATCATTTCATTAAAAAATAGAACAATCTTATGAGGCTGGCATAGTCACTAAGGGTGACTGAAGCCTCAACAAAAATTTGAGAAAAAAAAACTATTATTAGTACTGCTCGCTCTAGAGTGCGCCGTCCGCAATCACAAATATGATGTTATGAGTTTTGCGAGGGATATCTAAACCATCACCTGTATGTCCAAGAGTATGCCAACCATATACACCGCGGTAAACCTCATAAACCCTGGTGTCGAAGTTATTGACCCGCTAAAGACCTTCGCAGTGGCTCATGTACCCACTACATCGCAGATAGTAGCCGGCTTTAAGTGCCTTGCGTAGCATGGAATCATCTTTCTTTCGGACAATCAGGTGATTCCCTTCCGATCTGGTGTTCCCATCGGTTACCTCCACCAGTGGGGCCACAAGGATTATTTAGTCTTGAAATCCTGTAGTGGATCAGGGGAGACGAGGACTTATCAGTACTTATTTCTCCACTCATTATGTTGAAGTACTAGCCACTACTTAGTTTTTATGCTGTCATTGATACGAAGTCAAAATCAAAAGTCAGTGTCTTAACCAAACTGAGGAAAGTCTCAAAATCATAAAGTGATCTTTGTTCGATACCCGGTGGGGACTCACCGGGATTCGATCCCGGAACCTTCTCGATGGCCGTGGCGGCGTGGTAAATGGCGGTTTCAGTGGAGCGATGTCTCTGTATTAAGTTTGATTGATGTGGATTTCACCAAAAACATATTTTACATTTTTGTTTGCATGTAATCCTATTATTTTAGTATTACAGAAATCCAATTTAATGCTAGTTGTGATGCGGGATGCTTTAAAATGATGATAATGGACTTTTAAATCAGTTTAAACGATGATTTTCTTTTAGTCATATTTTACATTTTCAAACTGAAATTACTCAGAAAGTATATCACTTACGACATTTTATCAATCAGTATTTGTTGTTTGTAATTATTTTCTCTGGCGATTGGTATATGTTTCATTCATGTACATCAAAAACGCGACTTTTTATGTACTTGTATGTACTTGCAACTTTAGGCAAGCCACTGAGGTTCGATGCTCTTTATAACTCCCGCGGAATGCTGTAGTGCGGTGTCTAGGGATTACCAGGGAGTAACTGGACGTACGAGTAAAGTAAGAACTGACGTCGCGAGACCATGTAAGCTTTTCGGCAAGATAGGGGGGTATTTTGAATTTAATAACACCGAATAAAAGACAAGCCAAATGCACTTTCTGTCTGTTAACCATTTTCATTATCCCATTTCTATTTAAATACGGAGTGACGTGGGTACGCGGGGGGATGGAAAAACAAAATCTTGCACATGCGTTTTGTACGCGCTGGATCATCTTCTGCGTACGCGCCAATAGTCTAGGCCCATAAACAATGTCCATGTAATTAAATTTTGACAATATTAGCGAATCGCACAGCTTGATTCGAATATCTGTGTTTAAGTAAGGTCTGAGTTGATATAAAATCTTGAGCCTATAGAAGCAATTACTAGCTGTCTTAATCACGTGATTTTCAAATCTCAGCTCCTCGTCCATAAGTAGACCAAGGTTACGAGTTTCACGAACGCGAGCGAGCTGTTCACCCTCTATAACTATATTAGGTCTACCATCAGCTATATTCTTAATTTGGGTTTTTGAGCCAAGGATCATAAACTTAGATTTGCTCCCATTTAATACAAGTGAATTTGATCTTGCCCAAGAGACTATTCTCTCCAGGTCAGCGTTCATTTGTGTTGTTGCTCGATTGATGTCATTAGCCTTACATGGGATATAAACTTGGATGTCATCGGCATACATGTGATAGTTACAGTGATGGATATGATCCACAACATCGGCACTATAAATTATAAACAAAAGCGGACCCAGAATAGACCCCTGGGGTACACCTCTACTGACCGACTTCCAGTTCGATTTAAGAGTTGTTCCGTTTTCAGCAGGTAACTCAACCAGTTGAGCACGGTGTTTGAAGTAACTCTCAAACCATTTTAAGCTTGTATCGCCAAACCCATAATAATGCAACTTAGCTAACAAAAGTGAAACGTTTATACAATCAAATGCCCTCGAAAAATCCAGTAAAGTTAGCAAAGTACCTTGTCCTCCATCCTGCGCCGTCAATATATCATCCACGACGCACGATAGAGCAGTGGATGTGCTATGCTGCTTCCTAAAACCTGACTGCATCTTGGGAAGGATATTATTTACTTCTATAAACTTCCTTACCTGATCAGAAACAATCTTCTCCAATATTTTTGATAAACATGGAAGTATACTAATGGGTCGCAAATCTTTAAGGCTCATGGGATTTATAACTTTAGGAATGGGTTTCACTATCGCTGACTGCCATTCAGATGGAAAAGTTGAGGTTGCTATGGATTTGTTGATAATTTCAGTGATGGTTGGAAGTGCTTCGGGCAAGATTAATTTAAGCATATCTAATGATATCCCGTCGACCCCAATTGCATTTGTATGTAATGTTTTGATAATATTAAAAACATCCCTCTCCAAGACGTTATTAAGTTGGAAAGTAGTTGAAACCCTGCAATTATTTCTAAAGTAAGTCAAAGTGGACAATGATACCTCTCGGTTACCTGGGATGTTCAAAAAATTATCATTAATTTGATTTGGATCCTTAAATATTTCCACGGGCAACAAAGGTTTCTCCCTGATCCTAACATTTTTTTTAATATGTGACCATAGAGTACGTGAGTCGTTAAGAGTTGCATTTATGTAAGTGTCAAAATATGCCCGTTTTTCTCTGAATAGCGCTTTTTCTACTTGGTGCTTCAGTTTCTTGTAAAAAGAATTGTGTGCTACTTCTCCACAAAGACCAATCTATTTTTAAATGTAAAAAGTATTCAATTCACATAACAATAGCCGATTGTGGCCAAAAGCCAATCATGAACACCAATGTTCATTATTGGATTTATGTAAGATTCAAGATCCAGTTATGAACACTACTATTTTGAGGTTAGTTTCAGTGAAAATAGTTCCAAATTAACGACTAAATAGAAGAGAAATGTATTTAAAAAGCAGTTGAAACAAGGACTGTTCTGAAAAACACACATTTTTTTAATAACAAACGTAATATTATGCTTACCTCACTAACGTTTTTCTTAAGAAAATGAGCGACGAAAGGTAATATGTTCTTGCGACGTCCACCGTTTCGAAAAAACAGAGTAGACAAACGTCAAACTGCACTCATTTGACAGATGAAAGTCTATAGTCTATGAATTAGTGTTGCCAATTAAAAATGCATCAAGCTATTACTTATTTGTTTGATTTTTGTTTGCAAGTGTTCATTACTGCTCCCATGTTCAAGACTGGTGCAATTACCTTATATACTTATGGGACGATGAGGGAGGTTTAATAATCACTTGTTTGTAACTGAATTTTTTTTTATTACTTCTTTTATAATTAAACATTAGGTACAATAAACACTTTTCGCATAGAACGCCATTTTTCCAGAGCGAGAGACCATAGCCAATACGTGAACATAGATTATAAAAACTGCGTTCCTTTTCATACAAAATTAAATATCTTAACACTCCTGCTCGATTAGAACATTTAAAATGTAACTTTTAATTTTGAATCGCAAACTATACAACAAAAAATTATTATTTTGAATGTCTGTTTCATACATTACTCTACGTTTTGCCTGTCAAAATCTCTGACACTTACATTACTCTGTTCTTCTATCAACATATCAATGACTCTTATCAGCTTATCACTAAATAAAAATTGTTTACATTTTAGAACACAAACAAAGAATAATTCTAATTAAGACAATAATAATTCAGTATTTAGGAACTTATACAACAACAATTAATTCCCTGAAACAGTATACCCACAGTAATCATACTTTACATTACATTTAATTGTTTCTTAATGTCTTCAAATCTATCACTCAACAATGGTTTTGTGAATATATCGGATAAGTTATTTGCTGAATTTACCTAATCAATGTCAATCATTCTTTTATTAAATAAATCTTTTAAGAAATGAATTTTGATATCTATGTGCTTTGCTCTCTTACTGTTTTCAAAAGACTTTGCCAATGCAATAGCTCCTTGGTTATCCATGTGCAGAACACTTCTTATATCAATACTGTTTAGGTCCTTGTAAAGTCCTTTTAAATATATTATTCTATCTCGGCAGTTGACAAGGCTACGCAATTTTGCTTACGTGAGAACCAAGCCACGATATTTCCACAACACAATGTCACTGATCCACTAACACTCTTCCGGTCCAGATGATTTCCTGCCCAATCGGCATCTTAAATAAGTTTCTATTTACCCGACTGCCAAAGAAGGAGGGTAATGTTTTTCGAGTGTATGTAAGTATGTATGTATGTCTTTTCCTTTGTGACCTCCTGTAGCCTAAACGGCTTGATGGATTTTGATGTATGAGGTATCGTTAGATTTGTCTTGATTACGGGAGTGTCATAGGATACATTTTATCCTAAAAGTCCCACGGGATAAAGACATAATAATATTTTTTAGTGTGCAGTCGGGTATTTTGTTTTTTTAATAATTAATAGTTTGCTATTTTGATTTTTTACATACAGTAAGCCAGCGTTTTTTGTTTCTTTTAAGTATCTCAATACTCTCTTAGATTTTTTCCATAGACTTGTGGTAGGTTTGGTATTGTGACAGGTATGATGTTGCATACGTTATGTCGGGTCGTGATACTGTAGACACAAACATTAAGCTTCCAATTATTTGTCTGTATGGCACGTCAGTTAATATTTCTTCAGCTTGATCGTATTGGTATCCTTTTTCTATTGGTGTTTTACTTCCATTACAGTCTTTTAATCCAAATTTTTCTAACATCTTTTCTATCTGTTTTGTCTGAGTTATTTTTAAATGTTCATTTTTCTTCTCTATTTCCATCCCTAAAAATGAACGCGGTTCACCAAGATCTTTTATCTGAAATTCTTTTCTTAACTTTTCAATTATTTCTCCTATCTTTTTCTTAGTTCCTGTTATTATGATGTACTCGACATAGATTATCAACCAAACCTCTTTTCCTATATAAGGTCAAGTGGGGTAAGAAGAACATACTTTATTTAAAAGGTTTTGCGAAACATAACAAGGATACGAAATGTCTCTTAATATTTGAAGTAAATACAATGTATACCTTTATATCTTGGCTGTTTATGTTTGGAGAAGGATAACGCTAGCTATAATATCCACAAATATATCTCATAAAAATCTATAGGCGGCAAAACGTTTCTCTTCCCCCTGAGTTAGGGGTCTATGTCCAGTGTGTGGAACACTCTATGTTTGTATCCGAGTTTGATGGTGTATCCGTGCATATCTATTCCCAACATACAAATACGAAAAAGTTAATCAATTTTATTCCTTAATACTCTTAAAATAAGGTTTACTTTAGAAAATCGCTTGTCATCTGTATTATTTTTTTCATCTAAGTTAACTGCCTTAACGTTGCTATCTTTTTCGGTAAATTCTATGCCATTTTCTAATGAGACTGGTTCTTCATGCATAGTAAGGCCTATTTCATCTTGGTTACTAAGTAGGATTCCTGTATTTACTTTTTGCTTCTTTTCTTTTTCAACTTTTGTATTTTTATTTTCATTTCCATTTTTACTTTTTCCTGCTACCGTTACATCAAATTTTCTTTCATTTTCTTGTTCTTGTACAAGTTCATTAAAAAACACGTCGGCATCAATATCACTATCATCATCATATATTATTTCATTTTCAGACTAGCTCGATGAAGTTGAATCTCGTCTTCTTTTTTTTCCTTTGTTAGAAATATTTTGTTTGATAACAAATACAAATACAAATTCCTTTATTCCACACACAATATAAACACAGGCATAATATAGCAAACATTTAGAAAGGCAGGGTGGAAAGGGTGTGGGCACAGCAAGCTGATTTTAAGCCCAACCTGAGTCACAAAGAGGGAAGTGAACTAAAAACTTGGATAAGTAAGAAATTACACAAATTAATAAATTTAAGTCCATACATAAATGACAACATACATTACATTTAATTTTGTGCTACATTTAGAATTTAAAATTTGACTTGGAACCTATCTTTTTTGGGACCAACCAGGTGTAACGTGTTTCTTTTTGTCTTATCTATCTTATTTTCAGGCTTCTTTGTTACATTTTCTCTTTTTTTCTTTCGTTTTTCTGTAATGCTTTTACTTGTTTTTCAACCGACTTCAAAAAAGGAGGAGGTTCTCAATTCGACTGTATTTTTTTTTTTTTTTTTTTTGTATATTTGTTACGCGATTACTCCGGCAACTGTTGTCCGATTTTCAAAATTCTTTATTTGTTCGAAAGAGTATACTCCTGAAGAGGTCCCATATAAATTTTATCGAAAATGATTCAGCGCTTTTAAAAAAAATCAACAAAAACAAAATATACTACAAACTAGAACATCATCTAAATAAATGAATGACATTTCTGTTTGTAGTTATTTGCTCAAGGCATTGTAGTCCGCAAAAAACTAGACATCTACTTTGTGCGAACTGTTGTTGGGATTGAAGTCGGTGACTCATACGTTTTTAACGTGGAAAATTATTTATTTTTATTTTCTTCTTGCTTTTTGATTTTTTCTTCCTGCTTTTTATTTTTTTCTTCCATTTCTTTTTGCTTCTCAATTTCTATTAATCAATATCTATAGCGTCATCGTGAGTAATGACTTCCGCACCCATAGCTATTTTCATTTTTTTGGCTTTAAAAGTGTTTCTTCCAGGTTTTATGTGACTCAAAAGTATTTGTTCAAATGTAACATTACTTTTTCCCCGCTGGACCTCTAGGATCTTAACTTTTGTTGGTTGTGTATTATTTGCTGGCAGGTTTTCTGTGATTTTAATATTTGAAGGTTGAATCTTGTCATAGTTTACTATCATCGGTTCACATTGTTCTTGAGGCATTCACGTTAATATGTCATTATTCTTTAGGGGAGTATAATTTTCCAATAGAACGCAAATTTGTTTGAAACTTGTGTTTAAAATGACGTTTGTACGGCAGCCAGAGTTATTTACGGCAGACAAAGCGATCTCACTTAGTTTTCTGGGACAAAAGTTTTCTTTCAATACGTTTTGGGGCGGGTCAATAGCCGAAGTAGCTGATGAAGATTCGTTCGTAGTGTGCCGAGTAGGTTGAGTGATTGGGTATTGTGGCGGATCAATTTCTGAAGTAGCTGGAACGTTTATCGTATGCTGAGTGGGTTGAGTGATTGGATCTTTTAGTAGTTTACGCTTCCACTCCGACAACAGAATTTGATCGAATTGACTTTCAGGGATAACGTCTTTATCGAGAGGATAGATTCCCGCCTTACGGAAGCCAGCCACATAAACTTTTGGATCAACTTCTGTCCACGCTTGACCAATAAGTTGAGCAAAATCGTTGTTAGGCAAGACTACACCGATGTTCAATCTTTGCCACTTCACTAAATTTGTGTCCCATTTATCCTTGAAGGATTTTTTTACTGCCAAATCTAATGGTTATGTTATGTTCTCGGGCTATTTTAATCACGTTTATCCCGACGTGGGTAGCGTGGCCATAAAAAATGAGAAGAATGGGTCGTTTCTGTCCAACAGTCGGTAGAAAAAGTTTTTTGAACCAGTTTTCGAAAACCTGTGCCTCCATCCAGCCATTTTTAGCAGCAGCATATACAGTTCCGGGATAACCGTCTTCCGAACACCACCTACCTCATACATTTTTGCCTTTAAAAACTATGAGAGGTGGGGCTTTTTCACCGGCAGCATTACATGCTAATAACACGATGACATTAGTTTTTCCAGGTGATGAGACTGTTCTCGTGGACGTATAACCTTGACGGCCAACTACTTTTGATTTGCTCGGGTCTTTGCTGAAGCTCGTTTCATGCCGGCTTATCTCGCAAACCCAAATCATCAATAGTTTTTTCCAAGTAATTCAAAGTAGGGATATATCACTGCTGGACGACATGCTTGTTTTCTGGCAAATTCCAACGGGTTGAGGTTTTTTCACTGAAAGGTTGTGTCTTTCTTTAAAGCCGAGGAACCAGTCTTCTCCCGGTATCCCGTCTCTAAAAGGAGTTTCAATATGGTTCATGGCTACATATTCGCCTACCAACTCAAGTAATTCTTTACGTGTCAACCCAAATCCGTATTTCTCCATTATATGTAGATTTTCGTTGAGCTCTTGTTCAAATTCTTTAGGAAGTACCGGGGGTCTTCCCATTGTATCCGATTTTGAACCTTTTCGGTCATAAACCTGGTTCACTATAGTCGCCCTTGGTATATTATATAACTTTGACGCGGCATATGCGGCGATACTGCCATTTTTAATAGCTTCCACAGCATCTAATAACTGCTGTTTAGTATATTTAGTACCTCTGTCTGTTTTTCTGACGTAATTACGTGGCATTTTTCATTATTTCCCTGCAAGAAATAAAATTTATCAATATCACCTTAACTGCGAGTTGCAATCGTAATTATCATTGATTATTATCATTATTGTTTACATAATACAAATGAACACAAAAAAGTTTTTGCTATGGTCCAATATGACGTCACGTGCAGTTAATTTTTCGTTCTGGTTTGTAACCCCTGACACGGGGTAAGAGGAACATACGTTCATCTTCCCCCGCAAGTACATGTTCCTCTTACCCCATTTGCGTATTTTGAGGTTAGAATTTTTCATCCAATCAAACTTGTTTTATTTCATCTATTTGCGTAAAACAATCAATGAAATGTAAAACTGACCTTCTGCTTGTAAGATATCTCCAAAAACAGATTGCCTGAGACACTTTTTTGAAATAAATTTCGACGGAAAAACACTGCACAGAAAACTCGTGACTACCTGTCAAATCTGACAAACTTTTATTTTTATTTTAAATTTATCCTGAAATACCCCTAACTGATTAAAAACTGCCGGAAATTCTTTTTCTAATTATTCATTGCTTAGTACCTCTTTATCAGTTTTAACCTCTTGGTTAATGCCAAAAACTTGAATCAATGACATTTGCTCTATAGCTGCGATTCCCAACACCAGTACCTTAAGATCTTTGATGACATACACATCCCCTTTATATTTTTTATCAACATACCTTAGTTCTAAATTGCAAATTTTTCCCAATACCAGTGCCGAGTTGTCTGGTCCTTTTATATTAAGTTTACATGCCCATAGACTTTCTTGTGTCTTCACATAGCCTTCTGGAATGGCCACTACGTCAGCACCTGTATCAAGTAAGAACAAAATGTCTCCTTTGTAAAAGTTTTTATGAAAACACTGCACTGTCATACAAATACAAGTTATTTTCCATGTGTCCTCACCATTAGTATGTTTGACTCATCCCCTTGACTATCTTCTGTGTCTGCAAGACGAGTATTCCCAGCAGCCTGAGGTGACCTGCAACATGCTGCAAAGTGTCCTAATTTGTGACATTTCCTGCAAGAACTTCGATTAGCCGGACATTCCGCTCTTTTATGAAAACCCCCTCCACAAAACCAGCATTTTTCCCAAGGTGTGTTCTTACGTTTGGCTTTCTTACTGCTTATTGCATTAATTTCCTCGGTACCAGTTGGTAAAGATGGTTGAGGGCAAATTCCCTTCTCTCTCCATAGTTTCAACTTGTTGAGCTATAGAAATAGCTTCTGTTAATGTTAGCTGCGGTTTTAAAATCATCTTTTCTGTAGCTTTTCAGTAACGCACTCCAATCACTAACCGATCGCTTATTAATTCCTCTTGCAAGTCGCCAAAGTTGCAGTACTCCGCCTAAACATGAAGGCTGTTCACATTAGTTATTACAGACTCTGAGTGGGACTGAACCCGTTGATTAAATGTGAACCTTTTATAAATGATCTTTTAGGTTTGAAATAGTCATCAAAACCCTTAATATTTCGTCAAAGGTTTTACCCTTTATTTGTAGCATTGTGTCTTGTGCTTTTTCACCCATGCTGTAGATAAGCAAGTCAATTTTGTCGCTGTCGGTTTTGGAGGAATGATAAGTAAGTTGCATGTACCTTATAAACCTTTTTTTCCACTTCGCCCAGTCCTCAGGCTTGGTCAAATCAAACGCTGTTTTGGTGCGCCGCCATCACGTTTACCAATGGTGTTTCTTCGTTATTCGTCATTTTAGTTTATTGTTTCTTCTTTTACCGCTGCTACCATGTAGTAAAAGTCCATAATTCAGATTAAAACATGAATTTACTGTAGAATAGCTTACATGAGCCAAACACCACATACGTCAGTGACATTAGTTTGACAAGTATCAGAGTGGGACGGTTTACATGTTCGGATATCACAACACTCTTAACGATTGCACCAATGCCGTCAGTGGCACCTTTTCCGTGACTAACAATTTATTTCTAAGTACCCTTTTTGTGTTGTGAAGAAAATTGTTTGTAATCAATAATTTTCTAACATCTCCTCTATGATCTCTATGTCTTTAATTCATAGCCTTTTTTTGGCTTTTTGAATGCTATTTACATATTAACGCAAGTTTAGCTTCAGAGTCATCTTTTCGCAATGGAAATAATGAATGTCTGTGGATAGTTTTTTTGAAGTCGAGGAAGTCTATGTGTTAAGGCGACTCGGTAAAGCTATTCTACTCTTGCTAATCTCGTGATCGTAATAAACTGAGTTCTTTGACCTTCTTGCTAAGTGAAACGGCAACAATCACGTGTCCCCAGATCATAAATCGTGAAGTTAAACGTCGCTAAACGCCTCTTGTAAAATACTGCGTTTTCGTTTTTTTGTAATAGCTCATATACGTGTTTCGAAGGGGGCACGAGCCTCTCTTCGAAACACGAAAGGGATCTAGGCCATAGTCCAGTTCTCGTTTGTTATAGGTAAATGTATCAGTATCACCTGTTGAAGGTCGAAAGTTGCACACTGTACCACGCCAAGATTTTCTTTTGCCTCTTTTAAATAAGTTTTTCTCGTCTCGCAAAAGGTCAATTTATCAATTTGGTGTTCCAGAATTTTTTCTTGGAGGCTTGCTCTACCCTCTTCGGGTCGCCAATTGTTGTATTTCCTTGGTAAGATTGTAATTGAGCAAGGTGCACTTCCATCTGTTGTCTCCGCAATGAAACACGTTTTATGACAACATTAAACCTCGAAACCGAAACTGTTGTCCAATAGTCAATTAATCCATAAACCGCAGATCAACATCATCTTTTAACCATTAACTTTTGGTCCAAAGAAGTTCAAGAACGTTTCACCCACAGATATTTATTTCAATGAGCGTTTGTCCCACATAGGTAATGTTTTAGTCATGAATTATCTTCCAAATTTTAGACCCATAAATATTTATCCTACATCATGTTTTAACATGCACTTTTCGTACAAAGAACATTTGGCCCTACTGGCCCGCTGAAAAATCGTTTAACTATCGACGGGCAAAAATGCTGGTGTGAACGGGCAGCGATTTTCACGGATAGGTCGTTGAGCTGTCCGTGAAAATCGCTGAACTATCGCCGGGCAAAAATGCTGGTAGACCAAGATCCCAGGGCCGCCAGACCTTACTTATTTTCTCATAAGGTCTGGCGGCCCTGGGATCTCCGTCTATGGTGTGAACGGGCTGATAGGTCGTTGAGCTGTCCGTTTAATTAAAGCCGGCTTTAATTTAACTTTAAATTAAAGCCGCATTACAGAGCGAATCCAAAAGAATTTTCGCAATACGTTAAAATAAAGGGATATTAATGATAAAATTTTAAAGCTAAAAAGTATGTTTGTTTGTTTGGTTGAACGCACTAATGTCAGGAACAAGTTTGATTCGAAACAGGGTGGAAGTAAATAAATCTTTTTATAACGTATATTTAGAGATTGCAACCCGGTATGTTTCTCAACCCGGCCGGGCCCGGCCGGGTTGGGTGTTAAACTTTTAGAGTGCTCTAATCTATTAATTAAAATACAATGATTCGTTGTTAATATTTATTCAAACTGCCATCATCATCTAAGGCAAAACGAAATATATATTATTTATAAAAACAAAAAAAAATATCTTCTAATTTGCATCAATGGCAAAAAATTGTTTAACGAACGAAACAAAACAGTCTTCTAACTTTTATTAAAAATAAAAATGATTACATAAAACAATCCTTGCAAGTTACATTTATGGCAAAAAAAAAATTAATAAAACAAAGCAGTCTTTTAACTTGTTTTCCACTCTGTTTTTTTTTTCCACTCTGTAAGCTGTCTTCGCCCTTGTTTTTTGTTTTCCACTCTGTAAGCTGTCTTCGCCACACAGTTTTTAAAGGACTGAAGAAGGCCAAATCCAAAGGTTGGCACAAATGTGTGCTGTTAGGTGGTAAAAGGATGAACCGGATATTTTTCAGAACACATGTTTGTAAAATATTTACAGATATGTGACTTGCGAGGTTATCGCCTATTATAGCTTTGGGGCAGTCTCCGAGAGTCTTAAAATATGGCAGAGCTGTAGTTTCAAACCAGTTTTCAAAAATGCTTCCCTCAAACCACCCAGACTTGCTTTTATTATATCTAGTTCCTGGGGGCCCACCTTCCATCCATGTATCATATAAGTTTTCTGCTTTATACACGACATATGGTGGGAGACAAACACCACTGGCTGTCCCAGCAAACATAACGCTGAAATTCGACTTGGTGAAATCCATTATTCGATCTGGGTACTTACAAGTCCTCCGTACAATAACTTTAGTTTGGCCAGGGTTATCTACCATACAAGTCTCATCATAGTTTATTATTGCATCTGCTGGTACATTCTCTAAAGATTTTGTAAGTTTTTCGAAATAATCTTTGATTATTTCAGGAGTCACAGCAGCCCTAGCACGCTTGATATTATGACTCATTCTGACTTTGAGCTCTGTACTCTGTCTCTTTAAAAAACCTTTTAGCCAGTTTTTGCCGGGCATATTATTTTTAAATCGTGGTTCCACAATACCCTGGCGATCTAAGAATCTCTTGACTATACACTTTATATCGAATGATGTGAGAGGAAATCCCCATTCCGCAGCCAAGGCTAAGCATTCGCTTAGTTGCCATTCTTGTATGTAGTTGAATACCGCAGGACGGCCATATGGATTTTGCTGCGTTGCTTTGACTTTCCTTTGAATTGTTGATTTGGGGATCAAAAATTTTTTTTCAGCTTTTCTATAAGACATGCCTTTCGCAACGGCGCGCGCTGCTAAATCTAACGTTGTCCTTGGAAAGCAGCTGTAAGTCCTTTTTCTACGATCCATTTTTAACTGAAACAAAACAAAATAGAAACTAGTACAGTATGTATGTAAGTAACAGTTAATTGCTATAGGTACTTAACCTCTTTGCACAAAAGTACATAATTCACTTTTATGTACCGATCATCACAATGTAGATATCTATTATGAACTACTGGGTGAGTAATCTAACTTGAAACAGCAATATTACTTGGGACAGTAATGTTACTTGGGACGCCGTCCCAAGTTTGGAGGCAATGTTTCATATTTTGATAATTGTTCGCTAACACTAAAACCAAAGCTGCTTCTGAATGAATACTGATGGATACATTTCACCAAAACACTATGCTTCTGATATGTAATATCACCATTTCAATGAACTACAGAGGCAGCGAGATAAATATGAAGTTATTCAGATAAAAAAACTTACCTGTTTCGAATCCAACTTTTGAGGTTAGATTGCTCGTTCCACAAGAATCTACGAACTGAAAACACAGTGTTGCCAGGTCAAGTAGACCCATATCTACCGAAGTTTCTAACTAACCATAGACAATAATTGGTTAATAATGTTGCCAGCTCAGGAAATCAAAATGGACAGATTATGTCCCAAGTAAGGTGACTGTCCTATGTTTGGGTATTTGACTGTATCTTTTAATGTAACTTGCAAGTTGCAAAACCATTATTTTTCAGTCTGAATTGACTGGAAAAACGATCTTAGAAAGCAAATCGTGTTAATCGTTTTATCACTTAACTTACTCCTTAGCTTACTGCAGATATACCCAGCTGCCGAAAAAGCCCTTTCAGCTTCAACGCTGGTTGGTTTTATAGACATCATATAGTCATTTAGAAGGTTTAAATAATATCCTTTCTTGCCCTCGGCTTCAAAGTGACTCATCTCTTTTTTTAAAAAAATTTCTAAGTCGGGATTGTTTTCTCTATTAATATTTTTAATGAATTCTTCTTTTTCTTCCGAAATTTTATTTTCTAATTCTTCCCTTAATGTTAATGTCGGTGGAGATTAAAGCGAGGCGTTTTCAGAGTTAACTCTATCATTATCAAGTTCAAGAACTATCTCAATCTCAGTCTCTGGGATTTTGCTTAAAACTCTATTTAATATGTTTTTCATCTCCTGTCTGATAACATTTTCTTTGGCATGGGGAACTTTTCGTCGGCTTGTCTCATGTTCTGATCATATTTTTCATTCCGGGGACTTGTCTCCCCTGGTGTCTCCCTCAGGGGAGACATGGCAATTTAGTTTGTGGCTTTGGCTCCCCAAGGCGGGGGAGACAAGTCCCCGGAATGATATTTTTTTGGATTATTAAGATAAACTAATATTCCGGTCAGCACAGTTAGGGCCTGCAGTACCGGTACCGCTTCCATAATTTTGATTCCCGGTGCTGAAGCGCCTTCATTACCAGTTCTCCCGGTACTCCCGGTTCCTCATGATAAGTGATTCAAAATAATCACACGACACGAAACAGAAGACGAAAGTTGTACCTATTCATGTATTTTATCATACAAAACAAGCCAAATGTTATTTTTTTTAAATCCCAGGTTGAAATGGAATAGCAAAATTTTTTTACATAGTTTAATAATTGCATACAGACAGACAGCTCTTACAAGTGAACCTAGTAGAAGCTAAGCTAATCAATAAAAACACTTTTATTAAATGAAAGTATTTTAATAATTTTAATCAATATGTTAACATGAACATGAATTACTCCGCCTTAGAAATATTTTTAAACGCCCGTTCTTCTTGATAATATGACCGCAAAAAGCTTATGACGTCCAAACTTTGGTCACTTAGCGAACTTCGCAAACGATTGCAAATATATCCTGCCGATGAAAATAATATTCTTTTCGGCTCCACGCTTGTTGGGGGAATAGCTTTTAAATATTTGAAAGCTAGTGTCAGATTGTGGCCGCGACTGCCCGTGTTTTCGAATAACGTCATTTCCAACTTAACGGTTGTTGTAAGTGTTGTAAAGCAGCTGCGGTCTTGGGGACTGTTTGGATTTTGTACAGCTTTTTCCAATTCTAGCCTTAGTTCATCTTTTTTAGACATAGCGGGGTTCGTAATCAGAATATCTTCTTGACCAGTGTTTTCTTCGTCGTTATAGATGGCACCATCATTGTCAAAATTTACAAGATCAATTATGAGACGACACATTTCATCAGAACTTGGCCGAGGAAAATCATGAGTATTATTTAGTTCCGCAAAGTATTTTTCGGGGTTTGTAAGATACTGGAGTGTCGCCGCATTAAGAAGATGTCTCTCTAGATACCTTTTTTTTAAAGTGCAACTCATTTCTTTGCTCAAAACTGTGTCCATACTATTGAGTTTCCTCAACGCATATTTAATTGCGACATCAGCCGAAAGTAATTATGCGTCGCGGCGGCACAAACTCTCTACAATTGTTTTTGCTATGTCTAATATCTCATAGAGTTCGTTCAACACCGTCCACTCATTTTGGTTGAAGCTAATCTCAGAGTTAATATCAAGCAACGCTTTAGAAATACAAACTTTTAGCTTAATAAAGCGTGCAAGTACTCCATCTAGTTTTGGCATCCAATACCAATGTATATTCTTTTCCATGTTCCAATTCAACATATTTTTGTAACACGTCGTCATTTTTAGTTGGCGATTTTTTTTAAAATCTTCACAACCTTCCTTACTTTGGCCAACAAATCGTAATATATCATATTTGATTGATTTTGTCTATCTCCACAATCCCGCGTCTCCTCTGTAAGTATTACGCCGTGTCGTCATCGTCAGTATCGTCTTAAAAATCTGACTGTTCTGTTTGAATACCTTCACGAGAGCGTAACAAGGAGGCTAATTCCGCTAATGGCAAGTCTTCCTCTTCGTCAGATTCTTGATGATTAATATCAGTAATATTTTCATTAATGGCACGTTTATTTTTATAAAAGACGTCTGCGAGAGCCAACTGGATTGCATGTGCTATGCACTTTTGGTGCAAAGATTTCAATATCTTACCGATTTTTACCATCATGCTACATCCATCAGTAGTTACTCCAACAACATCCTTTTCTAAAGAAATTCCGTAAAATTCCAGTTTCTGTTTGATTGCATCAATACATTTATTTGCAGGCAGTGACCCGTGAACCCTAATGAGACCTAAGTTTTTGAATTTAAAGGGTCCGCTTAAAGACTGTGAATGTAAATTTAAACTTATGTATCTCCGATTTTTATTTGACGTCCACTCATCAAACGAAATCCCAAACTTATCTTCAGCGGACAAGATCATTTTCGATAATACAAAAGACTTTTTTATTCTTGTTTAAGGAATGAAACCCTTGTACTACAATTTTGCCTTGAGTCACGTTTTCTATCATGCACACATACTCAAAGGTCTTTTTACCCTTTAATGACGAGAATTTGGCTAAAACAAATTTTCCTTCTTTTGGATTTTGTTTTGAACAACAACGAACTGGGATTCTTTTAGATGTACTAGCTTCAACTAACTCCACTTCAGCAAGATTATCACCATATTCTAAATCCGAGTTCTGGTCATGTATCATGCGGTCGTAAAATGTTTCCAAATTATCTACCGATTCAGTATCACTCAAAGATACGTAGGAACAAGAAGAATCACTATCTGATACGTATTTCTGGCACTTGCGGATATTCCTCTTACCAGACTTTTTAATATATTTTGACTTTGGATCCAACCCACCTGATTCTCTCTCCTGTTTTTTAGGTTTTCTGGGTTTTTACTCTTTGAGATGGCCTTTTTTTCAAGCAATTTTTTTTTTGTTTTCTTTATCTTTTTTCTTCTCCTTCTCTTTTTTTTATTTTCTTTATCTTTTAGTATCATCTCCTTCCCTTCTTTGTCATTGTTCATTCTATCTATTGTGTCTTTATATGTCAAAACTTCGGCGTTGCTGTTAGCAATACGCTTTTTCTTTGTTTTTGGAAGATCACTCTTTGATATAGCTTGAAGCAATTATTCCTCAAACGAAACACACGGCTCATTAAGCTCCTTTGTCTTAGCTGCATTTTTCACTATCTTGCAATCTAAAATTTTCAGAGATGATAGTTGATTCTAGTCAAATTTTTTGGATATTGGCAGTTTTGACGTGACAGTGATAGGTACATTTTGCATCTTGACGTTACTCTGATACGCTTTTTTCTGGTGGGATAACTCCCATTATTAGAAAAAAATGTGGAACTTGGTTCTTAACAGATTTTTTCAACTATTTGCCCGTTTGTTAATTGCTTTTTTATTTTGGTTAGTACAATTGTGTTAAACTTGGAACAGATGGTACGACAGGCATGACATTCTCTTTGAATTCTTAGAGTGTTTCGTTGCAATTGTAACAGGCATGCTTATCTTGCGCTGGTAAAGAGTCCGCTTGGATGGCATTGGACTGAGAATTCTCCAATTCATGTATTATGTTGCAACCACAGCCATGCACAACTTGCACTGCTGGTATGAGGCTCTCTTGTATGGCATCGGCCTGAGAATTCTTCCATTTTTGCAATACCAAAGGGTCAAAAAACTCCTCCTTGATGGCATTTCGATTTAATGGTTGAATGCCAGTTTTACGAAATCCATTTTGTAAAATTAGAGGATCCCATATTTTGTTCATCCCATATTTTGGTTATGATTCGTGCAAATTCAGACTTTGGTAACTTTGTACCAATATGAAGCCTCTGCCATTTGATTACTTCGTCTTCCCAGCGGTCTTTTAGGTGTTTAATGGCGCTGCAGTCTAAAGGCTGCAAAACATGTGAGGAGTGTGGTGGAAGTTTCAAAATTGTAACCCCTTCTGATTGCGCGTATTCGATGACATTTAAATCGACGTGCGTCGAATGACCGTCATATATCAGCAGGATTGGCCTCGCACTTCCCAACGCAGGAACAAACACCGATTTCATATATTTTTCAAATATGCTGGTTTGCATCCAGCCCTTTTCACTAACTGCATAGGCGGTATCAATCATTTCGTTTTCATACAACCACTCCGTCCAAAGGTGTTTCCCTTGGAAAATTATAAGTGGTGGTACTTTTTTCCCGGAAGCATTTGCCGCCAGTAACACAGTTGTATTATTTCTTCCGGGAGCACTAGTTGTCCGGGTACAGCGAAATCCTTGCTTGCCAATAACTTTACCTTTGACAGGGTCGTTACATATGCTGGTTTCATCTAAGTTATAAATTTGTTGAGGCTTATCCTCTAACCCCAGGCATGCCAGCACTTCGCTCAATAAATTGAAATAACCATAAATAATATATGGGTCACATGCCATTCGTCTGGCGATTTCGACGGATTGTGGCTTTTTAATCGATAGGCTGTGTCTTTTTTGGAAGGCCTGCAGCCAATCCTTTCCTGGCATATCATTTTTAAACGGAGTGTTAATTCCATTTCTGCGCACAAATTGAGACAAGAGAACTGCCACTTCTTTTCTGGTTAATGGGAAACCATGTTTTTCCATAATGTGTAAGCTATTTGCCATTCGTTTTTCTGTTTCTTTTGAAAAAACCGTTGGTCTCCCAGTATTGTCGCTCTTATCAGTGTGGTATACTCTACTTATAATAGTAGATCTTGGTATACCGTATTTTTCTGCTGCTTGGTAGCTCGTCATGTTTTTATTGTTCACATCTTTCAGTGCTTGCTGCAGTTCTGCCTCAGTATAAGTCTTTTCAGTTTTCTTTTTATAGTGGCGAACCATCTGCAATAAATTATAAATATATTCAATAAAGTTTAACTACTATGTAATATTTCTTTTTGTTTCAGGAACTTCTAAAGAGTTATTTTTTTCCAAATATCTTAAATATTCACAATAGCAGAGATTCCTTATATCGATTAATTATCGACACATGTACATCACTACTGTTTAGTAATTTTCATATAAAATGTAAAGGGGCAATTTCAACTGCCAAATTAAACTACTGGTGAGACTGTCTACAAATTAGTAATCATTACTAGAGACAAGTTCAATTATGATAACAAAACCTTGAAAAAAAGCAAATTAAAGGATAATGCTCAAAAAAAACCTAGAGCGAACAGATACAGGATGTAGCTCATAATTTCAGTTATATTTAGTGATATAATTCTATGAATATTTCACTATTAGATTCTGTGGCTAAATGTGTGATATTGCTATTTGTTTTTATCAGGGGTAATTTTTTTCAACCTTTTAGATATCGTTAAATTGGGAAGGTATATTAGAGGATATGAATAGTAAATCGTGGTAGTTTTAGTGGTGTTACAATACTTTCACGATCATATAAACATAAAACAAGATACCTGATAAAATATAACTTATAAAAATAAATAAATGCAGAGAAACAAAAAAAAACTTCAAGAAAATCAGTCCGATAACACCACACTCATCAGATGTCGAATTCAATCTAGACACGTTAGAAACAGGTCTTACTACACATACATTTTGTATAAAAGAGAAGATGGCCGACAAGCCATATTAGAGCACTACTGCTCGTGTATTCAAGGAATGAGGACCTTGGGAAGTTGTGCTCACGTAATGAGCGTTCTATATTATTTGGGGTTTGCGCGACATGAACCCGAATTTTTACACCCCGCTCTAACATTAGACACTATAACATTAGACATAGATAATATGTAAAATAAATGTGTTTAATGTAATCATGTGTTTTTATTATGAAACCTAAAATGGTTACAGTGGAGTTTTAAAATAAAAATCGACTTTTATATCAATTGTAAAGTATTTATTAAAATAACTGAAGTTTTCGTTAACAACCTATAACGTCCCCACTGCTGGGGCACGGTTCTCTTCCCATACTGCGGGAAGGTTAGGTCATATTCCACAAACTGGGGCCAAGCCCGGATTGGTGGAGGTTGTGGGGCTAGTAGCCAACTCTAGTGTCAGAAGTTGTCAAGCCGCCTGAAAGCCATCCCTGACTTAGCTTAACGACTGCCATCTAGTGATTGCAACCGGCACCAACGGCTTAACGTGCCTTGCGAAGCAAAATAAGTATTTACTTGCTATTTTTTAAGCATAACAGACACACTGCATTTTAATTGTTAAATGTTGGACTGCCGGCAGACAGCATGACCATATCAGCTCGTCCGACTTCAGATGTTTGATTCATATATAAACACCACTAAAACTACTACGTTACTATTTATATCCTCTAATATACCCAATTTAACGATACCTAAAAGGTTGAAAATAAAATGACCCCTTATAAAAACAAATAGCAATATCACACATTTAGCCACAGAATCTAATAGTGAAATATTCATAAAATTATATCACTAAATATAACTGAAATTATGAGCTACATCCTGTATCTGTTCGCTCTAGGTTTTTTTTTCATACTTCGTGAGCATTGTCCTTTCTTAAAATTGAAAAGAAAAAAAAAGATGAAAACACTGTTCAAAAATTAAAAAATGTGTTTCAAAATTGAAAAAATAAAGTCTTCTATTCTTGTTGCTGCATATAAAAATATGCATATTTTTATGTTATTTATTTCTATTACGAGTACCTAAGTACTTTTATTTTTTTCTTTTAGAATATATTTATGGCCACAATTTGACAAGATATGCTGAAAATTTTAAAAGAAAATACCAACTATAAGCCTACCTAGTTGTTTAGGAAAATATGGTCAAAATTAAAAATAGAAAAATATACGGAAAACAGGCTCTAAAATTGAAAAGAAAAATACAATTTATGCTTCCTTCCTTATTGCTGAATATGAAAATTTTTGAAGCATGGCACAGTACACAGGGGCACCTCACAACTGCCACACTGCACATTGGACCTTTTATCGTTTGTGGCACTGCTGCACAATCTGCAACGCCTGTATGTCGCTATTGCCTCTGGAAAATGGCTACCTAAGTCTCTGTGCCGACTTTCTTCAGGAACCCCAAAGAGTCTTTTTTGACGCGACTAATTTTCGTCCCTTCTCCTCTTGGTGGAAAATTTTGGAATTTTCGAGAAGCGATCCTTCCGAAAAGTCCTGTTGCTTATGTGTTCTCTGGCCAGTGTGATTCGAAACACCTTTTGTGTCATGGGGTTGTGCATTCTAGGTATATTTGAATATAATATGAATGCATTTGTGATCGCCACGTCCAGCAAAAAATGAAAAAATCGACGCCACCATTTTTTACTTTTACGACCGACTTCGTAAACCCCCCATTCGCTTGGTATACTCCGTCACAGACAAAGGACAAGAGAAAACTTGTTTGGTGCCATCCTTTTGAGTGCGTTGGCAGTATGTTTTTTTTTTTTTGGATGAAAAGCTGTACTCATAATACATACCAATTTAGTGTCCTTCCATACGACAAAACCAACATTCTCGCGGACTCGCCACTTGTATTGCCCTCTTTTTATTTTATTAAGTTTTTCTTTTTGTTTTTTTCATAATCTCATCAAAATTCCTTGCTCCTTTAGGTTTTTTGACAAGAACAGGCAAGTCTACTCTATTGGTGGTAACTGTAGCAGTGCTGTAAATTTCGTGATCATATAGATATTGAAGTAAGTTATAGCTACTAAAAAAGTTGTCAAATGTAGTGCCATGGATCCTTCTTCAATGAGTGGTTGGGACAAAGTTTTTACCACGCTGCTTCCAAGACCGTTCTCCACTGTATCGCCTGCTCCAGTATAAACTTGGAATTGGAACAAATATCCCGTTCTACTATCTGCTCTTGCCCAGACTTTATATCCACGTTTTATTGGTTTCATGGGCATATATTGTTTAAGCGAACTACGGCCCTTAAATTTAATCATTGACTCGTCAATTGATTGGGATTTGTATTCTTGGCATTGTTTTGACATCTCTGATTTATTTGGTCCAAGAGTGGGCGTACTTTATATAATTTGTCAAAACCTGGTTCACCTCTTTTAGGCATCTTCTCATTGTCGTTTATATGCAAACATTTCGAAATTTTCTCAAATCTCTGTAACGCATGGTCTCCGCAATTTCGGGTACGTTTAGCGCTGGATCACTTGACCAGTAATCTTCTACTGATGGTAATTTATGTATTGCCACAAGTATTAGCATGCCGAAATAAGCCTTCAGCTCTTCATCAGTTATTGGAGTGAAATTGCGAACGTTATTTTGTGACGCATACAAATTCGTTTGAACACGCAGGTTTTCCACAACTTCGTCGTCAAAAAATATATCGAAGTATGCGCTCGGTCTAGATCTTTTTGGAAAAAAGTTTTTGGGTCGAAGAGGATCTTCATCAAAATAAGATGTGTCTGGAGTATTATCCCATTCTGTTTTTTTCCACTCTGTCTCGAATTCGTCAGAATCTTCATCGGAAATATCAGTATTTGTTGAAGCTTGAGTTGAAATCACCCGTCTTGAAACTCTTGATCCTCTTGTTCGTCTTCTTGATTGCCTTGTAGCAGATTGTTTAGTTGTATTTTCGTTTTCAGCATTAGTAATTACTGAGCGCGCTTCATTTTGTTCTGCATTTGCATTTATCACTCTCATTCCTCTTTGTTCGTTTCTTTCAACTTCACTTTCATAGCCTGTGGGATCACCGCCAGCTGCACTGTACTCTTCATTTTCATCTAACACTCTCATACTTCTGTCTTCATTTCTTTCAGCTTTACTTTCACAATCTGTGAGATCATTGCCAGCTGCGTTGTATTCTTCATTTTCATCTAACACTCTCATACTTCTGTCTTCATTTCTTTCAGCTTTACTTTCACAGTCTGTGGGATCGTCGTCAGCTACGTTATACTCTTTATTTTCATCTAACACTCTCATACTTCTGTCTTCATTTATTTCAGCTTCACTTTCACAGTCTGTGGGATCGTCGTCAGCTGCGTTGTACTCTTTATTTTCATTTAACGTTCTCATACTTCTGTCTTTATTTCTTTCAGCTTCACTTTCACAATATGTGGGATCATCGCCAGCTGCGTTGTGCTCTTTATCTTTATCTTCATTTAATACTCTCATACTTTTATTATTATTTCTTTCAGCTTCATCTACACAGCTTGTAGCACCATTGCCAGTTTTCTTAGTCTGTACGTTTGGAACTATAATTCTGATGCTGTTCTCTGTATTCTCTTTATATGTGCTTCTTTCACTCTCTTCAGATTCACTCTCGTATTCTTCTTCCTTCCACTCCTCTGTTGCTTCTTCCGGTCCATGTTTCCCACGCCTTCTTC